>OY740810.1:33317462-33722310 GCA_963514005.1 Raja brachyura
ACGCTGCACTCCCCCAATAGCACGAATGTCCTTCCTCAAATTAGGCGACCTAAACTGCACACAATACTCCAGGTGTGGTCTCACTGGGGCTCTGTACAACTGCAGAAGGGCCTCTTTGCTCCTATACTCGACTCCTCTTGTTATAAAGGCCAACATGCCATTCGCTTTCTTCTCTGCCTACTGTACCTGCATGCTTACTTTCATAGACTAATGTACAAGGACCCCCAGATCCCGTTGTACTTCCCCTTTTCCCAACTTGACGCCAGTTAGATAGTAATAACCTCACATTTATCCACATTAAACTTCATCTGCCATGCACCTACCCACTCCCCCAACCAGTCCAAGTCACCCTGCATTCTCATAGCATCCTCCTCACAGTTCACACTGCCACCCAGCTTTGTGTCATCTGCAAATTTGCTAATGTTACTTTGAATCCCTTCATCCAAATCATTGATGTATATTGTAAATAGCTGCGGTTCCAGCACCGAGCCTTGCAGTACCCCACTAGTCACTGCCTGCCATTCTGAAAGGGACCTGTTAATCCCTACTCTTTGTTTCCTGTCTGCCAACCACTTCTCTATCCATGTCAGCACTCTACCCCCAATACCATGTGCCCTAATTTTGCCCACTAATCTCCTGTGTGCAACCATATCAAATGCTTTCTGAAAGTCCAGGTACACTACATCCACTGGCTTTCCCTTGTCCATTTTCCTAGGTACATCTTCAAAAAATTCCAGAAGATTAGTCAAGCATGATTTTCCCTTCGTAAATCCATGCTGGTTTGGACCGATCCTGTTACTGCTATCCAAATGTTTGGCGATCTCATCTTTTATAATTGACTCCAGCATCTTCCCCACCACCGATGTCAGATTAACTGGTCTATAATTCCCTGTTTTCTCTCTCCCGCCTTTCTTATAAGGTCTAGACATTAACTACCCTCCAATCCACAGGAACCGATCCTGAATCTATAGAACATTGGAAAACTGTCACCAATGCATCCACGATTTCTATAGCCACTTCCTTAAGTACCCTGGGATGCAGACCATTAGGCCCCGGAGATTTATCAGCCTTCAGTCCCATCAGTCTATCCAACACCATTTCCTGCCTAATGTGGATCTCATTCAGTTCCTCCGTCACCCCAGATCCTCTGGCCACTACTATAGCAGGAAGATTGTTTGTGTCCTCCTCAGTGAAGAGATCCAAAGTACCTGTCAACTCATCTGCCATTTCCTTGTTCCCCATAATAAATTCACCTTTTTCAGTCTTCAAGGGTCCAACTTTGGTCTGAACTAAGTTTTTCCGCTTCACATACCTAAAGAAGCTTTTACTATCCTGCTTTATATTCTTGGCTAGCTTACCTTCGTACCTCATCTTTTCTCCCCGTATTGTCTTTTTGGTTATCTTCTGTTGCTCTTTAAACATTACCCAATCCTCTTGCTTCCCGCTCATCTTTGCTACATTGTATTTCTTCGCTTTAATTTTTATACTGTCCCTGACGTCCCTTGTCAGCCACGGTCGCCCCTTACTCCCCTTGGAATCTTTCTTCCTCCGAGGAATGAACTGATCCTGCACCTTCTGTATTATTCCTAGAAACACCTGCCATTTGTGTTCCAGGCATCCCTGCTAGTGTATCTTTCCAGTCAAGCTCCTCCCTCATGGACCCATAGTCCCCTTTATTCAACTGTAATACTGACACCTCCGATCTACTCTACTCCCACTCCAATTGTAAATTAAACCTGACCATGTTATGGTCACTGCCTTCTAATGGCTCATTAACCTCGAGGTCCTTTATCAAATCCGGTTCATTACATAACACTAAATCCAGAATTGCCTTCTCCCTGGTAGGCTCCAATACAAGCTGCTCTAAGAATCCATCACAAAGGCACTCTACAAAGTCCCTTTCTTGGGGTCCAGTACCAACCTGATTTTCCCAGTCTACCTGCATGTTGAAATCTCCCATAACAACCACAGCATTACTTTTACCACATGCCAATTTTAACTCCTGATTCAACTTGCGCCCTATGTCCAGGCTACTGTTTGGGGGCCTGTAGATTAGTTCCATTAGGGTCTTTTTACCCTTACAATTCCTTCGTTGTATCCATACTGATTCCACATCTCCTGTTTCAATGTCACCCCTTGCAAGGGACTGAATTTCATTCCTCACCAACAGAGCAACCCCACCCCTTCTGCCCACCTGTCTGTCTTTTCCATAGGAGGTATACCCTTGAATATTCAGTTCCCAGCCCTGGCCCTCTTGCAGCCATGTCTCAGTAATTCCCACAACATCATACTTGCCAGTTTCTAACTGAGCCTCGTCCACTTTATCCCTTATAATTCGCGCATTCATATACAGCACTTTGACCTCAGTATTCACTTCCCCCCTCGCAATTGGCCCTGACCTTACTCTGTTGTCCATTCTCAAGCTTTCCTTCCCATTAATTCGAGAATCTTTTGTAAAATTTCCTGTAGCCACTTCCCCTTCAACTCCATCTTTATACTCCCAATTTGTCAATCCCTCCCCCCCACTATTTAGTTTAAACCCACACGTGTAGCCCTCGCAAACCTGCCTGCCGGAATGTCGGTCCCCCTCCAGTTAAGGTGTAACCCGTCCCTATTGTACAGGCCACCCCTACCCCAGAAGAGATCCCAGTGGTCTATAAATCTAAATCCTTGCCCCCTGCACCAGCCCCTCAGCCACACATTCAGATCCCCTATCTCTCTGTTCCAGTCCTCACTAGCACAAGGTACTGGAAGCAATCCAGAGATAACCACCATAGAAGTCCGGCATTTCAGTCTGTTTCCCAACTCTCTGAGCTCATGTTGGAGAACCTCCTTCCTCTTCTTCCCGATGTCGTTTGTGCCTACGTGCACAACTACTGCCGGCTGTTCACCTTCGCTCTCGAGGATGTTCAGCATTCGGCTCGTGACATCCTGAACCCTGGCACCAGGGAGGCAACAGACCATCCTCACATCCCGTCTGCCGCCACCGAATCTCCTGTCCGCTCCTCGGACAATGGAGTCACCCACCACTAAGGCTCTGCCCGATGTCGGTCTCGCCGGTCGAGTCCCATCTCTAGGATTGGAGCCACCGACGTGTCCACCGCTCGGACTTGAAACATCGTCTCCCCGGACAGTTCCCAAGAGGGCGTACCTGTTTTCATTAGGCACAGCCTCCTGGGTCTTCTGCACTCCACGATTTCCACCCTTTCTCTCCGTCACACACCTTGGTTCTTCCCGTAACCTCGGTGTGACCACCTCACTGTAGGTCCTGTCCAGGAAACTCTCGTTTTCCCGGATTGCCCTGAGGTCATCCAGCTGCTTCTCCAGTGCCCCAACACGGTCCTTTAGGAGCTGAAGCTTTGGAACTGGTGCAGGAGCTTTACCAATATGCCTGGACCAGGGGGCATTAGCTGCAAGGAAAGGCTGGATACACTTGGATGGTTTATTAAAGAATGGCGATGGTTGATGGGAGACCTGATAGAAGTATATAACATTATGAGAGGCATATTGATAGGGTAGACAGACAGAGCATTTTCCCAGACTAGAAATGTTAAAGACTAGAGGGCATAGCTTTAATGGTTCAAAGGTCATTTATTTGACACATATACCTAGGTACAGTGAAATTCATTTTTGTATACAGTTCAGAATAGGTATAACTATGCATAAGCATGTCTTGGATACGCATCTGAGATACTGTACAAGTGTATAGCAGTAGTACACTGAGATAGTCGTTTGGCGCCATTTTCAAGTCGCAGTTGTTGTACGTGGCGGGTTCTTGACCATAAAGGCCCGTTGTCCTGGTGACGTTGCAGGGTTGGCCGTTGGTGTCTTTCGCCGCTGTAGGCCGAGTCCGGTCCTCGTGCTCGGCTTCTTGGAGCAGTGCCCGGTGAGAGTGAGAGGTCAGGTGAAAGGGGCAAAGTTTAAAGGTGATGTACGGGGCAAATCGTTTTACACAGAGGGCAGGGGTGCCTGGAGCACACTTCCAGGGATGGTGGTGGAGGCAGATACAATAGTGGTGTTTGAGAGGTTCGTACATAGGCACATGGATATGCAGGTGATGGAGGGATGCAAGTCACGCTAGGCAGATGAGGTTAGCTTATCTTGGCATTATGTTTGGCACAGATATTGTGGGCTGAAGGGCCTGTTGCTGAGCTGTAGTTTTCTATGTTCTATGACACCCTATATCAGGCACAAACACATAGGTTTGTGAATCTATGTTTGACTTTCTGTGTTGTATGATCCTTCGTCCATAACACCATGACGTTGATCAAAATAGCACTCATTTTAAGCATCCAATTTATGATAAATCTTTCACTCTCTGTGGAATGGCCACTAATAATAGTTTTGTACGGAATTAGCAGGATTGAGTGAAATCAAGAACCAATCACAAAGGTTTAAGGTGAGAGGGGAATGATTTAATAAGACCCTCAGGGTCCATTTTTGCCACACGGACAGTAGTGGGTATATGATATGAGTTGCCAGAGGAGGTAGTTGAGGCGGAAATGACAACAACATTTAAACGACATTTGGACACATGGACAGAGAAAGTTTAGAGGAATATGGGTCAAATGTGGGCAGGTGTGACTAGTGTAAATGGGTTGATCTGGTCAGCATGGGGAAGCTGGGCTGAAGGGCCTGTTTATGTGCTGTATAACTTTATGACAGAGTACATGGCATGCACAGAGGCTTAGCAGTAGAGTTGCTGCCCCACTCTGCCACAGGCCCGGGTTCGATCCTGACTACGGGCGCTGCCTGTGTGGAGTTTGTACGTTTTCCCTGTGACTGCGTGGGCTTTGCCTGGGTGCTCTGGTTTCCTCCCACATTCCAAAGACGCACAGGTTTGTAGATTAATTGGCTTCCGTAAAGTGCACCTAGTGTGTAGGATGTGAAGGTGAGATAACACCGGACTGGTATACGGGTGACCATTGGTCAGCGTGGACTCGGACTCGGACTAAAGGGCCTGTTTCTGCGCCGTAGCGCTAAAACTCAGCAGCACGTATTAAGATATTACAAACATAAACTGTAAAAAAAGCATAACTTACCTAATTATCACTACTCAATGGATCTAGTCTATAAACACGTGACCATTGAATAGATAAGGGCATAATGATGAAAGCAACTACATATTGTTACAATTAAATTTAGAACTTGCTCGCCAGTGAGCTGACTGCAATCCAAACTTTAAGGAAGTTATTGCAGTTATTAATCTAGATGTGAGATGAAGAAATGTAAATTAATTTAGTTTAGAGGTGCAGCGTGGAAACAGGCCCTTCACCCCACCCAGTCCGCGCCGACCAGCTATCCACGTACACGTACATTCACCGTGTCAGACTGTCTACAAGATGGCGGACTGCAGGAGTGGGTGCTGTTGTGTATGGCTGCTTGGCCTGCAGTCCGCCCTTTCACCCTTTTTTATTTTCATTTTTAGTCCTGTTATAAAACAAATGTTAGTTGGAGGTTTTTTATGTGGGGGTGGGGGGAGGGGAAGGGGGAAACTTTATTTCCCAGTCCCTACTTGGGCGGAGAGGCGACTTCCCTCCGAGCTGCTTCTTCACCCCTTCCTCGCGGCCTAGCATCGGACTGGAGCGGTGTTTCCTGTCGGGACCGGCCGGGACTATAGCTTCGGCGACGGCACAACGCTGGGACACCATCACGGAGCGGGCGATGCCTTACCGGGTCACCGTGCGGTAAGCTCCGGAGTGCTGTGGCCGCCGACTCCAACATCGAGGAGCGCCGCCCGCGGGCGTCTAGCCGCGGGCGGCGCTGGTTTTAAAACACCGCGGAGCCTGGGAACCGAGATCGCCAGAGTCGGAGTTCCAACCAGCGCGGCCTGAGGACTTCCAGTGCCGCGGTCTCCGGGGAGGAAGCGGCCGCTCCAGACATTCCAAGCCGCTGAGGAGTGTTCACACGACACCAGAGTTCCAGCTTTCCGGCAAGAGGGCCTGAAAACATCTACGGAGGCCACAAATAGGCCCCGACCTCGGGTGATCACAGAGGAAGAGGACTTAATTTTTGATGCCTTTCCCCACAGTGGAAAATGTTAATTCTGTTGTGAGGGGACGTTCATGTTGAATTCTATAACGTGTTGTGTCATTTTTCTTATTTTTAATTTGTCTATGGATGTACGGAAACTTTATTATTTATTTTATGTAGAGCACTTTGGTTTAAACGTGCTATATAAATAACATTGACTTTACCCTACTTTACCAGCACTATCCTACACACGAGGGACAATTTACAATTTTTACCAAAGCCAATCAACCTACAAACGTGTATGTCTTTGGAGGGTGGGAAGAAACCAGGGAACGGACAAACTCTGCACAGACAGCACCCGCAGTCAGGATCGAACCTGGGTCTCCGGTGCTGTTAGGCAGCAACTCTACCGCTGCGCCACCACGCCGCCTCTATCAGGAAGGAGACTGAGGAGGTTCAGCATGTCACCAATTGCTCTCACTAATAACTCGAGATGCACCATATGAAACATATTGGCAAGTTGCATCATGACTTGGTTTGAAAATGGAACCCGGGCCTCTGGCTCGGCAGGCAGCAGCTCAGCTGCTTAACCACCGTTCTCATAGCCCTGGTTGTGAAAGAGATGTGTGTATTCTTGAGATGCTCAAAGCATAAACTAATTTTAATGGGCGACGTGTCGGATCGAGACCTCTTCTTCAGATCCGACCCAAAATGTCAACCATTCCTTCTCTCCTGCTGAATTACTCCAGCTTTTTGTATCTATCTTCGGTTTCAACCAGCATCTGCAGATCCTTCCCACACAATTCATTTTAATGGGTTCTTCATTTGTATTTGTCATGGTATCATCGTTTAACCCTTTCCTGTTGGGGGTCGGGATAATTTGGGTGAAAACTCTATGTTAGTCAAGCTCGGAAAGTTGGATCACCTCCCCTGGCCTTGAGTGAGTGCTGTATGTTTGCCTCTTTCTCCTTGGTACCTGATTAATGTGACGGCTTCATTTCCCAACACTGTTCCAGCTTCTTTTAACTTCCAGGTTTAAAATTGGAGCAATCTCTTTTTATGCCTCCTTTGCCTGGAGTGTTTTTTTCCTATTGATCTATTTTTAAAGGGCCAATGGTTCTCCTTCAGTATTCAGTCGTTCTCATCTCCTCTTTATCTTTAAATTGCTCATCTCTGAACTTGAATCTGCTCTTTCCGCATTAACAACAGTTTCCCCTTTACTACACCTGGTGCGTGTGAATAATTTGCGATATATATGGATATCGTGACTTAGTTACATTCTTGATTCTTATGAGCGTTCGTCGAGTTGTATCTGTGCATCTGTGCATTTGCAGTCAGCAAATTCATTTTTCGCATTTTTCCGAAATATGTGCAATGCATGAATTAACAGTTTAGTTTCGATACAGTGTGGAAACGGGCCCTTCGGCCCACCGAGTCCATGCCGACCAGCGATCCCCGCACACTAATACTATTCGACAATAGGACAGGTTCCAATGTTACCAAAGCTCATTAACCTGCAAACCTGTACGTCTTTGGAGAAATCCGGAGATTCTGTAGAAAACTCATGCGGTGACAGGGAGAATGTATCAACTCCGTAACCGGATCAAACCTATGTCTTTGGCGCTGTGAGGCAGCAACTCAACCGCTGCGCCACTGTGCCGCCATTGCCTGCAGTGTGGAGGAAGTAGAGACTAATTATTTTTGTGATTTCTCATTGTCCAGGAACAGAACGCAACCGTGTGACGCAGCGGTAGAGTTTCCGCCTCACAGCGCCAGAGACCTGGGTCTGATCCTGACTACTGGTGCTGTCTGTGCAGAGTTTGTACGTTCTCCCTGTGATCGTGTGGATTTTCCCCGGGTGCTCCGGTTTCCTCCCACATTCCGAAGACGTGTGGGTCTGTAGGTTAATTAGCTTCTGAAAATTGTCCCGAGGGTGCAGGATAGAACAGGTGTACGGGTATTTGCTGGTTGGCGCAGACTCAGACGGCCGAAGGGCCTGTTTCCATGCTGTACCTCTAAGCTCTAAAACTAAACCCAATCACAGTATTCTAGCACATAGAACAAATGAGCACAAGAAAAATCAGCCCACAATATCTGTGTTAAACGTAATGCCAACTAATCTCTGCGTGCATGTGATCCATATCCCTCCATTCCCCGCATATCCGTGCACCGATCTAAAAACCTCTTAAGCTCCACTATCATATCTGCCTCCACCACAGCCCCTTGCAGCACATTCCAGGCACCAACTACTCTGCGTAAAAATACTTTCACCGCTCACCTCCTCCACTTTAGGAACAATTCATCAACGAGATAACTCTGCTTTAAATAAAAGCTCTTTCGGAATTGTTTTAGTTTAGTTTAGTTTAGAGATACAGCATGGAAACAGGCCCTTCAGCCCAGTGGGTCCGTACCGACCAGTGATTAACACTAACCTACACCCACTAGGTACAATTTTTGCATTTACCCAGCCAGTTAACCTACAAAACCTGTACGTCTTTAGAATGTGGGAGGAAAGCGAAGATCTCGGAGAAAACCCACGCCGGTCACGGGGAGAACGTACAAACTCCGTAGAGACAGCACTCGCAATCAGGAACTAACCCGGCTCTCCGGCGCTGCATTCGCTGTAAGGCAGCAATTCTACCGCTGCGCCACCGTGACCGCCCAAAAAGTCCTCAACGCTCAAACTCAACAAAGCTGTGAATATGAAATATTAGTTTGATTTCAGTTTATTGTCACGTGTACCGAGGCGCAGTAAAAATATTTTATTGCGTGCTAACCGGTCAGTGGAAAGATTATACATGATTACAATCGAACCATCCACAGTGTACAGATAGAGTCACAGAGTCGATCAGCATGGAAACACGGCTTTCGGCCACACTTGTCCATGCCGACCAAGATGCCCCATCTACACTAGTTCCACCTGCATGTGTTTGGCCCACATCCCTCTAAATCTTTCCTATCCACAGGTTCACAAGTTCACAAATTATAAGAGTAGAATTAGGCCATTTGGCTCATCGAGTCTACTCCGCCATTCAATCATGGCTGATCTCCACCTCCTAATCTCCTTTTCCTGCCTTCTCCCCATAACCCTTGACACCCGCTCTAATCTCTGCCTTAAAAATATCCACTGACTTGACCTCCACAACCCTCTGTGGCAGTGAGTTCTACAGATTAACCACTCTCGGACTAAATAATTGTTAAAGAAGGAACTGCAGATGCTGGAAAATCGAGGGTACACAAAAGGCTGGAGAAACTCAGCGGGTGCAGCAGCATCTAAAGGAGTTGGTCTTTATCTCCTTCGCTCCTTAGATGCTGCTGCACCCGCTGATCATTCCAGATCATTTTGGACCCTAAGTCCGCTCATGTCAGGAGAACGACGAAAACTGATCCAGTTTCTTTCGCTTGGAACTGTTGAAGAAAGAACAAATGAAATCCAGGATCGATGATCGAGGAAAGGTGGAGCCCACAATGGTCCATTGTTGGTTTAAACCCTGATAATTTTTAAGGATCTCTGAAATTCCTTTCAGTGGTTCTGAGCTGATTTTAGGGAAAAGGCTTCTTGTTATATATTTTAAAAATCAGTATTTTTCAATGCATACAGTGTGAAACAAGTTGTATTGTAAGCATTTCTAACTGGGAGTATGTGCTGTTTCCTTGCAGTCTGTTCAGTAGGTTTTACTTCAGCGCAAAGTGTAACATATTTCACCTGTTCCCGCCAAGTATTAGGATCTTGTGCAGGATATTTTATTTTTACACGCTGCTGCAGATCCAAGCCAACTGAAGAGATGGCAGATAATTGGCTGCGAGTCTGCACTAACTGTGTGATTGTCCCACATTTTTGCATCTCTTTGGTGCAGGCAGAGTGCCTCTTGGACAATGCATTTAGAGTTTGCATCCTCGGGGCAGGTGACTAAATCTTCCTGATGATTTATAGAATCAACTTGCCAGGACATTTACAAGGACACCCAAATGTTCTTCTGTCAAGCCGATGTTCAGTTGATGTATGGCACAGAGGAACAAAGGCTGTTTCTGTGTCTCCTCTTCCTGGATACATTGTCTGACTGATTCGCTCGCTTTTTTGCCTCGTCTTTCCCACTGTTCCTTTGTCCACACCTGGAGTATCGTGTGCAGGTTTGGTCTCCTAATTCGGGGAAGGATATTCTTGCTATTGAGGGAGTGCAGCGTTGGTTCACCAGGTTAATTCCTGGGGTGGCGGGACTGACAAATGATGAAAGAATGGTTTGACTGGGCTTGTATTCACTGGAATTTACAAGGATAAGAGGGGATCTTATAGAAACATTAAATTCTGAAGGGATTGGATGGGCTGGATGTAGGAAAAATGTTCCCTACGTTGGAAGAATCCAGAACCAGGGGTCACAGTTTAAGAATAAGGGGTAGGCCATTTAAACCTGAGATGAAGAAAAACTTTTTTCACCCAGTGAGTTGTGAATCTGGAATTCC
This sequence comes from Raja brachyura, assembly GCA_963514005.1. The sequence goes on from OY740810.1 coordinate 33,327,897, forward strand.
CTGCCACAGAGGCAGTGGATGCCAATTCACTGGATGTTTTCAAGCACTTAGGCTTAAGGGATATGGGGAGAAACTATGAATGGCGGTTCTGGCTCGAAAGGCCAAATGGCCTACTCCTGCACTTATTTCTATGTTTCTATGTATCCATCTCAGTCTGCTTCCCTTGAATGAAGCTTAACTTAGTTTCCAACAGGCCCTTCGGCCCACCAGGCCCACACTGACCCGCGATTCCCGCACACCAACACTATTCTACACACACGAGGGACAATTTACACTTATACCAAGCCACTTAACCTACAAACATTTACATCTTTGGAGTGTGGGAGGAAACCAAAGATCTTGGAGAAAACCCACGCGGTCGTGGGGAGAATGGACAAACTCCGTAGACACCACACCCATAAAGGGGATCAAACCCGGGTCTCTGGCGCTGTAAGGTCTATAAGGTAGCAACTCTACCGCTGCGCCACAGTGCCGCCCCTAAGATACTGTTGCTAGGTACAGTGAAATGCTTTGTCTTGCGCACAACCTCGGCGGTACACAAGTGTTTCCACATGTCTGGCGCCGACAATGTTACAGAAGAACTGAACAGTCCTATCTACTGCCCGCCGCACGTGGCAGCAGGCCTCCCCTCGCCGGGCCCCCCTTCATTACGTTCTTGGATCCCACCTCACTCTCAGGTCCCTCCTCGTTCTTGGCGGCATGGTTCCCCTCGAAGCCGGTGGCCGATTTGGAGTCTGCGTTGGGCAAGCCGGGCCTACCGGGCAGGTCCTCACTGACTGGCCCACGGAGGGAGATCCTCAGTCCTCTGACCATGGCGAGGGAGACCTCTGTTGTGGATCCACAGCGGCATGCCGGGCCTGCTTGCCGGGACACTCCCACAATGCTCCATTCTCTCTCACTTTCCAAATGGCGCTCGAGAAATTATTGCAGGACAATGCATGCACGGAATTTATTAGTTACCATAGAAACATAGAAGATATGTGCAGGAGTAGGACATTCAGCCCTTTGAGCCAACACCGCCATTCAATATGATCATGGCTGATCATCCAAAATCCATACCCCGTTTCTTATTTCTCCACATATCCCTTGATTCCGTTAGCTCTAAGAGCTATATCTAACTCTCTCTTGAAAACATCAGTCAATTGGCCTCCACTGCCTTCTGTAGCAGAGAATAGTAAGATTGAACGAGAACTTACCAGTTCGAAGGTTGATCTTTATTTCATGAGGAGTCGAAGTGAGGGATTTCGTGAAGAGCCCGCCGGCGCGCATGCTCGACATACTTCAAAGTAGCGGCGTGGAATCACAGAACCAACAATAGAAATGACTTCGCATAGTATGATTGAATTGACTAAGATTACCAGATGAAGGTGATTGAGGGTTGGGCGAGGAGGGCACGAAATCCCTCACTTCGACTCCTCATGAAATAAAGATCAACCTTCGAACTGGTAAGTTCTCGTTCAATCTTACTATTTCATTTCGGAGTCACGTGAGTGACTTCGTGAAGACTTCAAAGCTTCTGTGATTAGACGCCCTGGACCACGTCCATGCTGACACACCACTACCAGGGATGGATGGGAGGAACAAACTGGCTCAATAGCTCATACTGCAAAACAAAAGCATATTTATTAATAACAAATCAAAACCCCTCATGCGGGGACATCTCCACGTTCTTGACCTGCATTCAGCACGGCTTCTGCGAACTGTAGAGGAGCAGCAACAGGCTTGTTATAAAAACGCTGGAACACAGCTTCATTCGCCCATCCTGCTGTGGCGAGAATTTGGTCCATGGGCACCTCCATGACCCTCGCCGCTGACGTCGATGCAGCCCTGGTGGAATGAGACTTGAACACATTAGTGTCGATACCTGACTTACCCAAGACGACTCGAAGCCACCTGGATATCGTCTGGACTGTCACTCGATGATGAGGTCTCTTATGAGTGACAAGCAGGTATCTCTCCATTCCTCTGATGCGTGCCGTCACCTTGGCATAGTGGCGGATATGTGAGGCTAAACATAGCCTAGCATCTGCGGGGTATGCCGGGAACTTCAGCTGCAGCCCTGTGCACCCAGGTCTATGCTGCTTTAGTAGCTCGTCAACGAAAAAGACTACTTCTGTAGGGGTAGATGTCATTCTGTCGACACGCAGTTTATGTAGTGTCTGTACCCTCTGAGCTGAAGTCAGCGCTAGTAACATCACCAGCTTCATGGTGAGTTGGTCCATTTGGAGCCCTTCCATGGGAGACCACGTCCTGAGCAGGGTTAATACGTCCCTGACATCCCAGGTGATATTATAGCGTGGTGTAGGCGGATTCATATTGAATATACCCCGCATGAGTCTGGACACTAGCCTGTTGGATCCTACCCCAATCTTGAGGTAGAATGATAGCGCACTTCTGGCGCTGTTGATGGCACTGTAACTTAAGTGTTCATCATGGTGCAACCCCGCGAGGAATTCCAGGACGTCGGTTATTGTCACGTCATCGTACGTGATGCGAGAGCGGCTGCAGTAGGCTTCCCACTTCTTAATATGCGAGCGGTATCTTCGCCTTGTGGACTCTCGACACGACGCCCCGATGGTATCCATGGTCCGAGCCGAGAGGCCGTATTGGACTAACGGCCTGTTCAGAACCTGCAAGCCAACAAATTTAAATAGCCATGGCAGGGATGTGGCTCCCCTGACACAGGGTGAGTAACCAATTGTGGGCAACCCTTCAAAAGGACCCAAGGTTCGTTGAGCATGTCAAAGACCACCGGATACCAAGGCTGTGTGGGCCAGTCGGGTATAATAAGGATGCCCTTGGCAGCATCTGCCTGAATCTTTCGCAATACCCGACTGATGAGGCAAAACGGAGGGAAGGCATAGCAAACCCAATTCCCCCAGTCCAGCGAGAATGCATCTAGCGCTATTGCCCCAGGATCTGGTTCCCATGAAACGTAGGCTGGTACCTGATGGTTCAACCGTGACGCAAAAAGGTCAATGTCCGGTTTACCAAATTTGGCTGTGACTTTAGCAAAAATCTCAGGATGCAACATCCATTCAATGTTGTCATTAAATTTGCGTGACCTGGTGTCCGCCACAGTATTAAGCTCACCTGGCAAATAGGTAGCTGAAATCCAAATGTCTCTTTGAATACACCAGAGCCAAATTGAGTTAGCCAATTTGTCACACGAAACTGACCTGGTACCACCCATATGGTTTAAATATGCCACAGCTGTGGTGTTGTCTATTTGGAGATGGACGTGTGCTCCAACAAGCTTGGAACAATATGCACGAAGTCCGTGGAATGCTGCCAGCAACTCCAAATAGTTAATCCCTTGAGTCAACAACATCGATGCCTCAAGGGTGTCCCATCTACCCCCACAACTAGAGCAATTATCAGTAGCTCCCCAGCCATTGGAGCTTGCATCAGTCTGTAAATATACCACCGGATTAGCCTCCCTGACAGGCTTAAATGAGTTGCTAATGTGACACACCCACCATTGCAACTCAGTTATCGCTTCGGACGGCAGCTGCATAGATCGATCGTAATGACCAGCGTTCCATTTTAACGCAGTAATTTTAGCTCTTTGCAAATTCTGATAATGCAAAGGTCCATATCGTGCTGCCGGAAACAAAGCCACTAACTTGCCAATTACTGTGGCTGTATGCCGAATCGATGGTATATTGGTGCCAATTAAATCTCTGCACACCTTGGTGACTTCCTCAATTTTGTTAATTGGTATAGTTATCCTCATGCTCATTGAGTTCACCGTGAACCCTAGGTAATTATTTACCTGGGCAGGGCAGAACTTTGATTTCTCTGGATGGACAATGAATCCTAATTGTTGAAATATATTGACAGCAGCTGCAACACCCTGTTCAGCCAATTGCAGGGTGTGGCCCACAATAAAGACATCATCTAAATAGGCCATAACTATATGATGTCGTTGTCTCAAATAAGCCATGATTGGCTTCACCAATTTAGTGAACAATCTAGGGGCTGTAGTAAGCCCATTAGGCAAAGCCTTATACTGCCAAAGTTGCCCCATCCAGATAAATTTCAAAAACCTTCTATCATCTTTCTGGATGGATACTGAATAATATGCATCCCTCAAATCAATGCATGCCATAAAGCAGCCATGAGAAATCAATGATTTGGCTGTTTCAAACGTATCCATTTTAAAATGAGTATATGTTACAAACGTATTCAAACGGGTTAGATCAATAATGACACGACAGCCTCCATCCTTCTTAGGTCTAGTAAATATGTTCGAAACAAATTCAATTGGCTCATGCACTGTTTTCTCAATCACGCCCTTCTGTTCCAAACTTAAAATTTCCTTGTAACCTGCTGCCTGTTCTGCAGCAGACAATTTGAACGTACGACCAGGCATGTGCTGGGATGGAGGAATGTCGCCATTAATAAACTCAATTTTATGCCCCTGAATATTCCGCAACACATACTCATCACCAGTAAAATTACCCCATGCATCCAAAAACAACCGTAAACGACCACCAACATGGGAAGTTAAACAGAGAGAAAAGAGAGAACCAGACCCCCTCACCTCCGTGGTTACCGGCGGTCCTTGACACGTGTGGGTGGCCGTGGAGGTGCTGGGTTGGCTTGAGGGCGCGGCGTCTTCGATTTCCAAAAAGGTCTCTGCCGACCCTGTCCTAAAAAAGACCCTTGGTGCTGGTTCTGGTGTTGTTGTCGTTGTGGAGCTAGAGGGTGAGTCCTCGTCGAGGCACTGGCCGACCCTCGTGAGCGAATGTATGGAGCTTTTGAGCCGGACGGTGTGGGGGCACTCTTAGAGCGCATGATCCCCACCGTTTTGGCTTGTTCGTCAAGCTCTTTGACTCTCTTCGAGAGGTCCTCACCAAAGAGCTGACGGGGCGGCGGCGGCGGCGGTGGTTTGCACAATCCTGCAAACTTCGGGTTGAGTGCTGGGCGGATGCTGTTTTTGCGAAACCCGTTGATTTCGTGCTGGGTCGCGCACAATAAGGCCAGAGCATCTTCCTGGTCCAAATTCAGCTCATCCTCGTCCACCGACCGCGCAAAGGCGGTAATACCGGCCGTGAGGAGTTTCAGGATCCGCTGCAATTGTAGCTCTTGTTGACGGATAGCCGCACTGATGTTGCCCCATATTGGCGTATTGACCACAGGCACGTTGAGGGAGTTGCAGTTTGATGGAGCCTTGTGACGGCTCATAGCCTGGATGAGGACTTCTTCCTGCAGCACCTGATTATTAAGAAAGTCCACTGTGGCTGCCAGCTTTGAATTGAGAGGAAGACCAGCCGTATGTGGGGCCGCGAATTTGGTCGCCACATCCAAAAGTTCCTCCGCTGGCACCTCCACCGGAGGTGGTACGGGATCCACCAGAACCTCCTCCTCGTGCTGCTCCAGGCTGATAGTAGATGTTGGTGAAGACGCCCTGTGCCTGTTGCTGCCCTGCTGTTGTTGACGTTGAAGCAGGAGCTCCAGCAGCCGCTCCATACGGTCAATACGCCCTTCACCCTGAACACTCAGGTGGTCGGAGTCCTCCGGCTCTGAAAAGAAAACCGGGCTCCTGTCATCGGCCCGCACCTCGTCGAGGCCCTGCCGGTGCCGGTAGTTGTCGCTAACAGCCGCCGAGGCGAAACTGCGCGATTCCTGCGCGGGCGTGTTCAATCGCCTCCGTTTAGCGAGAGCTGAAGCCGCTGCCACTAAGGGCACATGCGGCGAGGTGTCGGCCCCAGCCGAAGCATGGCTGCCTGGGGCCCGCGCAGTCTTGCCGGCTGCCCACATCGTGGACGTTGCCGACGCATGGTGCCGCCCACCCATCCATGGGGGGCTCGGCGACCGCGACGAGACCCGACTCAACCGACCCGTCCCGGCGTCGAGAGTCGGGGTGTGCCGGCTGGACCTCACAGCCGCCCCGGGTCTCGCCCTGGAACCTGACCGCTCCTCCGCGACAGGCAATGCCTTAGCCCTAACAGGGTTAGGCTTCTGGGCTCCTCCCCTCCCCCTTCTCGGAGGGCTGAGTGGAACAGGCCGTGCAACGGCACGCGCCCTGCTCGAGGTCGCCAGCGAGCCCGCTGACAACCTGACTGCCATGGCAGGGTCCCCCTGCTCTGGCGGCACACCACACTCCTCCTCGTCGAACTCCTCCGAGCTGTGGTGTGCTGGCGGATCTGGACCTGTGAACACAGGGCTTACCCACATCTCCGCCTGAGTCCCGGCCTGCGCTGCAGGTACTGCCGATGGTAAAGGCCCCGGAACTGTTGACCGGCGAACTCGTCCTGACGTCCTCCGGCCCTTCGAACTCCCATCCATGTCCTTGCTGCAAGACATAACCAGACAACAAGGACCACCAACTAAAGGTGGAATACTCACCTCCGTGGCCCCTTATGAAGGGCTGGCGAGGAGCGCGCTCCACCGCCAGCCGTCGCAGCAACGCGTTACGACGATATGTCGAGCATGCGCGCCGGCGGGCTCTTCACGAAGTCACTCACGTGACTCCGAAATGAAATTCCACAGATTCACAACTCTCTCGGTGAAAAAAATGTTCTTCATCTCAGTCCTAAATGGCCTACAGCAAGGACTACCTGAAATTAGAGAAGTCAATGGTCATACCACTGGGGTGTACATTAGAGAAATCAATATTCATACCACTGGGAGAACTGATGGAGGTGTATCAAATTATAAGAGGTATAAATAGTGCAGCCCCACCGAACCTTTTCCCCCAGGTGGAAATGTTAAGGACCAGAGGGCATAGTTTTAAGGTGAGAGGGGCAAAGTTTAAAGGAGATGTCAGGGGCATGTTTTCTACACAGAGGGTGGTGTGTGCCTGGACTGTGCTGCTGGGGGTGGTGGTGGAGGTAGCATTTAAGAAGTTTTTCGATAGGTGCATGGATATGCTGGGAATAGAGGGATGCAGACCACATGGAGGCAGAGAAGATTAGTTTAACTTGGCTTCATATCTGGCACGGATATTGTGGGCCGAAGGGCCTGTTCCTAGGTTGAACTGTTCTTCGTTTTACCATAAAAAGAGTGTGCAGAATAACATTGGCTTTGGGTAGTAAGAAAAGGCATAGTTTCAGTTAAATAAGAAATACTTGCTTATAAGAAATAATTTTAGTTTGGTTTAGTTTGTAAGTGGGCATCTTACAACCCAGTGATATGATCATTGATTTCTCTCATTTCAAGTAACTCCTGCATTCCCTCCCCTCTCCTCACCCCCACCCATTTATTGTCATTTTTAAAGAGGTAGTAGAAACCAAGAAATCCAGATGCGGGTTTACGAGGAGGGACAAAGTACTGGAGTAGAGACGGTAATATTTTCTACAAATTCTTCCTATTATATTTTTTGAAATATTTTTAAAATTACAATGCTCCTCTGCTGGCTTTATGATACTGCACCTGCTCAGATCTCTGTGTAACAACTGTTGAAAAAAACACGTAGATTTCTTAGAATTGGTAATCTCTGGGCTTCCAAATGCGATTAGCAAAACTAATAGAAAAGCACCTAGGAAAAAAAGGGCAGCTCCCTTTGTGACATGGATAATCATGTGTAATTACTTGTGTGGGCTGCCTCCATTGCACAGACCTCATTCACACAATGCACGTTTATGTAAGACTATTTCCTTGGTTACTCTATGATGGTCCCTAGCAACATAATTTGCTGAACAAATAGCTCGCAATTGTACACAGGAAACTTTTCACGATGGAATAAATGAAACATTATCAATTATGCAGCTGAAAAGGTGTTGGTCGGACAAAATCGAATGAAGTGTCAATTTAAATTCACATTTATAAAAATAAGGTCAGAAATTGCACTGTTGTTAACTTTTGAAAACAGAAAGCATAGCTCGTAAAAAGTTATCTAACCTGCCTGATCCTATCACACTACTGCTGTGTGTTGTATTGCTAAATTTGAATACATGGTAGAAATGTCTTAGGTTTTTTATTATCTATTCAGCAGATGTACAGTCAGATGTTAGAGTCTTAGCATCATAGAGTCATACAGCATGGAAGCAGGCCCTTCGGCCCAACTAGTCCATGGCGACCAAGAAGCCCCATCTGTACTAGTACCACCTAGAGTGAATCATAGTCTTATAGCATGAAAACAGGCCCTTCGGCCCAACTAGTCCATGCCAACCAAGATGCCTCATCTACATTAATCCCACCTGCCAACGTTTGGTCCATATCCCTTTAAACCTTTCGTATCCAAGTACCTTTCCAAATGTCTTTTAAATGTTGTTCTAGTACCTGCCTCAACTACCTCTTCTGGCAGTTTGCTCCATATACCCACCACCCTTTGTGTGAAAAAGTTGCCTCTCAGGTTCCTAATAAATGTTTCCCATCTCACAGCAAACTTGTATCCTCTGGTTCTTGATGCCCCTACTCTGGGTAAAAGACTGTGCATCAATTCCCCTCATGATATTATACACCTCTATAAGATCATCCCTCTTTCTACCATAGTTGTTCATCCCTAATTGTCCCTGGACAGGTGACTACCAAGGACATTTCAGAGGACTATTTGGGTTCAGGTCTGGAGCCAGACATCGCAAAACAGGTTGATTTTTTTCCCCCTAAAAGTGAACTGGATGAGTTGTTAATGACAATCATAATCACTATTGCCAACACTAGACTTCCATTGCAAATGTAATTTGACTTAATTATGCAGTTTTAAATTCTGTCATGGTGGGATTAAAAATAACAAATACAAACTAGTCATCCAGTTGAATAGATATCAATGAGTTCAGTAGGGCCGTTAGTTGAGTGGTGATATGGTGGCACCACGGTAGAGTTGCTGCCTCACAATAGACAATAGAAATAGGTGCAGGAGTAGGCCATTCGGCCCTTCGAGCCAGCACCACCATTCATTGTGATTATGGCTGATCATCCACAATCAGTATCCCATTCCTGCCTTCTCTCCATATCCCCAGACTCTGCTATCTTTAAGAGCTGTATCTAACTCTCTCTTGAAAGCATCCAGAGAATTGGCCTCTACTGCCTTCTGAGGATGGGAATTCCACAGATTCTCAACTCTCTGTGTGAAAAAGTGTTTCTTCATCTCCGTTCTAAATAACCTATCCCTTATTCTTAAACTGTGGCCCCTGGTTCTGGACTCCCCCAACATCGGGAACATGTTTCCTGCCTCTAGCACGCCCAATCCCTTAATAATCTTATATGTTTCAATAAGTTCCCCTCTCATCCTTCAAAATTCCTGTGTATACAAGCCCAGTCACTCCATTCTTTTTACATATGACAGTCCCGCCATCCGGGAATTAACCTTGTGAACCTATGCTGCACTCACTCCCACAATAGAAAGAATGTCCTTCCTCAAATTTGAAGACCAAAACTGCACACAATACTCCAGGTGTGGTCTCACCAGGGCCCTATACAACTACAGAAGGACCTCTTTGCACCTATACTCAACTCCTCTTTTTATGAAGTCCAACATGCCATTCGCTTTCTTCATTGCCTGCTGTACCTGTATGCTTACCTTCAGTGGCTGATGAACTAGGCCACCCAGATCTCGTTGTACTTCTCCTTGTCCTAACATGACACCATTCAGATAATAATCTGCCTTCCTGTTTATGCCAGCAAAGTGGATAACCTCAAAGAGTCAAGAGTCAAAAGAGTTTATTGTCTTGTGTCCCTGACAGGACAATGAAAATCTTTCTTTGCATAGCACAACAGAACATAGTAGGCATTGACTACAATTATATATGTAAATACACACATGAATTGATAAATTAATAAAGTGCAGATAACAGATGGAGGGATATTAATGTTCAGAGTTCTGAGCCAAGTTTAATAGCCTGATGGCTGTGGGGAAGTAGCTATTCCTAAACTGGGTTGTTGCAGTCTTAAGGTTCCTGTACCTTCTACCGGAAGGTAGCAGGGAGATGAGTGTGTGGCCAGGGTGGTGTGGGTCCTTGATGATGCTGCCAGCCTTTTTGAGGCAGCGACTGCGATAAATCCCCTCGATGGAAGGAAGGTCAGAGCCGATGATGGACTGGGCAGTGTTTACTACTTTTTGTAGTCTTTTCCTCTCCAGGGCACTTAAATTGCCGAACCAAGCCACGATGCAACCGGTCAGCAAGCTCTCTACTGTGCACCTGTAGAAGTTAGAGAGAGTCCTCCTTGACAGACCCACTCTCCGTAATCTTCTCAGGAAGTAGAGGCGCTGATGAGCTTTCTTAATAATTGCATCTGTGTTCTCGGACCAGGAAAGATCTTCACAGATGTGCACGCCCAGGAATTTGAAGCTCTTGACCCTTTCAACCATCGACCCGATGATATAAACAGGACTGTGGGTCCCCATCCTATTCCTTCCAAAGTCTACAATCAGTTCCTTGGTTTTGCTGGTGTTAGGGGCCAGGTTGTTGTGTTGGCACCATATGGACAGTTGCTCAATCTCTCTTCTATACTCTGACTCATCACCATCAGTGATACGTCCCACAACAGTGGTGTCGTCAGCGAACTTGATGATGAAGTTCGCACTGTGACCGGCTACTCAGTCATGAGTATAGAGTGAGTACAGCAGGGGGCTGAGCACGCAGCCTTGAGGTGCTCCCGTGCTGATTGCTATCGAGTCTGACACATTTCCACCAATACGAACAGACTGTGGTCTGTGGATGAGGAAGTCGAGGATCCAGTTGCAGAGGGATGCGCAGACCCAGTTCTGCGAGTTTGGTAACCAGCTTGGAGGGGATAATTCTGTTAAATGCCGAGCTGTAGTCAATGAATAACAGCCTGACATATGAGTTTTTGTTGTCCAAGTGGTCCAGAGCGGAGTGGAGGGCCAGCGAGATCGCGTCCACCATTGATCTGTTGTGGCGGTAAGCGAACTACAGTGGGTCCAGGTTTTTGTCGAGGTAGGAGTTGATTTGCGCCGTGATCAACCTCTCAAAGCACTTCATCACCACAGGCGTTAGTGCCACAGGTCGATAGTCATTGAGACACGTCACCTTGCTCTTCTTGGGCACCGGTATTATTGATGCCCTTTTGAAGCAGGTGGGAACCTCAGATCTCAGAAGTGACAGGTTGAAAATGTCCGTAAAAACTCCAGCCAGTTGGTCCGCACAGGTTTTTAGAACACGACCAGGTATGCCATCAGGTTCACCCCTCTGAAGGATTTCCTGACGTCGGCCTCTGTGACTGAGACTGAAATATCATCACAGCGAATGGGGGCTCGGGAAGGCACATCGGTGTTCTCCCTATCAAAGCGTGCGTAAAATGCATTGAGCTCATCAGGGAGTGATGTATCGCCGACATCCGAGCTGCCTCCTGGTTTCGCCTTGTAAGAGGTGATTGCATTCAGTCCCCGCCACAGCTGCCGAACATCTGTCTCATCCTCCAGCTTGGAGCAGAACTCCTGTTTGGCCTTTTTGATGGCCTTACCAAGGTCGTATCTGGACTTCTTGTAGACCACTGTGTCATCAGACATGAATGCCCGGTGTCTGGTCTTCAGAAGAGTGCAGATCTCACAGTTCATCCAGTAACCTCACATTTATCCACATTAAACTGCATCTGCCATGCATCTGCCCACACACCCAACCTGTCCAAGTCACCGTGTATCCTCATAGCATCCTCCTCACAGTTCACACTGCCGCCAGCTTTTTAGCTAATGTTACCCCAAATCCCCTCATCTAAGTCATCAATGTATATTGTACATAGCTGCGGTCCCAGCACCAAGCCTTGCGATACGTCACGTCACTGCCTGCCATTCTGAAAGGAACCCGTTAATCCCTACTCTTTGTTTCCTGCCAATTTTCTATCCATATCCCCAATACCATGTGCTCTAATTTTGCCCACTAATCTCCTATGTGGGGCCTTATCAAATGCTTTCTGAAAGTCCAGGTACACTACATTCACTGACTCTTCCTTGTCCATTTTCCTTGTTACATCCTCAAAAAATTCCAATGATTAGTCAAGCATGATTTTTCCCTTTGTAAATCCATGCTGACTCGGACCGATCCTGTCACTGCTCCGTCAGAACGCCAAAGATCCGGGTTCGATCCTGACCACGGGTGCTGTCTGTACTGAGTTTATACATTCACCCCATGACTGCGTGGGTTTTCTCCAGGTGCTTCAGTATCCTCCCACACTCCAAAGATGTTTAGGTTTGTAGGTTAATTGGCTTTGGTAAGAAATGTAAATTGTCCCTAGTGTGTGTAGGATAGAACTAGTGTACGGGGTGATTACTGGATGGTGTGGGCTCATTGGGCCGAAGGGCCTGTTTCCATGCTGTATCTCTAAACTAAACTCAATTAAACTAAACAGTAGATTTACACTTTGCTGCAATGCTTCTTGGTCAAGAAGGTGCCACAATTGAACCAGTTATTCAATGACAACAGTCCACCAGTCCACTCATTGAGGTTCAAAAGAAATTTAGTTGGATAGATGGCACCAGATTCCCATACAGCATTATATACAAGGACCTGAACACAAACGTGAGTACAGTAAAGGGCCTGTCCCACTTGCATGCGCATGCATGCGTTTGGCGTGACCAAACGGAAGTGGAGTTTGCGCTAAGTTCGCACTAAGTACGCGGTAAGTTTGCGCGTGACGTAATTCGCGTCATACCAATCAGCTGGGCGGGCCGTCTGAATTTGAGCGTAGCACCACGCTGGGCGGTGACATCATCGCGCAACGCCACGTGCTAGGTGTACGCTGTCAAGACGCTACGTACGCCATCAAGACACTGCGTACGCCTTCAATGTGCCTGCGGGCTGACAGGCAGGATTTTCGGAACCCCGCGCGATGTCGGGACCAGCCCTGCACAACTCCATACGCCTCCGCGCTTCGGTGGGACTGGCCCCGCGCGGCCCCTACGCCTCAAGCGACCATGTTTGGTCGCGCCAGACGCATGCAATCGTAGTGGGACAGGCCCTCATTATAATGGACCATAAGCGGTGGGCGGGGGGGGGAATGCAGGGGTGAATGGTGTCCTTTATTGCAGATTGTCCGCTATAACCATATAAGGGATTATCATTGTATAAGTAGTGGAAACAAACAACTGCAGTTCCTGGTTGGAAACGCAGGACACAACGTGCTGGAGTAACTTAGCGAGTCAGGCAACATCTCTGGAGAACATGGTTAGGTGACCTTTCTTCAAATTCTTGGTCAGGAACTGGGCCTGGAATTGTTTGTGAGTTGATGGCCCTGACCTGCTGCTGCTGGCAGGCAGGAGAGAGGTGAGGATCGGTGGAGTCAACGGTCGCGGTTGGGGTGCAGGTGGGGGCCGGTGCGGCCTGGAAGCGGCTAGAGAGGTGGTGGGGGCCTGGGTGGCGTGTGTGGCTTGAGCTGTAAATAAACGGCCGGCGAGGTGGTGTGAGACAGAGATGGTGCGGGCGGACAGGGCTATTAGTGACGGGGAGATGGTACGAGCCAGGAGTTGGCGTCCGCGGCTGTCGTTAGGTCCGTCCGCTATAACCAAAGTCTGCTATAAAGAGGTCCATTAAAACAAGGGTCTACTTCACTTTAAAGGAAGACAAAAATGCTGGAGAAACTCAGCGGGTGAGGCAGCATCTATGGAGCGAAGGAAATAGGCAACGTTTTGGGCCGAAACCCTTCTTCAGACTGATGTGAGGGTGGGGGGGGGGGGGGGGGGCGGGAAGAAGAAAGGAAGAGGTGGAGCCTGTGGGCTGATGGAGAGCTGAGAAGGGGAGGAGAAAGTAGGGACTACCTGAAATTAGAGAAGTCAATGTTCATACCGCTGGGGTGCAAACGGCCCAAGCGGAATATGAGGTGCAGCTCCTCCAATTTACGGTGGTCATCATTCTGGCCATGGAGGAGGCCCAGGACAAAAAGGTTGGATTCAGAATGGGAGGGGGAGTTGACATCTAGAGCAGCGGATGCAATAGACGAGGTTGGAGGAGGTGCAGGTGAACCTCTGCCACACCTGGAAAGACTGCTTGGGTCCTTGAATGGAGTTGAGGGGGGAGGTAAAGCGACAAGTGTAGCATTTCCTGCGGTTGCAAGGGAAAGTGCCCGGGGAGGGGGTGGTGCGGGTGGGAAGGGATGAATTGACCAGGGAGTTACGGAGGGAGTGGTCTCTGCAGAAAGCAGACAGGGAGGGAGATGGGAAGTGGTGGGATCATGGGGGAGGTGGCGAAAATGTTGGAGGATTATTTGTTATACGTGACGGCTGGTAGGGTGGAAGGTGAGGACAAGGGGGACTCTGTCCTTGTTATGAGTCGGGGGATGGGGAGTGAGAGCAGAGTCACGGGGTATAGAAGAGACCCTGGTGAGAGCCTCATCTATAGTAGAAGAGGGGAATCCTCGTTTCCCTAAAGAATGAGGACATCTCCGATGCCCTGATGTGGAACACCTCATCCTGGGTGCAGATGCGGCATAGATGGAGGAATTGGGAGTAGGGGATGGAGTCCTTACAGGAAGCAGGGTGGGAGGATGTGTAGTCCAGATAGCCATGGGATAGTGGATTTATAGTGGATGTCGGTCAGTAGTCTATCACCTGCGATGGAGGTAGTGAGGTCAAGAAATGGTAGGGAGATGTCAGAAATGGTCCAAGTGTATTAGAGTGCCGCATTGGAAGTTAGTGGTGTAATGGATGAAGTCAGTGATTTGTGTGTGGGTGCAGGAGGTAGCACCAATGCAGTCGTCGATGTTGGGAAGGTAGAGTTCGGGGATAGGGCCACGGTACGCCTCGAACAAGGATTGTTCAACGTACCCTACAAAGAGGCAGGCATAGCTATGGCCCATGCGAAAGCACCAGCTCCGCTAGGCAGAGGAGAGTATCAGTAGACGGGGATAGGTTGGTTCTGCGGTCGAGGAAGAAGCGGAGGGCTTTGAGACCGTCCTGGTGGGGGATGGAGGTGTAGAGTGACTGGACATCGATGGTGAAGATGAGGGAGTGGGAGCCTAGAAAACGGAAGTCATGGAGTAGATGAAGAGCTTGTGAGGTGTCTTGAACATAGGTAGGGAGGGATTTAACCGGGGGGATACCTCGTCATCGAGGTACGTGGAAATAAGTTCGGTAGGACACAAACAGGCAGAAACAATGGGTCTGCCAGGACAGTCAGGTTTGTGGATTTTGGGGAGAAGGTAAAGTCGGACCATGCGGGGCTGGGGAACGATGAGGTTGGAGGCTTGGGAGGCAGGGAGTTGATGAAGTCAGTGATGGTCTAGAGATAGTGGCCTGGTGCTCGTCTGTGGGGTCATGGTCCAGGGGTAAGTAGGAGGAGGCGTCTGAGAGTTGACGCGGGCCTCAGCCTTGTAGAGATCAGCGTGCCAGACTACCACGGCACCTCCCTTGTCGGCGGGTTTGATCACCCAGTCTGGGTTGTTGCAGAGCGAGTGGAGGGCTGTACGTTCAGTGGAGGAGAGGTTAGAGTGGGACAGGGGAGTGGAGAAGTTAAGTCAGTTGATGTTCCGCCGGGAATTTAAAATAAAAAGGTCTAAAGGCAGTAGATGGCCACGAGGGGGAGTCCAAGAGGAGGGGGTCCGTTGGTGATGGGAGAAGGGATCATCACTGGGGGGTGAGGACTTCCCATGGAAGAACGCTTTTATGCAGAGGTGACGGAAGAAGAGCTCCACATCGTGGCGGGCGCGGAACTCATTGAGGGGGGGACGGAGGGGAACAAAGGTGAGGCCTCTGCTGAGGACAGACAGTTTGGTATCAGAGAGGGGGAGGTGAGGGTAAGGTGAACACACGGCAAGGATGGGGGTTGTGGCCGTGAGTGGACTGAGGGTGAGGCGATGTCTGGTGGGGGGGTGGGGGGGGTGGGTGATCAGGGAGGGAGGGTGTATGAGTTGGGTGGGGAAGAGCTGGGGTCACATGGTTTGAGGGGGAAGGGGAAGACCCAGTGGAACAACCTCTGAGGTTCCCTGGGTTAGGGGGACGAGCACTAGGACCCAGCAAGGTCAGAGCCCGAGATGTCAGAGTCTGCAGCGTGAAGACTTCAGGCCCGTTGCCGAGCCTAGGCCTCAGGTCAGGCGACAGCTGCGGCCTGATTATTTGTTCGTATCTTTGTACTTTTCACTGGGAGTGCTTTATCAGGCAGCTTTGAGAAGGGTTGGACACGGTTTATTGGAGGCAAGTTCTTACCTTCTGCTGTCAGGCTACGGGAAGGAATGTAATGCAAAGGACTTGCTTGTGGAGGCTGAGGGGAATCTGATTGGAGTTGAGTCAAATGATCTGATGAATTAGCACCTTTACATGTAGCTGACCTTTTGATTTTGAGCAGCACAGTGGCATAATGGTAGAGTTGCAGCCTCACGGCGCCAGAGACCCGGGTTTGATCCTGACTACGGGTGCCGTCTGTATGGAGTTTGTATAACATTTAGTGGATGTTCTGTATGGATGTTCAGTCTGTGACCGCATGGGTTTCATCCGGTTTCCTCCCACATCCCAAAGACATGCAGGTTTGTAGGTTAATTCACTTCTGTAGATTGTCTCCAGTGTGTAGAATTAAAAACTAAAAAACTAAGCGTGGGAAGAACCAAGACGTGGGACTGGGAAGAGCAGAGGAAACGCATCCTTGCTGCAGAACTTTGGCCAACTGGCAAATTAGACTGAAAAATGGTTAATGGACTTCGATGTAGATATGTGTGAGGTGTTACACTTGGGGAGGTTAAACCAGGGTAGGACCTTCACCGTGAACGGTGGAGCACTGGGGAGTATAATAGAGCACATGGCTCACCATGCTGCCTCGCCAAGGCCACCAGCATAATGAATGAATGAATGAATAAGTTTATTGGCCAAGCAATCACATACAAGGAATTTGCCCTGGTGCTCCACCCGCAAGTGGCAACATGATATACAGTGACAGTTAGGAATGACACATAAAATGTTAAGCATTAATAATAAAACATTATCAATTAAACATGATCAAGGACCAGTCTCACCCTCACTCCCTCTTCTCCCCTCTCCCAGCAGCAAGAGGTACAGAAGCATGAAAACACACACCTCCAGATTCAGGGACAGTTTCTTCCCAGCTGTTATGATGCAACTGGACCATCCTATCTACCAGAGAATGGTCCTCATCTACCTTAGTGGAGACCTTCAAACTATCTTTAATAGGACTTTACTGGACTTTATCTTGCACTAAATGTTATACTTTGGCGAGTCTAGACGTTAGGGTGTACAAAATTCTTTATTTTAAAACAAAAATAAAGTAGTCACCCGAGTCGAGATAGACAGACAAATTTGAACAAGTTCCATTCGCGTGGCGTTAGCATGACGGTTACAGAAAAAACCCGCGGAAAAGCTCCCGCACTCATGTGACTGCGCCAGCCAATCGCAATGGTTCGATATTAACAAGGCCACCACTAGGTGCCGCTACAGAACCCGCCCCCCCCCAGAACCCGAGGTACGGAACCGAGTGGGAGCTGGACACGGCGACCGACCCGTAACAAGAAGCGGGACGGGCGGTACAGGTGGGGCTAGTGAAACAAAGCCGGGGACCGTAACGGTGTGGGAGGAACAGAAACAAACCGTTATGGGGAGAACAGGCACAACAGGTGCCACAGGATCGGCCAGCGGACGGCCTCTACACCGAGGTTGCGCGGCCACCACCGGCTGTCGACATCCGGGTGGGTCAGTTTAAGCCGAGCGACGGAGACGATCTCCTCCCGGCTCCCAACGTCCAAGAGGAAAGTTGTGACGCCAGGGCGCAGCACCCGGAATGGACCATCGTAGACGCGCTGCAGTGGGGGCCGATGCGAATCCCTGCGGACAAAAACAAATAAGCAGTTCTTAAGGTCCGGCAGCATGTGGACCGGGGCTGCCCCATGCCGCGAGGTACGCAAGGGAGCCACGCTGCCCACTCGCTGCCGGAGACCTGCCAACACCGCCGGGGTAGCTTCCAGCTGCCCTCAAACCTCAGGGAGGAAATCCCCGGGCACCCGCAAAACTGAGCCGTACACCAACTCGGCAGACAATGCATCTAAGTCCGCTTTGGGGGCTGTGCAGATGCCTAACAGCACCCAAGGCAACTGGTCGACATAGTCCGGACCCGTGAGACGAACCTTCAGTGCCACTGCTCCACGAGCCCGTTGGCCTGGGGGTGATAGGCGGTGGTGTGGTGCGACTCCGCCCCGTATAATTTCGTCAGCGAAGCCCACAACGAGGACGTGAAGTGAGCCCCCCAGTCGGTGGAAATGTTAGCACCTAAACCTAACCCTAACCCTAACCCCAACCTTAACCCTAACCCTAACCCTAACCCCAACCCTAACCCTAACCCCAACCCTAACCCCAACCCTAACCCCAACCCTAACCCTAACCCCAACCCTAACCCTAACCCTAACCCTAACCATAAACCCCAACCCTAACCCTAACCCTAACCCTAACCCTAACCCTAACCCCAACCTCAACCTTAACCCCAAACCTAGCAATCTAATTGGCCTCAAGAGCCCGGGAACAAGACGCGGCGGAGGTGTACGACAGCGGAATAGCCTCAGGTCACCTCGTAAACCGACCGACAATCATGAGGAGATGCGTGGCACCGCGGGACGGCGGCAACGGGCCCACTAAATCCACATGTATGTGTTGGAAGCTGCCCGAGGGGACCACAAAGTCTTGCACCGGGGCCCGCACGTTACGTTGCACCTTGGATGTCTGGCAGGGGGTGCAGACTCTAGCCAAAGCCGCGGCCTATTTGCGGAGGCCTTGCCAGACAAATTTGTCCACCACCAGCGTGGAAGTCGGCCGGATTGAAGGGTGGGCCAGGCCATGGATGGTGTCGAAAATCCGGCGAGGGTTCCGATCCCCTCCGTCATTGCTGCGGAGGGGACCATGGGTCAGACACTTTGGCCAAGGCGAACATCAAAGGCAAGTATCTAAAGTGCGGGATGGCCAGTTGCAGGGCGAGGAGCTCTTGGTCAAATGCACTGTAGTTGCGCACAGGGGGCCTCAGCTGACGGCTGAAAAAGGGTAGCGGCTGCCAGCGGCCGTCAGTGAGCTGTTTCAACACCCACGGCCCATGGTATCGGAGGCATCCACCGTCAGAGCCGTCGAGGCGGTGGCCATGGGTTTACCAACATGGTGGCTCCAGCTAGCGCCACTTTCACGCCCTCGAATGCGGCCTCGAAGGTGGACCACACGAGTTCCTGTGGCTTACCAGCGATGCACTGGAAAAGGGGGCGCATGTGTCTGGCCATCGCCGGCATGAAGCGGTGGTGGAAGTTGACCATACCGGGAAACTCCTGTAGCCCTTTGACAGTGAGCGGCCTGGGGAACTGCCGGATGGCCTCCGCCTTGGAGGGTGATGGGGCGGCGCCCTGCGAGGCGAGGTTGTGTCCCAGGAACGAAATAATGTGGAGGCCAAACAGGCATTTGCCAGGAATGACTACAAATCCATCGTCCTGGAGCCGCTGGAACAGCGCCCGCAGGTGCGTGAGGTGTTCCTGTTTGGAGCGTCTCGCAACCAGGATGTCATCTAGGTAGTATTAAATAAATTCCGATCCCCTACCGACCATGTCCATTAGTCTCTGGAACGTCTGCGCGCGTTTTTCAAACTAAAAGGCATACGGACCCACTCAAAAAGCCCAAACGGGGTGATGGTGGCTGTTTTTCGCACATCGTCTGGGTGAACATGGATCTGGATAGTGGATATTTTTAAGGCAGATAGAGATATGTTCTTGATTAGTACATGTGTCAGGGGTTATGGGGAGAAGGCAGGAGAACGGGGTTTGGAGGAAGAGGTAGATCAGCCATGATTGACTGGCAGAGTAGACTTGATGGGCCGAATGACCTAATTCTACTCTTATCACATGACCTTATGACCTTAAGGGGTGGGGGAGGAGGGAAGTGGTGAGGAACTGGAAGTGGGAAAAGACCAGGAGCAATCGGGATGGCGACATATGACCTGAGGCTTTGTAATGCTCTGGTGTGTCCATGGCAGACATGAGATAGGTCAGGCAGGGAGGGTGCCTTGGTTGGCATTCCAGACTGAGATGTTGTGATGCTTAAGGTGAACATTTGGAAACTCTATTTCTTGTAGGAAAAAATTGCAGGTGCTGGTTTACACCAAAGATAGACACAAAATGCTGGAGTAGACAAAAGTGCTGGAGAAACTCAGCGGGTGCAGCAGCATCTATGGAGTGAAGGAAATCGGCAACGTATTGGGCCAAAACCCTTCTTCAGACTGATAGGGTGGGGGGGGGGGGGGGCGGGGAGAAGAAAGGAGAAAGGAAGAGGACGAGCCCAAGGGTTGAGGGAGAGCTGAGAAGAGGAGGAGACAGCAAGGGCTACCAGAAATTGGAGGTCAATGTTTATGCCGCTGGGGTGCAAACTGCCCAAGCGGAATTTGCTGAAGTAACTCAGCTAGTCGGGCAGCATCTCTGCAGAAAAGGAATAAGTGGTGTTTCGGATCTGAAGAAGAATCTCGACCCGAAACGCCACCTATTCCTTCTCTCCAGGAATGTTGCCTGTCTCCAGCAGAGTTACTGAGATAGCATTTTTTGTCTATCTTTTTCAAGGTTGTCTGCCATGCACAAAGTGAAATTTCCGTCCTTAGTAATAACAAGATGCCTCAGACACGATGAGTTGTGTAGCCTTTTCTCAAATCAATAAAGGAAGTGCAGGATAGAGTCCCAGGCCAGGATCTTCACACAGTGCTCAGGACATTTTCCACCAAAGCTTCCCACTGGTTTCCCAGTTAATCACACAGGGTTCGCCCACTGTCACAGGGAGCGGCCCCAGGAACTAGGCTGCACAAAGACACGATTTATAAGGTTGTCTCATCGCCCACAGCTAATGGATTGTGATGCTCAAACCAAATTGTAGCTGGATAAAAGGTGCACAAGAAAAAACTGTGAAGAAAGAGGACAACTTTGCTTTCAGCCATCCTTAGGCTTTGTGTCATGTCATGATATCGAATGCACTGCAACCTTCAAATGTTTCAAACCATATGTCTGCATTTATAATGAAAGGCAGAATCTGTTTCGCTCTGCATCTACAGTGCCCTGCATAATGTTTGGGACAAAGACCCATCATTTGAGATCTGTAATAGAAAAAAAAAATGTGGTTAAAAATTGCACATTGTCAGATTTTATTAAAGGCCATTTTTATGCATTTTGTTTTTACCATGTAGAAATTACAGCTGTGTTTATACATAGTCTCCCCATTTCAGGGCACCATAATGTTTGGGACACATAGTTTCACAGGCATTTGTAATTGCTCAGGTATGTTTAATTGCCTCCTTAATGCAGGTGTAAGAGAGCTCTCAGCACCTAGTCTTTCCTCCAGTCTTTCCATCACAAACTTTTATTGCTGTTTATCAACATGAGGACCAAAGTTGTGCCAATAAAAGTCAAAGAAGCCATTTTGAGACTGAGAAACAAGAATTAAACTGTTAGAGACATCAGCCAAGCTTCAGGCTTTCCAAAATCAACTGTTTGGAACATCATGAAGAAGAAAGAGAGTACTGGTGAGCTTACTAATCGCAAAGGGACTGGCAGGCCATGGAAGACCTCCACAGCTGATGACAGAAGAATTCTCTCTATAATAAAGAAAAATCCCCAAACACCTGTCCAACAGATCAGAAACACTCTTCAGGCGTGAATTTGTCAATGGCCACTGTCTGCAGAAGACTTCATGAAAAGAAATACAGAGGCTACACTGCAAGATGCAAACCACTGGTTAGCCGCAAAAATAGGGTTACAGTTTGCCAAGAAGTATTTAAAAGAGCAACCACGGTTCTGGATAAAGGTCTTGTGGACTTCTTCTTCTTGCGTATGGCGTGCACAGCCTAAAGTTGTAGGACAACTTGTTCTATTTGATATTATTTGATTGTGCACACCGGCTGATTGCATTCGTGGACCACATGAAGGTTGCAATCTCCCACCCCGACAGGAGAGGAAGATTAACTTATATCAGAGTGATGACAAGTGCAAAGTATGGAGGAGAGAAGGAACTGCCCAAGATCCAAAGCATACCAGCTCATCTGTGAAACACGGTGGTGGGGGTGTTATGGCCTGGGCATGTATGGCTGCTGAAGGTACTGGCTCACTTATCTTCATTGATGATACAACTGCTGATGGTAGTAGCATAATGAATTCTGAAGTGCGTAGACACATCCTATCTGCTCAAGTTCAAACAAATGCCTCAAAACCCATTGGCTGGTGATTCATTCTACAGCAAGACAATGATCCTAAACTTACTGCTAAAGCAACAAAGGAGTTTTTCAAAGGTAAAAAATGGTCAGTTATTTAGTGGCCAACTCAATCACCAGATCTGAACCTAATTGAGCATGCCTTTTATATGCTGAAGAGAAAACTGAAGGGGACTAGCCCCCAAAACAAGCATAAGCTAAAGATGGCTGCAATACAGGCCTGGCAGAGCATCATCAGAGAAGACACCCAGCAACTGGTGATGTCGATAAATCACTTCAAACAGTCAATGACTTCAAACAGTCATTGCATGCAATCGATATGTAACAAAATACTTAATAGGACTACTTTCATTTACAAGATATTGCTGTGTCCTGAACATTATGGTGCCCTGAAATGGGGGGACTCTGTATAAACATTGCTGTAATTTCTACATGGTGAAACCAAAATGTATAAAAATACCCTCTAATAAAGTCTGACAATGTGCACTTTAAACACATGTGATTTTTTTCTATTACAAATCTCAAATTGTGGAGTACAGAGGCAAATAAATAAATGATGGATTTTTGTCCCAAACATTATTGAGTGCACTGTACATGTATATATGTATGTGTGTGTGTGTGTGTGTGTGTGTGTGTGTGTGTTATTGTGATTTGGAAGCAACCTGGTCACTGACAGCAAATGTAAGTGAGAAAAATCTGCATCATTTAGGAAGAGCATTCCTCCCATGAGAAAATGTACATTACATTACTGCACATGACCGTACATTAATGGCCACACAACACTACAATTCGAAGAGCACACAATTGAGAACTGGAGCACAAGGCTTCAACTGACCCCAAACTCATGGTCATAGAGTCATACAGCACAGAATCAGGCCCTTTGGAACAATTTGCCAAAGAGTTGCTGCCAACAATTACCCCATATTTACTCCATTCCCCTCTAAACCTTTTCTATCCATGTACCTGCTCGAATGCCTATTAACTGGTGTTATAGCACTTACCTCAACTATCTCCTTTGACAGCTCGTTCCACAAATGCCAACCAAAGTTGTCCCTCAGGTTCCTATCAAAATGTTCCTCTCTCACCTTTAACCAATGTCCCCTGGTCTTTGATTGTCCTGCCCTGGGTAAAAGACTCGACACTCACCAAAGCAATGAAAGCTTTTCACTGTACAATAAACTAAACTCAAACTTACTTGCAGTAATACATATACATAGTAGATATCATAGTCAGCAACAAGATGTTCAATAAATTGAAAACCCAGTGTTAAAGAAGGAACTGCAGATGCTGGAGAATCGAGGGTTACACAAAAAGCTGGAGAAACTCAGCGGGTGCAGCAGCATCTAATTGAAAACCCACCTCAGAGCCCAAAGCCCAAAGTCTCTAGTGCAACCGAGGCAGTTCGAAGTTTAATTGGATTTAGTAGCGTTCAATGGCCTGATTGTTGTGGGGATGAAGCTGTTCCTGGAGCTGGACGTTACAGTTTTCAGGCCTTGTTCCCACTGGCAGGAGTGGAATGAGTGTGTAGTCAGGATGGTGCGGGTCTCTGTTGATGCTGGCTGCCTTTATGGGCAGCGCCTCCTGTAGATCCCTTCGATGGTGTGGAGATCAGTACCTGTGATGGACTGGGCAGTGTTCACCACTTCTTTGTAATCTATACGTTTGAGTTGCCCAAGCGATAAGGTCATTTCAAACGTGTTCACTAATGTATGCCATCTCTCCACAGCTCGGTGAGCTCAAGCCACATATACATTCCTTCCACAATAGCAGTGTGCATGTACCTTCACTAGCAGGACTGCTCACCATCAACCCTCTCAAGGGCTGCAAGAGATGAACAATGAATGCTGGCAATGCCAATGTGCTCAGATCTGGAAAATGAATGGAGATTATCCACACTTCTGTTTGTCTGAATGAATCCTCCTGCTCCCTGACTCTCATCCTCTCTCGCTGTTCCCCCTCTGTGCTCCCATGTGCTCTCCACATCTGTTTCTTGTTTCCCTTTCCCCTGGCTAGTCTAAAGAATGGTCTCCACCCAAAACTTCACCCTTTCCTCCTCTCCAGAAACATCTTGTCCCGCTGAGTTACTCCAGCTTTTTGTGTCTATCTTCGGAATACTCTGCTCCAAATGGGTCTTGTGTAGATGGTGCACTTTGTTCAGCTTGGCCAAGTTGGGGCAAAGCGTCTGTTTCCATGCTGTATGATTACCTACGCTTGCTTAACTTAATGAATAAGCCACTCCACTGCTGTTGGTGTTACATGATGGATTTAGTTTAGTTTAGTTTCATTTAGTTTTGAGATACAACATAGATCCAGGCCCTTCGGCCCACCGAGTTCACTCTGGCCAGCAATCCCCACCATCCTACATACTAGGCCAGACACCACCTGTGGCCAGGATCAAACCCGGGTCTCTGGCACTGTGAGGCAGCAGTGCCACCAGCTGTACCACTGTGCCGCCCACATAGATGTCGGTTACAGCACCAGGAAAACTCTGCAGATCTTTGGACTGTGACCTGAGGAGTTTCAGTGAGCATCTGGGAGGGACTCCTTTTAATGTCTCGTCTGAAAACAGGACCTTCAAGTGTGCAGCAGAAAACCTTCAGCCGACCCGAGTCTGAAGAAGGGTTTGTTCCGAAACGCCACGTTCCTTTTCTCCAGAGATGCTGGCTGACTCGCTGAGTTCCTCCAGCACTTTGTGTCCAAGGGTTGACACCCCTGTACTATCACAGGTACTATCACAACATGCAGGTTTAGTTTAGTTTAGTTTAGAGGTACAGCACGGAAACAGGCCCTTCCGCCCACGGGGTCCACGCCGACCAGCGATCCCCGTATATTAACACCGTCCTACACCCACTAGGGACCATCTTTTTAATTTACCAAGCCAATTAACCTACAAACCTGTACGTCTTTGAAATGTGGGAAGAAACCAAAGATCTCGGAGAAAACCCACGCAGGTCACGGGGAGAATGTACAAATGTACAGACAGCACCCGTAGTCGGGATCGAACCCGGGACTCCGGCGCTGCATTCGCTGTAAGGCAGCAACTCTACCGCTGCGCCACCATGATCGCAATGTTTAAGAAACATTTGGATGGGTACATAGATAGGACAAGTTCAGATGGATAGAGTCATAGAGTCAACTTGCCCACACTGGCCAACAAGCCCCATTTGCACTAGTCCCACCTGCCTGCATTTGGCCCATATCCATCGAAGGCTGTCCTATCCGTGTACCTGTTAAATGGATATGGGCCAAATGCAGGCAGTGGGGGCTAGTGTAGATGGGACATGTTGGATGGTGTGGGTAAGCTGGGGCAAAGGGCCTGTTTCCACACTGTATCACTCTATGACTCTCTCGCTGTATGAACTAAAGAATGTAACGTTTTCCTTGCATTCATCCTTGATATTCTACACACAAGTGCAATGCTTTACTGAGCAATGTGCTCTGTGCCATAACATGGTCATTGCAAATGAGGTTCCACATAGATTGGGACATGCCATGCAGACATGACTCACAACTTCGAGCCTTTCTCTCGATGGGCAGACAGCTAGAGACACATCATATTTGGGCAGTGCCAACCTCGCCAGCTGTGCCCAGAGAGAAGGGCTAAAGTTTTCTGGAGTGTCAGTCAGCGTGTGGATCATTGATTGGTTGATCATCACTGTATCTGCGTACATGTGACAATAACGCGCCTATGAACCATTGCCCAACCAAGGGGCGGCACGGTGGTGCAGCGGTGGAGCCACTGCCTAACAGCACCAGAGACCCGGCTTCAATCCTGAGTTTGAGTTTGGCGTTTATTCGTTCTCCCCGTGTCCTGCACGGGTTTTCTCCGAGATCTTCGGTTTCCTCCCACACCCCAAAGACGTACAGGCTTGTAGGTTAGTTGGCTTGGTATAAATGTAAACATAGAAACATAGAAACATAGAAAATAGGTGCAGGAGGAGGCCATTCGGCCCTTCGAGCCAGCACCGCCATTCATTGTGATCATGGCTGATCGACCCCTATCAATAAACCGTGCCTGCCTTCTCCCTATATCCCTTGATTCCACTAGCCCCTAGAGCTCTATCTAACTCTCTCTTAAATCAGTGTTGATTAGTCAAGCATTATTTTCCATTCATAAATCCATGTTGACTTGGACTAATCCTTTTACTGCTATACAAATGCCCCATTATTACCTGTTTAATAATTGACTCCAGCATCTTTCCCACCAGTCTCCTGTGCGGGACCTTATCAAAGGCTTTCTGAAAGTCTAGATACACGACATCTACT
Organism: Raja brachyura; assembly: GCA_963514005.1. Next base: position 33,354,212 of record OY740810.1, read on the forward strand.
GGCTCCCCATCATCCATTTTACTTGTCACATCCTCAAAAAATTCCAGTAGATTAGTCACGCATGATTTTCCTTTCATAAATGCATGCTGACTTGGACTAATCCAAATGCCCCATTATTACCTCTTTAATAATGGACTCCAGCATCTTTCCCACGACCGGTCAGGCTAACTGGTCTATAATTCCCTGTTTTCTCTCTCACTCCTTCCTTGAAAAGTGGGATAACGTTAGCTATCCTCCAATCCACAGGAACTGATCCTGAATCTATTGAACATTGGGAAATGATCACCAATGCATCCACTATTTCCACAGCCACCTCCCTGAGGACCCTGGGATGCAGACCATCAGGCCCCGTAAATGTAAATTGTCCCTAGTGTGTGTCGGGCAGTGTAAGTATGAGGGGATCGCTGGTTGATGCGGACTCGGTGGGCCGGAGGGTCTGTTTCCACGCTGTATCTTTAAACTAAAAACTAAACTAAACTAAAATAATATTCTGTGATCGTAATCACGGAACACAGAAAATAGAACAGGATACACTAATCTCCTCTGCTTCTTCTTCTTGCACAGCCTAAAGTTGTAGGACAACTTGTTCTATTTGATCTTATTTGATTGTGCACACCAGGTTGATCGTTAAAACAGGGCAGACCACGTGAAGGTTGCAATCTCCCACCCCATCTCCTCTGCCTGCAAGTACTACTCCATTCCCTACATGGCCATGTGCCTATCTAAAACCCTCTACATGCCACTATTGCATCTGCCTCCACCACCACCACCCCTGGCAGCACTTGTACCCACTGTCAGGGGTGATAGTGGGGTGAAAGGCACCCGTCGACCTTGCCCTGCACATCTCCTTTAAATGATGCCCCACGCACCTTAAAGCTATGCCCTCTGGTCTTTGACATTTCCACCCTGGGATAAAGGTTCTGAGTCTATGCCGTTATATACAGTACGTCTATATACAGTCACCCCCTCAACTTCCAGCATTCCAGGCAAAACCAGCCAATATGTCCAAGGTGTCCATATAGTTAATAACCGCTAATCCAGGCAACATTCGGGTAAACCTCTTTGCACCCTCTCCAAAGTCTCCACATCTTTCCTGTGATGGGGGCGACCAGAACTACACACAGTATTCCAAACGTGGCCGAACCAAAGTCCTTTAAAGTTTAGAGTTTGGAGTTTAAAGCGTGGAAACAGGCCCATCGGCCAACCGAGTCCATGCTGACCATCGATCACCCATACACTAGCTTTATTTTATCCCACCTTCACATCCTACACACTGGGGGCAATATAAAGACGTCAATGAACATTACAAACCTGCACGTCTTTGATATGTGGGAGGAAACCAGAGCACCTGGTGACAACCCATGTGGTCACAGGGAGAATGTACAAACGCCACGCAGACAGCACCCGAGGTCAGTATCGACTTCGCGTCTCTGGCACTATGAGTAGGTATGTTACAAAACTTACCTTGAGCAGCGCTGCAGTTCTGCCGCTCCCCATGTGCGTGACTTTGGCGCCTTTCAGAGGGGGGCGTGTTTAAAGTGCCGTTTTTCCACAGACAGGGCAAATCGATCGATGTCAAGCGATTCCGTTGCTGAAGAAAAATCGCTCTGATATTTGATTCATGAAGGTATTTTTAAACTATGCTAGATTATTTATTAACTAGAGTAATTTAAAAATCATCTTCTAAAGCCGTGAGCGCCGACAACGGGAAGGATTTTACGTAGGGGAGAAAATAAAGTGCCCAGTTTATTTTTACATTAAAACGTGGTTTTTAGGAAGGCTTTAATCACATTTTCATGTTGCGAAATGGGGACAAAAAAAAATGTATGAACCGGCAGTGTTTTTCCTGCCGACTTCACCGCAAACCGCAATGTTCTAATCCACCGCATTCCACTAAAACCCACTTGGCCATTAATGGCCATTAATTTACAGGAATTAAACACTAAATTCCTTCCATTAGGCCTATAAATTTATGAAAATTAGATTTAAAAATCATGTTATATTGTGAATTATTGTGTGAATGTTATTTGGACACTTAGGCAATTTGAAAAAGTTTATCTATTCTTAAGAAATGGATATATGTTTAGATCTAGTAATTGAATTTTGTAATTAGCTACAATTAGGTAACTAACTAATTATATGCTTTAACTTCAGGTCATCCAAGTAATATTTTTCATATTTGCTTCAGAATGCTTCATTCTATAATAACTGAAAATTTCATTGCGTTCTCTTAATTTTTAAGAAAGTTATGGGCTTTTGACTGTCCTCGATCACAGCTTTCGTGTTAAGTCAATGGAAAGGCAATGGGGAACAAGATGCTAATTTTTGAGTATGAAAATGGCCATAACTTTTTTAATACTGAAGATATGAAAGTGAATTAGGTGTCAAATTAAACTTATTTTTATGCTTTATCTGATGGGATAAATTGCAGATTTGATTTTTTAAATCTCAAATTTTGTAACATTGCTACTATGAGGCAGCAAGCAGCTCTAATGCAGCGCCACCATGCCACCCAGTGTTGTGCCGCTCTATGTATTTGAAACTGTGGACTTAAAACAGTGCAGTTGCTACTGACTTGGTAGAGCGTCATGGACCCATAGAGTCATAAAGTTATACAGCATGGAAACAGGCCCATTGATCCTACTTGAACACTGCGACCAACAGGCCCATCTCTAATAGTCCCACCTGCCTGGCCCATATCCCTCCAAACCTGTCCTGTCCAGGACAGGGCTGCCAACTTGAGAATCACACATTTGAAGAAACTCTCACGCCCTCATGCTGATCAGAAATTTATCACGCTCTGTGGTGAGAAATTCTGAGATCAACGAAAATTTCTGTGATCAACGATAAACTGCATGGTCCGTGGGTGTTGGGGGAGAGACGGGAGAGAGAGGGGAAGATAGGAGAAAGCCAGAGAGGGGGACAGAGGAGAGGGAAGGGAAGAGAGTCAGAGGGGGACAGAGAGGGGGTGAGAGGAGCGAGAGGGGAGAGAGAGGGGGGGTGAGAGGGGAGAGAGAGGGATGATAGTGAGGTGGGAGGGAGAGAGAGAGGGGAGAGGTGGGGAGAGGGGAAGGAGAGAGAGGGGGAGAAAGAGAGGGGGAGAGAGAGAGGAGAGAGAGGGGACAGAGAGAGGAGAGAGAGGGGGAGAGGGAGAGAGAGAGAGGAGGAGAAAGAGAGGGGGAGAGAGAGAGGGGGAGAGGGAGAGGGGGAGAGGGAGAGGGGGGAGAGAGAGGGGGAGAGAGGGGGATAGAGAGGCAGGGCTGCCAACTCCCATGCACTGAGCGTGAGAATCACATATTTCGCCAAATTGTCACGCTGATCACAAATTTCTCATGCTCTGTCGTTGAGAAATTCTGTGATCAACGAAAATGTCAAAACTCATATCAACTGCATGGGCCACGGGCGTTGGTAGCAGAAGCAGCGACGGGGACAGATGCGGATGGGGAGCGGAGCTGGCAAGTGTTTGCCGGGCGGGCGAGTCGCTCACTGCAGCTCCGGCCATGGAGCAGCCCCAGTGCAAGAGTCCCGGGCCGTCGGAAGCGTTGCGCCGCTGCCATGAGAGTCTCTGTGCCAAATTCGCCCAGGTGACCGGCATGGATCATGCTGCGGCTCGGTGCATCCTGGAGGGCAACCAGTTGCTGCTGGAAGTAAGTACCAAGCACTGGGTAGAAACGGTGGAAGATACTGGACTTCAAATGGGGGTGGTTGGAGAAAGCATCCTGCTTGCCTGCTAGATTTACACTTACTGTAACTGCAGGAAAAAATTCCCGATGTTGGGGGAGTTCAGGACCAGGGGTCACAGTTTAAGAATAAAGGGGGGGGCAGTTAGGACTGGGATGAGGACAAACTTTCTTCACGCAGAGAGTTGTGAATCTGTGGAATTCTCTGCCACAGAAGGCAGTGCAGGCCAATTCACTGGATGTTTTCAAGAGAGAGTTACATTTAGCTCACGAAATCAAGGGATATGGGGAAAAAAACAGGAAAGAGGTACTGATTTTAGATGAATAGCCATGATCATATTGAATAGCAGTGCTGGCTCGAAGGGCCGAAGGCCTATTCCTGCACCTATTTTCTACGTTTCTATGCTTGAGTATATGGCAATAAAACTCGATCACTTGATTTTGAAGCATTCATGCATGGTGGAGGTATAATGTGGTCATAGAGTGATACGGTGTGAAAACAGGCCCTTCAGCGCAACTTGCCCACACCCGCCAACATGTCCCAGCTACGCTACCTGCTTTTGGTCTGTACCTCCAAACCTGTCCCATCCATGTATCAGTCTAACTGTTTCTTAAATGTTGGGATAGTCCCTGCATCAACTACCTCCTCGGGCAGCTTGTTCCAAACACCCACAACCCTATGTGTGGATAAAGTTATTCTTTAAAAAGTTACCTCTTAAAAATACTTCATACAAAAAACATTGAAATCATACTTCTACAATGCACTAAAACATGATTTGAATACATTCAATTTCAAAAAGTTCCTACCCTGGGAGGGGGGACACCCTTCTTCCACACCCTCTCCCCACTCAGTAGCTCCACTCCCTCACTGGGTACCCCCAAGGCCAGTGATCAGTGATCGCTCAGCCTCCCCACTTTCAAAACGCTCTGCGGCCCCTGGTTCAGATGGAGAACACTGCCAGATGTGAGCGGGGAACTGAGGCCAGTTGTTCATGATGTTTGGATCCCAATGCTCAGCGCTTCATGTTTTGGAGCTGGCTAATGTTATTGATTTGTAATTAGCCTGATGACTTCAGGACAGTTTGTTACGAAAATGAAAGAAATTGTATCAGAATACTTGTACAGCTGAGTGAGTATAATTTTATGGATGGGAATTGTGTTCAACCAATTGATGACTTCTTTGACAAAGTGAGTAGCATGTTAGATAACAAGGACGCCAATAAATGTAGCAAATTTTGTTATCCATAATTTGGTCTGTGAAGTGCCCCATAAAGGATTACTGCATTAGCTAAGCACCTGTGGGCTTGAACGTAATAGGTCCAGGGGGTCAGATATGGGGCTTTATGTGTGGGCCAGATATATTGTCAGTGCAAAGGGGCTAGGAGCAAGGCTAAGTGTGCATCCAGAGTCAAGGTCTGGAATAGTACTAGGTGTGCAGTCAAAGCTGGGACCAGGGGTGTGTTCAGCACTGGGAACCTAAGCAGGTAAGCAGCTATGATCAGGGTATAATAGGGGGCCAGGTGTAAGGCTGGACTCGGGGACAGGAATGAGAGAGATACGCAACTGGAGTCAGGGCCAGGAGTAGTACCAGATACACTAAGATCATTCATGTGCTGCACGTATGGATCAGAGCCTGGGACATAGAAACATAGAAAACATAGAAAATAGGTGCAGGAGTAGGCCATTCGGCCCTTCGAGCCTGCACCGCCATTCAATGTGATCATGGCTGATCATCCAACTCAGTATCCCGTACCTGCCTTCTCTCCATACCCCCTGATCCCTTTAGCCACAAGTGCCACATCTAACGCCCTCTTAAATATAGCCAATGAACTGGCCTCAACTACCTTCTGTGGCAGAGAATTCCAGAGACTCACCACTCTCTGTGTAAAGAATGTTTTCCTCATTTCGGTCCTAAAGGAATTCCCCCTTATCCTTAGACTGTGACCCCTTGTTCTGGACTCCCCCAACATCGGGAACAATCTTCCAGCATCTAGCTTGTCCAACCCCTTAAGAATTTTGTAGGTTTCTATAAGATCCCCCCTCAATCTTCTAAATTCCATCGAGTACAAACCGAGTCTATCCAATCTTTCCTCATATGAAAGTCCTGACATCCCAGGAATCAGTCTGGTGAATCTTCTCTGTACCCCCTCTATGGCAAGGATGTCTTTCCTCAGATTTGGAGACCAAAACTGTACGCAGTACTCCAGGTGTGGCCTCACCAAAACCCTGTACAACTGCAGTAGAACCTCCCTGCTCCTATACTCAAATCCTTTCGCTATGAATGCTAACATACCATTTGCTTTCTTCACTGCCTGCTGCACCTGCATGCCTACTTTCAATGACTGGTGTACCATGACACCCAGGTCTCGTTGCATCTCCCCCTTACCTAATCTGCCACCATTCAGATAATAGTCTACCCTCATGTTTTTGCCACCAAAGTGGATAACCTCACATTTATCCACATTGTACTGCATCTGCCATGCATCTGCCCATTCACTCAGCCTATCCAAATCACCCTGCAGCCTCCAAGCATCCTCCTCACACCTAACTATACCCCCCAGCTTGGTATCATCTGCAAATTTGGAGATGTTGCATTGAATTCCCTCGTCCAAATCATTAATATATATTGTAAATAGCTGGGGTCCCAGCACTGAGCCTTGCGGCACCCCACTAGTCACTGCCTGCCATTCTGAAAAGGACCCGTTTACTCCTACCCTTTGCCTCCTGTCTGCTAGCCAGTTCTCTATCCACATCAATACTGAACCCCCAATACCGTGTGCTTTAAGTTTGTATGCTAATCTCTTATGCGGGACCTTGTCGAAAGCCTTCTGAAAGTCTAGATATAACACATCCACTGGTTCTCCCTTATCCACTCTACTAGTTACATCCTCGAAAAATTCTATCAGATTTGTCAGACATGATTTACCTTTCGTAAATCCATTGCTGACTTTGTCCAATGATTTCACCACTTTCCAAATGCGCTGCTATCTCATCTTTAATAACTGACTCTAGCAGTTTCCCCACTACCGATGTTATACTAACTGGTCTGTAATTCCCCGCTTTCTCTCTCCCTCCTTTTTTAAAAAGTGGGGTTACATTAGCTACCCTCCAATCCTCAGGAACTACTCCAGAATCTAAGGAATTTTGAAAAATTATCACTAATGCATCCACTATTTCTGTGGCTACCTCCTTGAGTACTCTGGGATGCAGACTATCTGGCCCTGGGGATTTATCGGCCTTCAATCCGTTCAATTTACCCAACACCACCTCCCGGCTAACCTGGATTTCACTCAGTTCCTCCATCTTATTTGACCCCCGTTCCACTGCTATTTCCGGCAGATTATTTATGTCTTCCTTAGTGAAGACAGAACCAAAGTAGTTATTCAATTGGTCTGCCATGTCCTTGTTCCCCATGATCAATTCACCTGTTTCTGACTGCAAGGGACCAACATTTGTTTTAACTAGTCTCTTTCTCTTTACATATCTATAAAAACTTTTGCAGTCAGTTTTTATGTTCCCTGCCAGTTTCCTTTCATAATCTATTTTCCCTTTCCTAATTAAGCCCTTTGTCCTCCTCTGCTGGATTCTGAATTTCTCCCAGTCCTCCGGTAGGCTGCTTTTTCTGGCAAATTTGTATGCCTCATCTTTTGTTTTTATACTATCCCTGATTTCCCTTGTTATCCATGGATGCACCACCTTCCCCGATTTATTCTTTTGCCAAACTGGTATGAACAACTTTTGTACTTCATCCATGCAGTCTTTAAATACCTTCCATTGCACATCCACTGTCAACCCTTTAAGAATCACCTGCCAGTCTATCTTGGCCAATTCACATCTCATACCTTCAAAGTTACCTTTGTTCAAGTTCAGAACCCTTGTTTCTGACTTAATTTTGTCACTCTCCATCCTAATGAAGAACTCAACCATATTATGGTCACTCTTGCCCAAGGGGCCACGCACAACAAGACTGCTAACTAACCCTTCCTCATTACTCAATACCCAGTCTAGAATAGCCTGCTCTCTCGTTGGTTCCTCCACATGTTGGTTGAGAAAACTATCCCGCATACATTCCAGGAAATCCTCTTCCTCAGCACCCCTGCCAATTTGATTCACCCAATCTACATGCAGATTGAAGTCACCCATTATAACCGTGTTACCCTTGTTGCACGCATTTCTAATTTCCTGTTTGATGCCATCCCCAACTCCAATACTACTGTTAGGTGGCCTGTACACAGTTCCCACTAGCGGGACACCCTCCTCCCCCTCCCCCCCCTCCTCCCCCTCCCCCCCTCCTCCCCCCGGTCGCTACGCTCACTCTGGCTTGGTCTCGCAATTTCTCACTCCCAACTCTCACCCAACGTTGGCAGCCCTGTATCCATGTACCTGTCTAAATGATGCGTAACCTCAACTACCTCCTCCATATACCATACTCCTTGTTCCATATACCTACCACCATTTGTGTAAAAAAGTTGCCCCTCAGGTTCCTATTAAATCTTTCCCGCTTTACCCTAAAGCTATGTCCTCTGGTTCTCGATTCCTCTACTATGCGTCCACCCGATCTATTCCTCGCGTGATTTTGTACACCTTTATACGATCATCCCTTATCCTCCTGTGCTCCAAAGAATAGAATCCTAAACGAGAAATAGAGAGAATCCAAAGATTTTATAACTACATTATGTGAAAGATAGAATAGGTCCCTTCAGAAACATTGGAGATAAGTTATTGCATAATCATGTATCTATACACTGTAAATGGCTGGCTGGTAATCACGTATTGTCTTTCTGCTGGCTGGGGAGCTCGCAACAAAAGCTTGGCATTATAGTTTATGTTTTACATACAGCGCGGAAACAGGCCCTTCGACCCATCGAGTCCGTGCCGGCCAACGATCACCCCACACATTAACACTATCCTACAAACACTAGGGCCAATTTACACATACACCAAGCTAATTAACCTACATACCTGTACGTCTTTGGAGTGTGGGAGGAAACCGAAGATCTCTGAGAAAATTCCCATGTGAACATGTACATTACATTAATGTACATTAATGACCACACAACACTTCAATTCAAACTGAAGTGAACTGTTGCAAGTGGTCTGGAGACCCAGGGCCACTGCGGGCATTATATAAAGAGATGGATTTTCCAGGCAAGAGTCTGGTGCCCACATTTCAGCCCGTGGGGAATGAAAATACTCTGAGCTTCATTATGGAGCTAATAGCAAAAATTAAACAGCTGATTAAATGCACTGTTCATGGCTGACTATCATTTGTGCCATTTATTGAAACTAATGCACCACTTCACAGTGTCCCTATAAAATACTTGAGCCCATGCAAATCCTTTCTATTTATAATCCGCAGCTTTTGTTGTTCAAATCCAAAAGCAGCACTTCACTGGTTTCTCAAAGTTCGTTCAAAATATATTTATTTTGAATGGGGTATTAGTGGGAGACAGTTCAATCAATTTACAATGAGGCCATAAACAACCCAATCACAGTGGAAGTGTTCTTCCACTGCAGTGTGAGTCTTTTGACATAAGGTTGTGAAAAATTCATGCCACAATCGCCTGCTGTGTTTCAGAACCTGTTGGCTGGGCCAATAGATTTGAACACAGAACAAGCTCTTCAGCCCTATAGTCTGTGTGGCTGCATGGTGGTGCATTGGTGGAGTTGCTGCCTTGCAGCGCCAGGGACCCGGGTTTGATACCGACTACGGGTACTGCCTGTACGGAGTTTATACCTTCTCCCCGTCAGTCTCCCTAATGGTCGAAAATGGTTTCCGTTTTAAAAATTGGTAATTTTTTAGTCGAAGCCGGTTGCGATGCTAGTTGAAGATGGTTGCCGGAGGACAAAAACCTCCGGGAACCTTCGGGAACCAGACGGAAACCTTGGGTGGGGCGAAAAGTCTCCAGAGGTTTCCGTTCAGGTTTCCTATGTGGGACAGGGGCATTAGAAGTTGCAAGATGGTGCTGGAATATGGCGACTCCCTGCATCCTGTTCCAGGAGAGGATCTATTGAGCTGATGTACATTATGATTTGAATGGATAGCATGCGGAACAAGCTGCATCGCTGTACTCATGACAATACACCAAACTAATATTTGGGCGGCATGGTGGCACAGTGGTTGTGTTGCTGCCTTACAGAGCTTGATGCGCCAGAGACCCAGGTTCGATCCCGACTACTGGTACTATCAAGCTAATTGAGCTACCTTTGAGTAACAAGCAATACAGAGTAAGACACAAAATGCTGGAGTAACTCAGCGGGACAGGCAGCATCTCTGGAGAGAAGGAATGGGTGACGTTTTGGGTCTAGACCCTTCTTCAGACTGAAGTCTGGACCCGAAACATCACCCACTCCTTCTCTCCAGGGATGCTGCCTGTCCCGCTAAGTTACTCCAGCATTTGTGTCTTCGGTTCAAACCAGCATCTGCAGTTCCTTCCTACACAATACTGAAGTAAATTCTACAATCCCAAATATACATCAGTACCATCACGGGAATATGAACTTAAATAAGGATCTGCATTTCCAATCAATCGTATACCCACAGGACACCAAATTTCCAATTATTCACATTCCTCATTATCTACTGGTAATTTCATTAGGCAAAGCCTGGACCTGGGCATCAGTTCACTGACAAAATCATCTGTTTATTTTTTTGCTGAATGAAATAACTTTTATACCTGGATATTGATCTGCCCCTTACGAACATTAAGAGACTCCCAGGGAGAGAGATTCCTCCTCAATTGGCATTAATTCCCCATCCGACAGGAGGTATAGAAGTTTGGAAAGGGACACCTCCTGATTCAAGTGTAGATGGAGTCAATGGAAGGGAGGTTCTTTTATTATTAATGTTTAATTCCTAACTGTCACTGTATGTCATGTTGTCACTTGCGGGCGGAGCATCAAGGCAAATTCCTTGTATGTGAATACTTGGCCAATAAACTTATTCATAAACGTATGTGATTTACTGGGCTGCGCCCACATCTCTGCAATTTCTTGCAGTCTTGGATTGAGCTGATCCCAAACCAGGCTGTGATGCATCCTGGTAAAATGCTTTCTACAGCACATCTGCAGAAGTTGGTGAGGGTTGCTGGGGACATGCCACACTTCCTGAGCCTCCTTAGGGAGGTGTCCATGTGCTTTTATGGCCATTGCTTCGACATGGCTGGTCCAGGACTAATTGCTGGTGAGCTTACTATCAATAATACACATTTATCTTCCCCACATTCTCATCAACTCCCCCCAGACTCTACCTCAGAAGTCACCAACTTCTACAGATGAGCCATAGAAAGCTTTATATTGTGAAGCGTCACAGCATGGTTTGGGAACGGCTCCATCCAAGACCGCAGGAAATTTCAGAGAGTTGTGGACTCAGCCCAGATCATCACATTAACCAAACTCCCTTCTATTGACTAAAGGGCCTGTCCCACTTGGGCGTCATTTGCTCGTCACGAAGATGGCGTGCATGATTTTGTACATCCAAAAATCCTGGGGCACCTACGTCACCACGCACCATGCATGCGTAATGCGCACCATGCACACGTAATGCGCACCATGCACGCATCATGTGCGCGCAATGACGCGCGCGTCCTGACACGTAAATGATGTTGCGTAAATGACGCCCAAGTGGGACAGGCCCTTACATCTACACTTCACACTGCCTCGGCAAGGCCACCAGCATAATCAAGTATGAGCCTCACTTTGGTAACTCCCTCTTCTCCCCTCACCCATCAGGCAAGAGGTATAGAACTGTGAAAAGGCACTCCTCCAGATTCAGAGACTGTTTCTTCCCTGCTGTTATCAGGCAACGGAATAATTCTACCAACAACTACTGAGCTACTATCTACCTCACTGGAAACCCTTGGACTATCTTTAATCAGACTTTACTCGGCTTTTTCTTGCACTAAACATTATTCCCTTTATTATGTATCTGCACATCGTGGATGGCCCAATTGTAGTTTTTCCACTGGCTGGTTAGCATGCAACAAAGCTTTTCACTGTACCTCGGTAAAGATGCCAATAAACTAATCTAAACTAAAAGGAGATAGACACAAAAAGCTGGAGTAACTCAGCAGCAACACTGGAGAGAAGGAATGGGTGACGTTTTGGGTCAAGCCCCTTTTCAGAAGTCTACAATACTTGACCATTCTCTTTGCTATGCCATGAGAATGCAGGGTGACTTGGACAGGTTGGGTGAGTGGGCAGACGCATGGCAGATGCAGTTTAATGTGGACAAATGTGAGGTTATCCACTTTGGTAGCAAAAACAGGAAGGAAGATTATTATCTAAATGAAGTCAAGTTGGGAAAAGGGTTCTAGGGGTCCTTGTTCATCAGTCAATGAAAGTAAGCATGCAGGTACCGCAGGCAGTGAAGAAAGCGAATGGCATGTGGGCCTTCATAACAAATGGAATTAAGTATAGGAGCAAAGACGTCCTTCTGCAGTTGTATCGGGCCCAAGTGAGACCACACTTGGATTATTGTGTGCAGTTTTGGTTCCCTAATTTGAGGAAGGACATTCTTGCTATTGAGGTAGTGCAGCGTAGGTTTACAAGGTTAATTCCCGGAATGACGGGACAGTCATATGCTGAGAGAATGGAACAGCTGGGCTTGTATACTGGAATTTAGAAGTATGAGAGGGGATCACATTGAAGCATATAAGATTCTTAAGGGTTTGGACACGCTGGAGGCAGGAAACATGTTCCGATGTTGGGGGAGTCCAGAACCAGGGGCCACTGTTTAAGAATAAGTGGTAAGCCATTTAGAATAGAGATGAGGAAGGGCACGTTCAGGAGCTATGATCTTTGATGAGGAGTGCTCGAATCTTACCTTCGACAACGGGTTGAGTTGGAGGACCACGCCTCCCGTGGGGGCTACGGGTTGGGGACGGGTGTGTTGAGGGAGCAGACCCAATGGGTTTGCACTTGGTCGAGTTTTCATTTGAAAAGCTGACATACAGAAGTCACACAACGTACAATTTAACAAATGTTCGTCTCAACAAATAACCTGGCCAAAGTTTTAAGACTGAAGATTTGTTAAAAAGGAACTCTTACTATTGCAGTTACCTTCATATCAGAAAAGTATGCATTAATTCATCAACAATTTTTTTTTTTACAGTGAAAATGCAAAAATCTCAACCAACAACAGATAGACACAGAGTGCTGGAGTAACTCAGCGGGTCAGGCATCATCTCTGGAGAAAATGGATAGGTGACGTTTCGTGTCAAAACCCTTCTTCAGACTGATCGTGAGGACATGGTTGAGGGGGGGAGAACTGGAAGCACGAAGCAAGGACAAAGCTGGGCTGACGAAAAAAAAACAGATTACCTCAGGCAGGAAGGTTCCCTGATAGGCTAATTGCTGTCTCGGGACAGTGTGATCCCAAGAAGGACACCTTGAAGCAAACTGTGGAACTGATTAACTCACCCAAGTGGAGGAAGTGGGGCTCAAGAGGGGAAAAAACAAGGGGAGGGAGGATAGGAGTGTATGTAGAAGTTGCCTGAAGTTAAAGAACTCAGTGTTCATACTGAAGAAGGGTCTCGACCCAAAACGTCGCCTATCTCCTTCGCTCCTTAGATGCTGCTGCACCCGCTGAGTTTCTCCAGCCTTTTGTGTACCCTCAGTGTTCATACTGCTGGGTTGTAAGCTACCCAAGCCAAATATGAAGTGCTGTTCCTCCGATTTGTGTGTGGCCTCCCTCTGACAATGGAGGAGATGCAGAACGGAAAGGTCAGTGCGGGGATGGAAAAGCGAGTTAAAATGATTAGCAACATTACAAGTAAATAAGCCTTTCAGTTGTTTCCCAGTTACTGTTTGTGCATTGGTAACACCCTGAGACAATGTCTGTTATACCAGCGCAATGCAAATCTTATTCTGATTGAATTGATTGAAAGATACAGCATGGAATTGATTGAAAGATACAGCATGGAAACAGGCCCTTCGGCCCACTGGGTCCATGCTACCATCAATCACCAGTTCACATTAGTTCTATGCTAGCCCACTTTCACATCCATTTGCTACACACTAGGGACAATTTACAGAGGCCAATTAACCTACCAACCCGCACGTCTTTGGGACATTTCAGTGAATAGGAAACATTTTCAGGCCTCATCAGTGGGAGAGTCTAGGACCAGAGGGCACAGCCTCGCAATTAAAGGACGATCCTTTAGAAACAAGATGAGGATGAATTTTTTTTAGTCGGAGTGTGGTGAATCTGTGAAATTCATTGTCACAGAAGGCTTTGGAGGCCAGGTCAATGGGTATTTTTAAGACGGAGATTGACAGATTATTCATTAATACGGGTGGCAGGGGTTATCTGGAGAAAGCAGCAGAATGAGGTTGAGAGGGAAAGAAAGATCAGCCATGATTGAATGGCGGAGTAGACTTAATGGGCTGAATGGCCTAATTTTGTACCTAGAATTTATATAACATCAGATTGCACATATAAGGCTATGTGGTATGCTGTCATCAATGTGTGGGATGAAACTACCATTGAATAAGATATCATGGACAAAGATAATTTTATTTAAAAAAACCTTTTCAGTGGAAGTTTACTTTTTGAAACTTTAAAAAGGACCTTCCAACTACCATGACCACTGCCAATTAGATTCATTCCTGATGTAAATTATTAACATTTAAATTTTCATTTTTAAAACAGTACTCTTCATGAATTATTTTCAGATGTGAGATGCACTGCAAAATTTATAGGTAGTTTCTCACCTACATAAAAAATCCAAATATATGGCTTTGGGTCACTGATATTGGAGGTGCAGTCAAGACTGTTGGGTGTGGGAAGGAACTGCAGATGCTGGTTTACTCCGAATATGGACACAAAATGCTGGAGTAACTCAGTGGGACAGGTAGCATCTCTGGATAGAAGGAATGGGTGATGTTTTGGGTTGAGACCCATCTCCAGACCTTCAGTCTGAAGAAGGGTCTCGATCCAAATTTCTGCCAATGGGAATCATAGTGTCAGATGAAGGCACAAAGTATATACATTACATATTGTCATAGGGAGATAGAAATTGAGTCACCCTGTTAACTCGGGTATCTTACAGAGGTCTTTTTTGTAAATAGACACAAAATGCCGGAATAACTAAAAGGTACCATCTCTGGGGAGATACCAGAGATGCTGCCTGCCCGCTGAATTACTCCAGCATTTTGTGTCTATCCTTGGTGAAAACCAGCACCTGCAGTTCTTTCCCACACATCTTTTTTATGTGTTTTGTGTGGTAAGAGCTCAAGAGGTGAGCTGACTCCATTACAGCGAAGGAAACCAAGCATCTGGGATGAAAGAACAAACAAGGAACAGCAGGTTCTGATTTACAAAAAAAGATACAATGTGCAGGAGTAACCCAGTGGTCAGAATGCTGGCTGACCCGCTTGGTTATACCAGCACTCTGTGTCTTTTTTAAAATCTGGGATCTAATTGTTTTGGGCTAACTAATATGCTTTACCTTAATCCATCAGACTGACAGATTGTGAAGACAGCGGTAGAGTTGCTGCCTCACAGCGCCAGAGACCCGGGTTCCACCCTGACCACAGGTGTTGTCTGTGGGGAGTTTGTACGTTCTCCCTGTGACTGCGTGGGTCTTCACCGGGTGCTCCAGTTTCTTCCCACACTCCAAAGACATCCAGGGTTTGCAGGTCAATTGATATCTATAAAATGACCCTAGTGTTGGATAGAACCAGTGTATGAGTCATTACTGGTTGGCGTGGACAAGGAAACAAGGAAATGGCAGACCAGGTAAATAAGTATGTGCAGGAAAGAACTGCAAATGCTGGTTTAAATTGAAGATAGACACAAAATGCTGGAGTAGCTCAGCGGGACAGGCAGCATCTCTGGAGAGAAGGAATGGGTGATGTTTTGGTTCGACTCTGAATAAGGGTCTGTATTAAAAAAAGTACTTTGGTTTTGTCTTCACTAAGGAAGACACAAATAATATCCCAGAAATACTAGGAGAGCGAGGATCTAGTGGGTGGAAGGAACTGAAGAGAATCCACATTAGTCAGGAAATGGTGTTAGGCAAACTGTTGGGACTGAAGGCAGATAAATCCCCAGGGCCTGATGGTCCAGAGTACTCACGGAGGTGGCCTTAGAAATTGTGGATGCATTGGTGATCATTTTCCAATGTTCTATAGACTCTGGATCAGTTCCTGTGGACTGGAGGGTAGCCAATGTAGCCCCAACTTTTAAGAAAGGAAGGAGAAAGAAAACAGGGAATTATAGACCAGTTAGCCTTCCATCGGTGGTGGGGAAGATGCTCGAGTTGATTATTAAAGATGTCATAGCATTTGGAAAGCAGTGACAGGATCAGTGAAAGTCAGCATGGATTTATGAAGCGGAAATCATGCTTGACTAATCTTCTGGATTTTTTTTAGGATGTAACAAGTAGAATGGATAAGGGAGAGCCAGTGGATGTGTGTATCTGGACATTCAAAAAGCCTTTGCAATGTCTCAGACAAGAGATTAGTGTGAAAAATGAGAGAACATGGTATTGGGGGTAACATCTCCAAGTTTGCGGATGACAGAAAGCTAGGTGGCAGTGTGAGCTGTGAGGAAGATGCAATGAGACTGCAGGGTGAGTTGAATAGGTTGGGTGAGTGGGCAGATGTAGCATAATGTGGATAAATGTGAGGTTATACACTTTGGTGGCAAGAACAAGAAGGCAGATTATTATCCGAATGGTGTTATTAGGAAAAGGGGAAGTGCAACGAGACCTGGGTGTCCTTGTACAACAGTCACTGAAAGTAAGCATGCAGGCACAGCAGGCAGAGAAGAAAGCAAATGGCATGTCAGCCTTCACTGCGAGAGGATTTGAGTATAGGAGCAAGGCGGTTCTACTGTTTTTGGTCTCCTAATTTGAAGAACGACATTCTTGCTATTGAGGGAGTGCAGCGTAGGTTCACCAGGTCAATTCCCGGGATGGCGGGACTGACCTACGGTACGATGAAAGAATTAAACGACTGGGCTTGTATTCACTGGAATTTAGAAGGATGAGAGGGGATCATGTAGATCTTTTAGATCTTTTAGAAACATATAAAATTCTTAAGGGATTGGACAGGCTAGATGTAGGAAAAAAGTTCCCCATGTTGGGGAAGTCCAGAACCAGCAGTCATAGTTTAAGAATAAGGGGTAGGCCATTTAGGACTGAGATGAGGAAAAACTTTTCCACCCAGAGAGTTGTAAATCATTGGAATTCTCTGCCATATAAGGCAGTGGAGGCTAATTCACTGGATGTTTTCAAGAGAGAGTTAGATTTAGCTCTTAGGGCTAAAGGAATCACAGGATAAGGGGACAAAGCAGAAATGGGGTAATGATTTTGGATGATCAGCCATGATCATATTGAATGGCGGTGCTGGCTCAAAGGGCTGAATGGCCTACTCCTGCACCTATTGTCTATGTTTCTATCACTCAATGGGCCAAAGCTGTATCTCTAAATTCATTCCAGGTATACGAGCCTGAAAACTGCAACGTCCAGGTTTAGGAGCAACTTATTCCCCACAACCATCAGGCTATTTAACACAAGATCCAAACAACACATTGGGGTACTGTGTTCAGTTTTGGGCACCATGTTATAGGAAAGATGATGTCAAGTTGCCAAGGGTACACAGAACATTTACGAGGATGGTGCCAGGACTCAAGGGTCTGAGCTATAGGGAGAGGTTGAGCAAGCTGGGACTCTAATCCTTGGAGCGCAGGAGGATGAGGGGTGATCTTGTAGAGGTGTATAACATTGTGAGAGGAACAGATCAGGTAACGTTTTTTGCGCAGAGTAGAGGAATCGAGAAGCTGAGAACAGAGGGTTACTGTGAGGTGTGAAAGAACCTGAGGAGTAACGTTTTTACACGAAGGGTGATGGGCGTATGGAACGAGCTGCCGGAGGAGGTAGTTGAGGCAGGTATAATCGCAACGTTTAAAAACCATGTGGACAGGTACATTGATAGGACAGATGTAGAGGAGTATCCTGAACCCTGAGTAGGATAGCTTCAGGCCAATATAATCTGCCCTGGCACTGCAGGAAAATTCAATTGCATTGCCTGCACCATCTTCAGCAGTCTTTGTAGTGAAGAACTTTGCACATAAGAGATTGCGACCGTTTGTGCATGGTTACATTTACAACTGCAAGTATAATGAAGTGACATCATGTCTTCACACGTAAACATTTGTCTGCTGGCATTACCAATTTGCTGTTTCTTTTATTGTCACGGGTGCCTCCCGCAGCCATCCATGAAGGCTGAAGGCCCGGAGAGGAAGGAGGGAGAGCTCGCTAGTGTTTCTCCTGACGGACCTTTGTCCAGCGTCCACCGATGTTCCCGACTCTCTCCTCCTTCCGGTTCCTGGTGGTTGTGGGCAAGCGGGAGACGATCCTGGACCCACTCCTGGCGGTTTCCCCCCTGGTTCCACGGCCGGCTGCCCATCGCCCTTTGGAAACAGCCCGCACGGCCCCTCCGAGAGCTTCCGCCGCTTGGCTCTGTGTCCCTCAGGTCTTTGGGGATGAGTGGTGACGGGTTCGGCAGCGGCTCCCCTTGACAGGCCCCGGTCCGATGGTCTCACGTCTGCTTACGTCCAGTCAAGTTAGACATTGATGTTCTGTATGGGTTCATTCCAAAGGCCACATTGGCACGCATGGCAGCACGGTGGTGCAGCGGTAGAGTTGCTGCCTTACAGCGCCAGAGACCCGGGTTCAATCCCGACAACAGAGTGTGTTGTTCTTCACTCACAAGTGCCCAAATAAAGGTCATAACCCAATCCTTCTTCTCCAGAGATGCTGCCTGACCTACTGAGTTGCTCCAGCATTCTGTGTCCATCTTTTGATTCAACAGCAAATCTTTGGGTGGGAGGGAATTCATATTTCTGTTGACAGTGGGTGAAGCAACGTCCTTTAAGATCACACCTGATCTGCTGAAGTCCACTTTTACGGTTCAGTCCCGGGCTCTGAACTTGCCCCCCAGGAGAAAGAGTTTCTCTCCCATTCTCCCATTCCTTTCATCGCCTCCATTGGATCATCTGTAATCAAGCAACTGCAAACTTGGTGTGCCTAACCTCATCAGTTAATTCTTCTAGCTCCCGTACCATCCTTGTGAGACGCCGCCTGAGTATTGTGTTTGGATTAGATTGGGTTTCCATGTCCACATGAGATTAGCATGACTCCATCACCTTATTACCATGTCTGGTCATTTTGTACAGTACCTGCCACTTAGCTGGTGATGATATTAGTAGTCATAGAGTCATACAACGTGGAAACAGGCCCTTTGGCCCAACGCCCACACTGACCAACACGTCCCACAGACTCTCGTCACACCTACCTGCATATGGCCCACATTTCTCTAAACTTGTCCGATCCATGTACCTGTCTAAACTGTTTCTTGAATGTCATGATATTCTCTGCCTCAACTGCCTCCTCTGGCAGCTCGTTCCATGCACCCACCACCCTTTGTGTGATAATCTCACCCCTCAGATTCCTATTAACTCTTTCCCCTTGCACCTCAAACCTATGTCCTCTGGTTCATGATTCCCCCACTCTAGTGTATCTACTTGCTCTAATCCTCTCATGACTTTATACACCTCAATAGGATCACGCCTCATCCTCCTGTGCTGCAAGGAATTGCATCCCAGCCTGTTCAACTTCTCCCTATAGCTCAGGGCCTCGAGTCCTGGCAACATCCTTATAAATCTTCTTTTGTATCCATTCCAGCTTCCTATAACATGGTGCCAAGTACTGAACACAATACTCTAAATGTGGCCTCACCAACGTCTTATACAACTGCAACATGACCTCCCAAGGTCTATGCTCAATACTCTGACTGATGAAAGCCACTGTGAAAAAAGCCTATTTGACCACCCTACCTACTTGTGACACCGCCTTCAAGGAACTATGTACCTGCACTCATAGATCCCTCCGCTCTTCAACACTCCTCAAAGCCTCACCGTGTAGGCCCTGCCCATGTTAGACTTTCTAAAATGCCGCACCTCACATCTTTCTGTATTAAATTCCCTGTGTTCAAGTTCAAGTCCAAGTTTGCATTTATTGTCACTTAACCAATTAAGGTACAGTGAAATGTGAGTTACTTAAATTGGACCCTAAACCATCTCTGCTGTTCTCTGGCTCCCAGCTCCTCAGCTTTTCATTGCACTCTGACCTCTTACGTGGGAGTGCTGTTGCAGGATTTCCAAAAGGTTAATTTGCAGGTTGAATCGGTCGCAAGGAGGCCAAATGCAATGTCAGCATTTATTTTGAGAGGACTGCAATATAAAAGCAGGAATGTAATCCTGGGGCTTTATAGGTCACTGGTCAGACTCTATTTGGAGTATTGTGAGCAGTTTTGGGCCCCATGTCTGAGGAGGGATGTACTGGCATTGGAGAGGGTCCAGAGGACATTTACTGGAATGATCCCAGGTATGAGTGGGTTAACATATGATGGGTGTTTGACATCACTGTGCCTGTATTCGCTGGAGTTTAGAAGGATGTTGGGGGGGACCTGATTGAAACTTACCGAATAGTGAAAGATCTGGATAGAGTGGAGGTGGAGAGGATGTTTCCACTAGTGGGAGAGTCTAGGACTGGAGGGAACAGCTTCATAATAAAAGGACGTACCTTTAGGAAGGATATGAGGAGGAATTTCTTCAGCCAGAGGTTGGTGAATCTGTGGAATTCATTGCCACAGACGACTCTGGAGGCCAAGTCAATGGGTATTTTTAATATGGAAATTGACAGGTTTTTGCTTAGTAAGGTCATCAACAGTTGTGTGAATTTAACTCCGGGTGCTGTCTGTATGGAGTTTGTATATTCTCCCTGTGAGCGCATTGGATTTCTCCGGGTGCAACCAGTTTCCTCCCATACTCCAAAGACGTACAGGTTTGTAGTTAAATTGGCTTTGGTAAGTTGTGACAAAAATTGCCCCTAGTGTGTAGGATAGTGTTAATGTGATAGATAGGCAACGTGGACCAGGTGGGCTGAAGGGTCTGTTTCCGTGCTGCATCTCCAAAGTGTGAAGGGACAGATAGGACGGCAGAGTAGACTCAATGGGCCGAATGGCCTAATTCAGCTCCTGCGACTCAGTAACTTATGAACTTACGATCTCTGGTCACACCTACCAAAACTTTGTGACCTCAGGTTTGTATGCCATGGCACAATTCTACCCACTCACTTCATCTGCCAGCGCTACTTTCGGAGGTCATCATCCTGAAATATTAGCTTTGTGTTTTTCCCTCTTCACGAGGGCTTCCTGGTCTGCTTAAACTACCAGCATTCTCTGCCGGTATTCCCTTGGAAACTTTCTGCTCCCATCTACACTATTTACTGTGCCAGCAAACTTAGAGATATAACTCTCTGTTCCTTTGTCTTTGTCATTTCTAAATGCAGTGCAAGGCTGAGGCCTCGCTGGGGACACCGCTAGTCCCATCCTGACAATTTGAATGCATTACCATTATGTGTACTCTCTGTCTCTTAACGCTGAACCAATTCCCCACCCGTTACAATGTTACCTTCAATTCCACAGGCTCTCACTTTTATTATTAAGGCACTCAATAATATTCGCTACTGAAACCCTTGTTATTTTTCCACTCAGTACAAAGGTACGACAGATAATTCCAGAGCCTTTCTATTACTCGCTAATTAGTGAATATCTATAAGATTGCTTATCACATCATACTGCACGACAGACTTTACTTATCATTTTTAATCTCGAGTAAATATTGCAGGGTTGTTCATGGCTGTCATGACTTTCTCCATTTTAATTATTATTTGTCTTTTACAAAATGTAATTTTAGAAAACAAAACAACATTGATGCACAGGTGTTAGACGGTGGGAAAATTAATATAATATCAACAATCTTTAACTATCTTAATATCTTGTAGCAGGGTAATGTGTCTTTTTTTCTGTTTATAGATTTTTTAATACAAAAAGCTGGTGTAACTCAGCTGCATCTCTGGAGAAAAGGAATAGGTGATGTTTTGGGTCAAGACCCATCTTCAGACATCGACTGACATCTATTATAAACTTACTGATTCCCACAGCTATCCAGACTACACTTCATCCCACCCTGTTTCCTATAAAGCCTCTATCCCCCTACTCCCAATTCCTCTGTCTACGCCACATCTGTGCCCACGATGAGATGTTCCATCCCAGATCATCGGAGATGTCCTCATTCTTTAGGGAAAGGGGTTCCCCTCACTGGGTCTCCTCGATATCCCGCAGTTCCACTCTTGCTCCCCCTTCCCCAATTCATCACAATGACAGAGTTCTCCTTGTTCTCACCTTCCACCCATCAGCCATCACATACAGCACATAATTGTCCGACTTTATCGCTACCTCCAATGGGATCCAACCACTAGTCAAATCTTCCCATCTCCACCCCTTTCTGCCTTTCCGCAGAGACCGTTCATCCGCAACTCCCTGGTCAACTCATCCCTTCCCATCCCAATCATCCCCTCCCCAGGTACTTTCCCCTGCAACCACAGAAGATGCAACACGTGTCCCTATAGCTCCCCCTCTACCCGTCCAAGGACCCCAACAGTCTTTTCAGATGAGGCACAGATTCTCTGTATCCACTATTCCAGGTGTGGACTCCTATATATCGGCGAGACCAAGCACAGGCTCAGTGATTATTTCGCTGGACACCTCCGCTCACTCCACCTAAACCTGCCTGATCTTCCAGTTGCTAAACACATTAACTCCCTTCCCCCCCCCCCCCCCCCCCCATTCTCACACTGACCTTTCTATCCTGGGTGGTGCGAATATTGACCTCGAACTTCCCTCTCTCTTCATCCCCTCCCTTTCCCAGTTCTCCGTCCAGTCCGGCTGTCCTCAATTACATTTTATCTCTGTTTGCTTTGTTGTTACCTTCTCCTAGCTAACAATCATCTATTCTACATTGTCCTTTAACTCCATCCCCTTTTGTCTCTTTTTCACACCTTACACTTCCTTATCTCTGTATCTCCCTGATAATCCCTGATTATCCGTCTGAAGAAGGGTCGCGACCCAAAACATCACCCATTCCTTCTATCCAGAGATGCTGCCTGTCCTGCTGAGTTACTCCAGAATTTTGTGTCTATCTTCAGACTGAGAGTTAGGGAGATGAGAGATGTGGAAAGGTACATAGAACAAATGAATGAAAGATATGCTAAGGACAAATCAAAGTCAGCAACGATGATCAAGGAAAGGATCACTGCAAAATCTCTGCTGCTCATTTATTTTCTTTTTTGTTTCGTTTAGCACACCACAAAAATAAAAAGCTTTTCACTGTACCCCAGTACACGAGTCAATAATAAAAAACTGAACTAAATTAACGTATATTAAGTTAAGCTCAAAGATACAATAATGTCATTGAATGGTGCAACATGCTTGAGGGACTATATGGTCTGTTCCTGCAATTTTTTTTATGGAAAATAAGAAAATCCAATCGAGCATAAAAAAATCTAATAAGCTGTGATTTCAAGCTGACGGCACTCCACTTCTTTCATAGCTAATAGGTTTCTTAAATAGTTACGTAAAACCTCATTTATTGCCCGACTCTAGAACAACTATACAGCTGTAATATTAATTAAAATTAGTTATTTTTAGGTCTTTTTCTCTGGGTGAGGTTTTAATAGGTTTGAGTGTGCAGCTGGAGTCAGAGACAAGCTGGTATCTATTGCATATAACGATAGTCGCAATGTCATTTTTTGTAAGCAAACTGAACAAGACATACAGCGCTGTACAAGGGAGACAAAATCATGAGAGGAATACATCAGATAAATGCACAAAGCCTTTTTGCCCAGAGAGCGGAATCGAGAATCAAAGGACATAGGTTTAAGGTGAACGGGGGGAAATTTTAATAAGAACCCGAGGGGGTAATTTATGTACACAAATGGTGGTGGGGTGTATGGAGCGAGCTGCCGGTGGAGGTAGTTGAGGCAGGTACTATCATAACATTTAAGAGACACTAGGCTAAGTGGGTCCCGTTGGGTCCCAGCAACACATGGGAGGGCTGGTCCCCAAAGCAATATTCCACCTCTCCACTAGTATGGGTGTTGTGGGCTGAGGGGGCTGGTTTCCAGAGGGCTATTATGGACATTGCAGGTCGAATGGATTCTTGGGTTGGCGGCTCAGTCACTCAAACCTGTTGTGCTGGCAGCTCACTCACTCACGGCTGGTGGGCTGGCAGTTGACTCATGGCTATTCCTTGAAATTCCATTTTAAGCAGGGTGCAAGGCCACCAAATTCAAGTGCTGTTTCATACCATTTCAAGTAGGGTGCAAGGCCACTAAAGACAGCGAATCGTGACCTCTCCCTCCTCCATCTTGCAGAGACTGAGCCACGTTCACACTTCTGGGTTTTATAGTCCCTCCCACCAGAAGGGGCGTGGCCTTCAAAGTGTGATTGACAGGAGAGAGAATCTCAACATTTTTTAAACACCAATAACTCTTTTATTTTTATCGATGGGACAACTCCTCGGCACCTGATGAGCGAAGGGGGACTGTGAGTAAGATGGCCAAAAATCACAGCTGTACGTGGTAGTATTTTTTCTAAAATCAATATAAAGCGCAAACAGGATGTGGTCAAAATTAGACTTTTAATTATATAGACAGCAAGGCAACTTTAGCATTCTCAAACCAGCTTTTCAATTAGGCAAAGCAACTTTTGCATTCTCAAACCATCTTTTCTATTAGGCAAGGCAACTTTAGCATTCTCAAACAAACTTTTCAATTAGGCAAGGCAACTTTAGCATTCTCAAACCAACTTTTCAATTAGGCAAGGCATTCTCAAATCAAATTTTCAATTAGGTAAGGCAGCTTTAATTAGGCAAGGCAACTTTAATTAGGCAACACAGCTTTAACATTTCTAAACCAAAGGCAACACAGCTTTAGCATTTCCAAACCAAAGACAGCGCAGCATTAGCATTTCCAAACCAAAGGCAACACAGCTTTAGCATTTCCAAACTATATTTTCAAACCACATTAAGAGCACTGACAGGTCAGTAAAACC
The DNA here is from genome assembly GCA_963514005.1 of Raja brachyura. Next base: position 33,378,856 of record OY740810.1, read on the forward strand.
ACTCACAGTTTAGTAAACATGTATTCAGTGTTATTCACAGCTCAGACTGAGAGACGTGACCCTTTCACTCCCCCATCTTGCAGAGACTGACTGAGGCACAACACTTCTGGGTTATATAGTCCCTCCGGAAGGGGCATGGCCTTCAGGAGGGAGAATCTCAACATTTTCTAAACACTAATAGCTCTTTTATTTTTCATCGATGGGAAAAATCCTCGTGTCCTGCACAGCGGAGGGGGACTCCGGAGCGGAGTAAGATGGCCAAAAATCACAGTCGTAAGTGGCAGCATTTTTTCTAAAATCAATATACAGAACAACAGGAAGTGGTCAAGATCAGACTTTCAGTAACATAGATTTGGACATGTACATAGAAAGGATAGGTTTAGAGGGTTATGGGCCAGACACGGGCAAGGGTTATGGGGAGAAGGCAGGAGAATGGGGTTGCGAGGGAAAGATAGATCAGCCATGATTGAATGGCAGAGTAGACTTGATGGGCCAAATGGCCTAATTCAGCTCCTAGAAGTTATGAACATAGGTGGGACTAGCGTAGATGGGGCACGTTGGTCGGCATGGGTTAGTTGGGCTAAAGTGACTGTTTCCACACTGTGTGACTATGATTCTGAGAGAGAGAGAGAGAGCGTCGGTAGAGATCTACCCGTTTCCCAGTGATTTGTCAGACACCATTATTCAGGAGGCACTGAAAGCTGTTTTTATTAATTGGTTGCTATTTTCCTGTGCCTCAACATCTTATTGTGACCTCTTCCATGTTTTACAAGGATATTAGTGGAACACCTAGAACAAATAAACATGCACTGTCATCCAGACAGGTCATATGAGCTCTGCAGTATTTGACAAGGTTGTCCATTAATTTTAATTACAATATCGCCTAATTCCTCAGTGAGTTATTATTGTTGGGAACATTGACTTTGATGATTAAAAATTCCATTCTAGCACTGTAAACCTTTCAAGTTACTTCAAGCATCCTTCAATACGTTTATCGTGTTATTTATTCCATAAACGACATTAAAATAGCCAATATAATTCTAACTGTGCTAATAGGCAATATTATAACAGGATAGACACAAAATGCTGGAGTAACTCAGCGGGACAGGCAGCATCTCTGGAGAGAAGGAATGGGTGACGTTTCGGGGCCAGAAGGTCACCTATTCCTTATCTCCAGAGATGCTGTCTGATCTGTTGAGTTACTCCAGCTTTTTGTGTCTCTCTGACTGTTTTAATGATTCTTTCTGAAATAATTGCTGGGGGATTCCTTTGTGCGTGCAAGGCTGATAGTTTTTGACTGAGAGATCCTGTTGGAGGATTAAGAAAGATGAGTTCCACTCAATAGAGACAAGGAGGCACTTTTGTGTCTATCTTCAATCTAAACCAGCATCTGCAGTTCTTTCCTACACAGCGTTAGTAATTCCTCAGGTTACAAACCCTCTACAATGATTTGGATTTGTCCATTTAGCAGAATGCCCTAAAATGACAAGTCAAACTAGCAGCTGTCAACTGCAACCAGTGAGGACAAATGCAGACTTCTCCCTTCCACTTTGAATGGCTGCAGCTCTCGCAATCCTGCAAGATCGCAGGTTAAACAAATGCGTAAACACACAGGCTGCACAGGACTGAGTGATAACCTTCAGGTCCCCACACTGCCGGCTGAAAGCAATGACAGTGCGAGGCCAAGAGGTGAACATTATGCCCATGCTGCGTGCATTAGTTTTTGTCACCGCACGCAGGAAGGTGATAGATCATCACTGCTCCAGCTTAGTGCAGGCTGCAATGCTATTAATGGATCACAAACCCCAGTTTTTAAGCATGACAGTCAATAGCCTTAGCCACCTGTTATTTACAAGGAAAGCTGAATGCTGCTGTCCGATTCCAATCTGAATTAATCTCGATAATCTCACGACATCTGTCGCTATCAGCAGGAACGGCTGATGTCTGCTCGACCTAGCAGCGCTGTATGTGCAGCTTGTTTTTATCCCCAAAAGACCATAAGAACATAAGACACACGAGCGGAATTAGGCCATTCGGTCCATCAAGTCTGCTCTGCCATTCAACCATGGCTGCTCTATCTTTGCCTTTCAACTGTATTTTCCTGCCTTTGATCCATTTATTAATCAAAGAACCAGAAAAACCAATGACTTAACGTCCACTGCCATCTGTGGCAATGAATTCCACAGATTTACCACCATCTGACTAAAGATATTCCTCCTCATCTTCATTGTTAAGGTACGATATTTAAATCCGAGCCTGTGCCCTCTGGTCCTAGACTCTCCCACTGCTGGAAACACTGCTCTCCACATCCACTCTATCCAGGCCTTTCATTATTCGGTAGGTTTCAACAAAATAATAATAATCAACTGAGCTAGGTGACAAAAACAATACAGGTCCACCACTGATATTCAGCACCTGGTGGTCCAGCACCTCCTTTAATCCGGACAAAATTACGAGAGCGCACTTGAAATCCCCCCCGGAAATCCCCCTGAAAATATGGCGCCTAGGTTGGATGAGGCGGCCGATCGCGACCACTTTGAGACTTCCGCAGCTGGCAGGCAAATTGAATTTGACCCCTGCAGTCGGGGTTCTGGAACTGTGGCCTGGCCAGAGCCATTCCCATAGATGACTTCCAAAGCCAACTTTGCGGGCCGGTATCTGGGCTCCGTGGCAGCCTGGGTGGACCGTTCTGGTACCGTTGGACGCTGTTGGTCCGGCAAAACAGATAATCCAGAAAGGCTCTGGAACCACGGGTGCCGGAAAATGGTAAGATTAAACGAGAACTTACCAGTTTGAAGTTTGATGTTTATTTTATGAGGAATTACGATGAGCGATTACATGAAGAAGACCCGCCAGTCCGCATGCACGTCAATCTTCAAAGCAGCAGCGTGAAATCACAGATAACAGCAATTGAAGTAATATAGTTAGATTAGAAACCTAGAAACTACCAGATGACCTTTGTGATATGAGGGCTGGGAGCGGTGGGCACGTAATCGCTCATCATAACTCCTCATAAAATAAAGATCAAACTTCAAACTGGTAAGTTCTCGTTTAATCTTACTATTTTACTTCAGAGTCACCCCAGTGATTCCGTGAAGACTTTAAAGCTCTGTGATTTCATGCCGTGGATACGAGTCCATGCGACACACTGCCTTGGTTGACACAGGATGAGTAATAAAAAGTAAAGCATTCCAACATAATATAGACTTAACCAAATTGGTGCTTTATTTAACAAAGAAAGAAAAAATAGCAACCCCTCTGTCCCGGGGGGAAGCTAGAAAACAGAATTTAGAATCAAGTGCCCAAATACCCCCAGTGTGGCAAGAGGTTTGTGAGAAAACCTCTGAAACGTCAATTCACTGGACCATTCTGCGGCCGCGAGGGATGTTCTGTGCCCTCCCTGCTGACGTTGAAGCCGCCCTGATGGAGTGAGATTTATACACATCAAATGTTTACTCCTGCAGAAACCAGAACCTGTTTTAACAATCTTGAGATGGTCTGTACTGACACCTTGTTATGAGGCTTCTTATAACTGACGAATATAGCCAATTCAGAGCCTCTGATGCGCTTGGTGACCTCGATGTACTGCAATAAATGCGTGACTACACAGAGGCGAAGGTCTATGGGGTATGCTATAAAATTAAGTCTAAACCCCGACGTCCCTGGCCTGCTCTGCTTAAGTAAATCATAAACATAATCATAAACATAAAATGTTATGTTATTTACGGACGAAACCATTCTGTCCAATCGAAGCATCTGCAACGTCTGGACGCGTTGTGCTGAAATCAGCGCCATGAGCATAACCACTTTGAGAGTCAGTCTGGCCAATGACGGAGATGTTCCTGGAGCCCATTGGCGAAGCAGCTCAAGAACCACGCTCACATCCCAAATTTCAGTGTATCTAGGCCTGGGGGGATTGCAGTTAAAAATGCCCTTCATGAACCGAGGTACTAAAGGGTGAGACCCAACAGGGTGTTGTCCCATTCCTTGGCACAGGTAGGATGACAAGGCACTCCTGGCGGTATTGATGGCACTGTAACTTAGTCGCTCATCAAAAAATAACGTGGAAAGTAATTCCAACACATCAGGTACGCTTGCCGTATGATATGAAATGTTTAACTGCAAACAGAACATCTCCCATTTCTTCATATGAGAAATATATTGTTTTTTAGTACTATCCCTCCAGGCAGCAGTAATCACATCCACCGTACGCTCTGATAGTCTGAGCACCAGGAACGGTCTCCTCAGAATCTGCAAATCAACAGATTTATACAGTCATGTAATGGATGATTTTCCCCAGTTACTGGATGAACCAGCAGACTACTGCTTTTGGGGATAACCATAAAAGGCTGTGTTTTTAATCTTAAAATGAGTGGGAACCATGGTTGTGTAGACCAGTCGGGAACTACCAAAATGCCTGAGGCAGTCCCGCTCGATCTTAAGCAAGCACCGACTGATGAGGGAAAATGGAGGAAATGCATATAAAAACATTCCACCCCAGTGTAGCGAGAATGCATCTACCGCTACTGCCCCTGGATCTGGCTCCCATGAAACATACTTTGGTAATTGGTGATTCAATCTGGAAGCAAACAAATCAATGTCTGGTACACCATACCGAGTGATAATTTCTTTGAATATTTGACGATTCAACATCCATGCAGTGTTGTTATTGAACTTTCATGACCTGGTTTCTGCCACCATGTTTCTTGTGATACACCAGTGCCAAATAAGATTAGCTAACTTATCATATGATACCGATTTGATTCCACCCATGTGATTAATATATGCTACTGCTGTAGTATTATCAATCTAAAGCTGCACATGCAAATCATGCATATTAGTACAATACGCTTTTAGGCCATAGAGTGCTCCCAGTATCTTCAAATTATTAATATCATGTGATTGAAGAAGTAATGCCTCATGCATAATCCATCTGCCACCACAGCTGGAGATGGTATCGGTAGCTCCCCATCCTAGAGTTTGTAAAACAACTGAATGTCTGTCAATCTGCATTTTCCCGGTGCAAAGCCAAACATTTGCTATCCACCATTGTAACTCAGCAACGGCTTCAGCTGGTAACTGCATAGGACTATTAAAATGCCCTGCATGACTTTTGAGTGCGTGCTCCTTTGCACGTTGCAAATTTTGATAATGCAGAGGTCCAAATTGTGTGGCTGGAAAAGCAGCCACTAATTTCCCAATTACACTAGCAACCTGCCGAATAGAACATTGTTGCTCATCAACGAGCTTGCTACAGGCTTAGATTAACTCTGACCTCTTACCTCTCAAACATGCATTTGGTAGCTGAAACAGATAATTCAGCTGATTTCTGAGTCTGGCCTATGATTAAGATATCATCCAAATAGGCCATTAAAATATGATTCTGAGCCCGGAGTAGGCCCAACACTGGTTTTAACATTTTTGTAGATAACCTAGGAGCTGAAGTTAAACCATTAGGCAATGCTTTAAACTGCTACAATTGTATCATCCAGCTAAATTTCAAATATCTCCGATGATTGTGATGAAAATTGTATGCATCTTTGAGATCTATGCATGCCATGTAGCACCCTTTAAAAACCAGCTGTTTGGCAGTAAGGAAAGTTTCCATTTTGAAATGTTTATACTGCACATAGGAGTTAAGCTTAGTTAGGGCAAGAATGATCTGACACCCACCATCCTTCTTTTGTCTTGGAAATATATTAGAGACAAATTGGTGAGATTGATGAGAAGACTTCTCAATTACCCCTTTCTTAGCTAATGTTTGAATCTCAGTTTGTACCTCTAAGGACTTGTTGTGAAAAAGACAACATTCGGCTGGGTATATGCTGTGTAGGTGGGCATAATTTTAAAATAAATTCAATCCGGAAACCTAGTATACTGTGCAGTATAAATGAGTCTGATGTTATATGACACCATTGCTTGAAAAACAAACATAATCTCCCACCAGGTTGTAACTGGCCACCTACCTCCGTGGTTGGTAGAAACATCTGACCTCTTGTTCTGGAGGGAAATGGTGGCGTGCGCCAACTGCGCATACTTGGCAAGGGCCGGCTTGGTCCTTGACCTGAACTCGATTCAGCGGGCCGTTTGTAGAGGTGCTGCCACTGGAGAGGATTTTTGCTGACCAGCTATGCTCTGATGAGACCAACTGTTTTTGCCTCATTATCTAATTCCCTGGCCTGTTTGGACAAGTCTTCCCCGAACAGCAAATTCGGTGGCTGCACGCTGCTCGTCTTGCACTGTGCAGTTTAAGGTTGAGCATTGGCCGGATTGCAATCTTCCTCAAACAATCTATTTTGAACTGTGCATTGCCCATGAGGGCAAGCGCATCCTGCTGAACTGGAGACAGAGCTCATCATCCACCGACCTGTTATCCCTGAAGCCAGGAGCGTGAGGATCTTTTGGAGCCTTAACTCTTGGGCTCTGATTCCTGCTGCCATGTGCCCCCAGATTGGGTGGTTCACAGCTGGGACTTTGAGTGATGTGCAATTACCCGGTGTTTGGTATTTCTTGCAGGTTTCTTCTATGGTGAGGTCCTGCAGTTGATGCGAGACCATGTAATTGATGATCCTGGCCAGATCCTCATTGATTGGTTTGCCCGTTCCGGTACGTATGGCAAATTTGGATGCCATGCTTGGCACCCCTGACTCCTGGTCTCCTTGCCTGGAGGTATGCTCATCAGCTATACCTCCGATCTCAGAGTCAGAACAAAACTGACTCCATAGGGTCACCTCCTCCAAGAGGGAGCCATCACACAGCCCTGTTACCGGTGCTGCTGCCACGGGCTCCTGAGGAGGCCCGGGGACGTAAAGCTCGTCTTCCTCGAGCACTTGTTGATGGACCATCCTCTCCATGAGGCGTTCCATTCTCGACACCCGCCCAAAGACGGCATAGATTGTGGGAGGACCATTCTCCTGGCACGACTCATCAGAGTCAACGGGCCTGTTTGATTTTTTGGGGGCTCTCCGACCCACCGGAGTAGCCACGGTGCCTTCCACCGGCACCAAGTTGGAAGCCTCTGGTCGTGCTGCGTGACCTGGAAGGCGAGAGGGACGGCCGCCAGCTACCCGCACTCCCGCAGTCTTCCATAGCTATTTTCACAGCTGACCTTCCTTTCACTACTTTCTCCATTGCGGTCTCGCTCCTGTAAAACAAGATTTCCCGCCCGGAGAAAGACCTCAGCTAAGTTGAAAAACTTACCGCTGATGGAGCTGCGCCCTAAGTAGAATTAGGCCATTTGACCCATCGAGTCTATTCGCCATTCAATCATGGCTGATCTCTTTTTCACTCTCAACCTCATTCTTTCTCACTCTCAACCCCTGACCTCCCCATAACCCCTGACACCCGTAGTAACCAAGAACCTGCAATTCTCTGCTTTAAAAAAACCCAGACTTGGCTTCCACAGCCGTCTGTAGCAATGAATTCAACCGATTCCCCACCCTCTGTCCCCCTTCCTCATCATCTCCATTCCAAAGGAACATCCCTTTATTCTGAGGCAGAAACAGACTCTTCAGCCCATCAAGTCTGCATTGACCAGCAATCCCCATACACTAGCAGACCTACACACTAGGGACAATTTTACAGAAGCCAATTAACCTACAAATCTATACGTCTTTGGAGTATGGGAGGAAACCGGAGCACCCGGAGAAAACCCATGTGTTCCCAGGAAGAATGTGCAAACTCCATACTGACAATACCTGTAGTCAGGATTGAACCCGGGTCTCTGGCGCTGTAAGGCAGGAACTCTACCGCTGCACCACCGGTAGAGTTCCTGCCTTACTAGCGGTAGTGCCACCCCTGCCCATGTCACTTATGTCTTCTTTTAATTCATGTATTTTTGTCAACATGCTTGGGGCTAGCTTATCTTTTGGAGAAGTTACAAACGAAGCCATAGACGGAACCAAAATATACCATTGATGGTGCACTGACACCTGATGACATCAATGTGGATGCCTCTGAAGCTGAGTAAAATGCGGCACGGAGTTTGTACGTTCTCCCCGAGATCTGCGTGGGTTTTTCTCTGGGAAGCTCCGGCTTTCCCCCACATGTGTAGGTTTGTAGGTTAAATGGCTCTGGTAAAAGACTTTCTCTAATGTGCATAGGATAGTGTTAGTGTGTGGGGATCGCTGGTCGGCACGGACACGATGGGCCGAAGGGCCTGTATCTCTAAACTAAACTAAACTAAACTATTAGACAAAGTGCCTGGCCGATGCAAGTTTCAATTGGATGCAATTTCACTCATATATTATCACTTAATAGTTTTCATTCATAAAAAAAACATGCAAATCAATCCAATTTATCAACACATGATTCTTGTAGCATTTAAAACACTTCAGTACCTTTAATGCTGCATTAGTAGTGAAATTTGAAATCGAGAGACTTTTGATCATAAAGTTCAAAGTGTTTTCAGTCCAGTAATTGTACCAGTGCTGATAGTTTGTTCCAGAGATGCAAGGTAACTGCAAGGACTGTTGATTGGTAGACTATTGCCTTCCTGGAGACCTGAATAAATGCTTGATTGATGTTACTTGTTAAAAATGGCTGGCTGTTACATGAGACACAGGCGGAAGAGAGAGACCCGTGCTCAAATCCGTTAGCTTTTGTTCTTGGCATCTTAGGCATTCATTACAATTTCTTAATTTGTATATATATTTTGGCTAATGCTGACATCAAAAGAGAACACAGTTTAAAAGCACTAAGATTTTCCATTTCAACAGCCAGCTGTGAATCCTGATTAAATTGTAAGATGTCAGAAGTGGATGATTTTGCGGGAGAGGAAGGGGTTTGTTTGCAATATTTTCCACTGAAGTTTTATGCGGCAAAATTCGTTGTTTTCACTTCTTTATCAGAAGTTTCAAAACGGGCAAGTAATCCCTGCAGGACATCTTAAATGGCATTTGTGTGATTTATTATTTTGCTCTAATAATTGTGGCTATTTCTGGTATTGCTTAATGCTCTGTAAATTGTAAATAAATGCTAGTTAATTAAGTCAGTGAAGCTTTGATCTGAGGTTTCACAGTCTGTTGTGGTAAATTGAATTTAAACACTGCGTAGATCTTTGTGATTTATTTGCTCGAGAAACATGAAGATTGCTTGAAATTCTGTCCATTATCCCGAACTGACCCTCAGTTCAGTAGAAAGGTAAAAATGGGTCTGAAGAAAGGACTTGACCTGAAACATCACCTATCCATGTTCTCCAGAAATGCTGCCTGACCGGCTGAGTTACTCCAGCACTTTTTGACTCATTTTGTACAATACGATACGATACAGTAAACCAGCATCTGCAGTTCCTTCTTTCCACAAGGTAATCAACCTTGTTTACTTTAGTTCTGTCTAGAGATGCAGGTGGAAACACGGCCTACGGCCCACCGAGTCTGTGCCGACCAGCAATCCCCGTACTAGCCGACACACAAAGGGGCAATTTACAAATTTGAAACCAATTAACCTACAAATTTGTACGTCTTTGGAGTGTGGAAGGAAACCGGAGCACCCAGAGAAAACCCACATGGATCGTGAGGAGAACGCACAAACTATGTACAGACAGCACCCATGGTCAGGATCGAACTGGGTCTCTGGTGCTGTAAGGCAGCAACTCTACCGCTGCGCCACCCCAATCATAGTCATAGAGTCATACAGCATGGAAACACCATTCAGTCCAACTTGTCCACACCAACCAACATGCCCCATCTACTGTATACTAGTCTCAACTGCCTGTGCTTGGCCCATAACCCTCTAAACCTATCTTATCTATGTACCTGTTCAAATGTCTCTTAAATGCTATGATAGTACCTGCCTCAACTATCTTCTCCAGCAGCTCTTTATAATATACTTGCAACACTTTGTGTGAAAACATTACCACTCAGATTCCTATTGAATCTTTCCCCCCCTCACCTTAAACCTATATCACCCCTTCACACTAGTTCTATGTTATCCCACTTTCTGATCCACTCCCTACACACTAGGGGGCAATTTACGGAGCATTCCAACTGAGAGAAACATCAGCTCATCATGTACTATGTTAAGTCCCATAAAAACCTTTTCTGTTTCCACAAGGTCACCTCTCCTTCTTCTGAGCTCCAGAGGATCTAGGTCTATTATGACTGATCGCTCCTTGGACAACAAACATGCTCTCTCCAGAATCTTTACTGCACCCTTCCATCACAATTGCAGCCTTCCTCAGATAGGGAGACTAGACATGTACACCTGCAAGAAGGACCCCAACTCGTCACCTATCCATATTCTCCAGAGACGCTGCTTGACCTGCTGGGTTACTCCAGCACTTTGTGCATTTCTTTAGTAAACCAGTATCTACAGTTACTTGTTTCCACACAATTTGCCGATGTGTGTTGATGCTGTCTAACCAAGACTCTTCATCATAAAACGAGACACCTCCTATTCTAGTGTTTAAATCCTTGATCAATAAGACAAATATAGTGATTGTGCGCTGAATCTGTGTGTAAACATTGAGCGAGTTGTGCACAAGGGCCACCCAGTCCCCTCAACACCAGCATCCTCAACCTCTGATCATGTTGCTCAACAAGAACAATTTGAATAAAAGAGTCTCGACCCCAAACGTCACGCATCCTCTTTCTCCAGAAATGCTGCCTGACCTGCTGAGTTACTCCGGCACTTTGTGACTATCATCTAATAAATTGCCAGATCTGTTTAGAAAATGCAATTCCACAGGATATCAACGAGTAGGCACAATGTGTTTGTTTACTGTTCATAAATTCATAGGTTCATAAGTGATAGGAGCAGAATTAGGCCATTTGGCTCATCATGTCTACTCCCCCATTCAATCATGGCTGATCTATCTCTCCCTCTCAACCCCATTCTCCTGCCTTCTCCCCATAACCACTGACACCCGTACTAATCAAGAATCTGTCAATCACAGCCTTAAAAATGTCCATTGACGGCCTCCACATCAATCTGTGGCAGTGTCTTCCACCCTCTGACTAAAAAAATTCAGTCACATCTCCCTTCTAAAGATACGTCCTTTTATTCTGAGGCTGTGGCCTTTGGTCCTAGATACTTCCACTAGTGGAAACATCCTCTCCACTTTCCCTCTATCCAGGCCTTTCACTATTTGCTAAAGTTTCAATGAGGACCCCTCTCATCCTTCTAAACTCCAGCGAGTACAGGCGCAGTGCTGTCATTCCTGGGATCATTCTTGTAAACCTCCTCTGGACCCTCTCTGGTGCCAGCGCATCCTTCCTCAGATATGGGGCCCAAAACTGCTCACGATACTCCAAATGTGCTGCGAGCAGCGTCCTAGAAACCCTCAGCATTACATCCCCCCATGTTTGCTATTCAAGGACTTTAAAAGAAACCTGTCAGTTACCTTGCCTGTTAAATGTACATTATTGAGTTCTGATGGTAGAAAAATCAGACCGGCTTGAACAGGTAGTAAAAAATAGCTTCCCATTTAAATGCGAGCTACCCAGTCAATTATTTGATACATCTTGTTCTTACTGAGTAATGTGCAAATTTAAACTATCCATCTCGACCACTTTGCTGTATCCTGCTGTCAGTTTGAACGGTTACAAGACTTACAGCTCTTCTGGCTGCAGATTTCACATCTTTTTAGCTTCACATGTTTTTCCTTTCCCTTTGGAAATCCCAATCTAGGACACACAACTGTGCAAAATGTTACTTTTGACACTTCATTTATCAAACTCTTCCGCGCCGACTAACCCTGGAGCACCAGCTTTGGATCCTAGCCTTCACTGACATTCAAAGAAGAGTGAAATTTCACAAAGAACACGCCTGGCTGGCTGGTCCACGGGGAAGCAGGCTGCCCAATGTCATGGGGAAAGGTGGAGGACAAAGTCATGTATCTGCCAAGTAAAGGATGGTGAGCGAATCTATGCTGAAATACACACCTTGGACGAAAACTTTCAGTCGCTGCCTCAAAAAGGCAGCCAGCATCGTCAAAGACCCTCACCCGCCTGGCCACAAACTCGTTTCACCCCTGCCATCGGGAAGAAGATTTAGGAGCCTGTAAACTGTAAGGTCCAGGTTCAAGAACTGCTTCGTTCCTACAGCCATCAGGCTATAAAACACTATAATCTCAAAATAAGCTGCAAATAGACTTGGGGGCATTGGTCTTGTCTTTATGCACTATTATTGTTTGTTTTAAAGTCTGAAGAAGGGTCTCGACCCGAAACGTCGCCTATCTCCTTCGCTCCTTAGATGCTGCTGCACCCGCTGAGTTTCTCCACCTTTTTGTGTAACCCATTATTGTTTGTTTGTTTGTTTGTTTTTTTGGTTCTGTCTGTCTGTCTGTCTGTCTGTCTGTCTGTCTGTCTGTCTGTCTGTCTGTCTGTCTGTCTGTCTGTCTGTCTGTCTGTCTGTCTGTCTGTCTGTTATAACTACATGTACGGATATATATATGTATAATAAATAAACCAAACAAAGTTCAGTATATATACATATAACTATATTTTCAATTATTATAATGTTCACAGTGTATTATGTTTACATATTCTGTCGTGCTGCTGCAAGTAAGAATGTCATTGTTATATCTGGGACACATGACAATAGAACACTCTTTTGATGCTTGACTCTTAGCTATTGAAATCTGGGATTTTAAAAAAATTGTTAAAATATTGATTATTTTATCATTTCAGTGAATTTCCCAACTATTAGTCCGCTAATTGTGGACGTGTTGGATTTCTGATCGCGATCGTTACCTCACAAGACACCTTGCAAGTCAAGTACTTACTTTACCATGGGAGCAGTAATGGAAGGAAGCGGTCTTTATCTTTACCCTTACGTTCCTCCTAGTTGCCAACTTCTACACAGAAAGGAGCACACAAAATGTGTAGGAGGGAACTGCAGATGCTGGTTTACACCAAAGATAGGCACAAAAAGTTGGAGGAACTGAGCAGGTCAGGCAGCATTTCTGGAGAAAAGGTGACGTTTCAGGTCATAGAAACATAGAAACATAGAAGGGTCAAGACCCTTCTTCAGACTGAGAGTCAGGGAAGGGGGAAGCGAGAGATATGAAAAGGTACGTAGAACAAATGAATGGAAGGTATGTAAAAGAACAAAATAAAGCCAGCAACGATGATCAAGGTAGAGCCCACAATGGTCCATTGTTGGCTGTGGGGAAGGTGATAGCAAGTAATGCAAACAGTGAAACTCAGCTGGACGATGGTGAAATTAGTCCAATCACTAGGGGGAAGGAGGGACGCAGAGAGAGGAGATGCAAGGGTTACTTGAAGTGAGCGAAGTGAATGTTCATACCGCTGGGTTGTAAACTGCCCAAGTGAAATATAAAGTGCTGTTCCTCCAATTTGCATTGAGCCTCACTCTGACAGTGGAGGAGGCCCAGGACAGAAAGGTCAGTGTGGGAATGGGATGGGAGTTAAAGTGTTGGCAACCGGAAGAGCACAGATTGCGTCTCTTACCTATTGAATCAGTTTGTGAAAAGATTAGGACGAGAGAAAATGGTGTTATTATATTCTTTCATCTACATTCAGGACGAAGTCTATTGATGTGTGTTTAGTTGAGTTTAGTTTATTGTCACGTGTACCGAGGTACAGTGAAGAGCTTTTGTTGCGCGCTAAAGGGCCTGTCCCACTTTCCAGAGTTGCTAACGAATTCTTCCGAGTTTTCCCCTTGATTCAAACTCGGAGAATGTCCGTAACGAGTCCGTAGGAGGCCGTAGGAGTCCGTAGATATATCGTAATGGCTCGTTATGCCAGCCGTAGGTACTCGGGGTATCAGGTAAGTCGGGACATTTTTTCGGCCACGAGTAAAAAAGTAGCCCCAAGTACCTATGGCTGGCATAACGAGCCGCTACGATATATCCACGGACTCCTACGGCCTCCTACGGACTCGTTACGAATCAAGGGGAAAACTCGGGAGAATTCGTGAGTAACTCGGGAAAGTGGGACAAGCCCTTAACCAGTCAGAAAATACGTGGTTACAATGAGCCATTTACAGTGTATAGATGCACGATACAGGAATAGCATTTAGTGGAATGGTGTAGGAGAAGAGATTTAAAATGTGGAGCGATTGTAACGTGTGATTGTAGATCTGGTTTAGTGGCTCGCACGCAAATGGTCTCCTCGGATGTGTGCCATCTTGGAAGATTAATGGTGGCACATATCTGCTATTCAATAATATTCCAACTAAGGTGTACGGCTTTATGTGTATTTACCATAACGATAGTTATAAGTTATATCGTTTACTGTGCACTATGTTTACATATTGTGTTGTGCTGCAGCAAGTAAGAATGTCATTGTTCTATCTGGGACACATGACAATAACACCCTCTTGACTCTCTTGACTTGACAGCATTCTTCAAACCCAGCTGTGAGATATTTACCCTGCACTATTTTCTTAAGCACTTGGCTGGCGGCAAGGTCTCCCAGTTCAATGGATAGTGGGTATGTTTAGTTTACAAGAGGCTGTACACTTGTGCTGGTTAATGTGCTGTGCGGTGAGTCCCACGGAGTGCTTGTTAAACCCTTACAGCTGGCAAATGCAGCTTATCAGCAAAAGTGCTTCTTCTGATCGTGCCTCTGCTATTAAATCAATGGTACCTGCAGCTTGCTGGTGAATCCGAGAGGGGTAGAATTAGCTGATTACCACAGTGGTGGATTGTCACTTTGTGCCTCAGCCACCCCTGCTCTGCCTGGAGATGAGAGAGAAAAATAAAATGCTCCCATTTTATCGTGCAAGCTGCAATGTGATTAAAAGGCTATTAGGTCACAGCTAAGAGCATGGATCTATCGCACCAGGGCACTTTGCTCTCTGAATGGAAATCTGATATGCCAACAACGAGAGACACTGCTCCAAACTCTGCAACTGAAAACGTGGCCCGTGACATCCAGCTGAATTAAAATTGTCCCTACATCTTTATTAGATTTTCTGCACCAAAATGGAGACATTTGCAATTTCTTAAGGGAATGAAACACTGCATGTTTTCATGCTTTAAGTTACATTTGTTATTTAAAAAAAACAGAAACAATTACGTGAATGATATGCTTAGGAAGGAACTGCAGATGCTGGTTTAAACCAAAGATAGACACAAAAAGATAGAGTAGCAGCGGGACAGGCAGCATCTCTGGAGAGAAGGAATAGGTGACGTTTTGGGTCGAGACCCTTCTTCAGACTGGTTAAGGATAAGGTAAACAAGAGATAGAGACGGTGATATGGAGAGATAAAGAACAATGAATAAAAGATATGTAAAAAAGTAACGATGATAATGAAAACAGGCCCTTGTCAGCTGTTTGTTGGGTGAAAATGCCTGGTTCCTTAACCATTGTTACTTTTTTGCATATCTGCCATTCATTGTTCTACTTGTCGTACCACTTCCATCAATTTGCATCCTTGTCTCCCTCTCGTTCGCACATCTTCCCCAGCCAACAATGGACCATTATGGGCTTGATCCTTCCTGAGTTCATCTGTTGGCGGCTCACATTTGTTCTGGCCTTATCTTGCCACCAGTTTCACCCAGCCCCCCACCCCCCTCCCCCATCTCCATCTTTCAGTCTAATGCAGGGTCTCGACCCGAAACATTACCTATCCACGTTTGCCAGAGATGCTGCCTGACCCGCTGAGCTACTCTGGCACGTTGTATCCTTATCTACGGTTCTTTGTTCCTGCAAGTGAACATAAAACTCTGTGGTAAGCTGGCAGGTTATTGTGGGTGAGTCTCCGAACTGATATCCACAACTAATTCTTCAGACTAAGAAGAAGGGTCTCGACCCGAAACGTCGCCTATCTCCTTCGCTCCTTAGATGCTGCTGCACCCGCTGAGTTTCTCCAGCCTTTTGTGTACCCCGTATCTCCTCAGACTCTTCTCTTTAAACTTTTCTCTCTAGTACTTTGCGTTTTACTCAAGATTCCAGAATCTGCAGTTCCTTGTCTCCATCATCACTAATAATTCACCTGGTCTAAGGAAGTACATCAAATTATGTGAACATTGACAGGGTTGACAATCAGAAGCAATTTCCTAGTTATAATAAATACTGGAGGACATAGCTTTAAGCTGAAAGGGGCAAAGTTTAATGGAGATATGAGGGTGGAATATGCTCGACTTAGCTGGCCCAGGCGCCGCTCCAAGAGGCCGAGTGTGTGGACTGGATGTGGCCTACAGCGGTGGAGGACATCACGGCTACGGTTGGCCAGGCCGACCCTGCAACATGGCCAGGACAACGAGCCTTCAATGTCAGGTCAAGTATCCGGCACTTACAACAACTGGTAAAGTAAAGTGGATAGGTATATGGACGGGAAGGGAATGGAGGGGTATGGTCTGAGTGCAGGTAGATGGGACTAGGGGAAAATAAATGGTCGGCACGGACTGGAAGGCCTGTTTCCGTGCTGTAATTGTTATATGGTTATATGGTTATATTAGTACCTTCCCATTTCACTATTGATCAACTTTAGCATTTTAGGCTGTGATTTTGATTTTTTTCGATTTAGAGATACACCCAGGAAACAGGCCCTTCAGCCCACCGTGTCTGCACCGACCAGCGATCCCCGCATGTTAGTACTATCCTGCACACACACAAGGGACAATTTACACTTATACCAATTTACACTTATGCCATCTCGGCCCTTCAAGTCCGTGCCGAACAACTTTTTTCCCTTAGTCCCACCTGCCTGCACTCGTACCATAACCCTCCATACCCTTCTCATCCATATGCCTATCCAATTTATTTTTAAATGATACCAACGAACCTGCCGCCACCACTTCCACTGGAAGCTCATTCCACACCGCTACCACTCTCTGAGTAAAGAAGTTCCCCCTCATGTTACCCCTAAACCTTTGTCCCTTAATTCTAAAGTCATGTCCTCTTGTTTGAATCTTCCCTATTCTCAAAGGGAAAAGCTTGTCCACATCAACTCTGTCTATCCCTCTCATCATTTTAAAGACCTCTATCAAGTCCCCCCTGTTTGTCTTTGGAGTGTGGGAGGTAACTGAAGATCTCGGAGTTAACCCATGAAGGTCACGGGGAAAAAGTATAAACTCCAAGCTGGAAGCGCTGTAAGGCAGCGACTCTACCGCTGTGCCGCCATGCCGCCCATTGCTCTGTGCATTGATATTATTTATGAACTGCCATTAATTGCCCGATATACAGTATTGTCTGATTTCAGAAGAAAATTTGATTTGATTTCAGCAGAAAAGATTTTGGGATTTTGTGTATTCCGTGTCAACATTGTAAATAAGTTTTCAGACTACTCCCTCAACCATTATGTCATGACGCAAATTTGTAGCCTAATTATCCCTGAGTAAAATAAGCAATTATATAATTTAGAATTAATAAGCAATTGCATCAAACATTTCATCAAAGTTCACCATTGCTGCGGGTGTGTGGGTCCAAGATATGGGAAGTGTTCCACAACGTTCAGGGAATCACTGAGAATCTTTATTGCCAGAGGGTCTTTAGACTTTAGACTTTAGAGATACGGTGCGGAAACATGCCGTCCAGCCCACCAAGTCCCCACCGACCAGCGATCCACGGACACTAGCACTATCCTACACACTAAGGTAAATTTGCCATTTTACTGAAGCCAATTAATCTACAAACCTGTACATCTTTGGAGTGTGGGAGGAAACCAGAGCACCCGGAGAAAACCCATGTGGTCACATGGATAACGTACAAACTCCGTAAAAAATGACAGCATCCGTAGTCAGGATTGAACCCAGGTCTCTGGTGCTAGCATATGGGTGATCGTTGTTCGGTGTGGACTAGGTGGGACGAAGGGCCTGTTTCTCTGTCGAATTCACACATCGCATTAACAAAACGTGGAGACATTAGCTGTTATTTGGATAATTTGAAAGATATTCAAAAAGTCTGATAATAATCTCTTGAATGTGAAGCCCAGTAGCCTGGCAACCCGACCAGAACTGAACGGCATTTTGATGGCTCTTTGATTAAATGGGTTTTACAAGCAGTAACATGTTGCCTGCTGTTGCAGAGAGCAGGGACTGTGGTAGGGACAATAGCTTGGGACCGTCACTAATACCAACCTTTTAACATGAAATTTGGCTGAGGGCTTCAATAAACTGTGATAAACTTATATCAGATCATAGCACAACCTTGATATCACGCGCCCTAGATGGTAACAAGCGTTTCGACTCTCCTGGGGCATTTTTCAGCTAATGGAATTAATTTTTATTTGTTTATTCAGAATGCATGGAGTGATGGCAAAGTCAGCAATCTGATTTAATTTGCGAGAGAGTCTTTGGTTAAGGGCAGTATGCATTGCCCGTGTAAAATGGAGACGGTCTATTTTGGAGTTGCCTGCTGACCCAGTTATGCCACAATGTAAAGCTGATGATTCCTTACCCTGGAGTCGCTCCATAAGCACACAAGCAATTTAACAAATGAAACTTGTGCAGCAGAGATGAGAATCTATAAAGGGTTTTACACCAACGCTGAGTGGATGCTGTGAAGACTATGAAAAGCACCTCCTTGCTATCTAATGATGAATAACCTTGGATTGCTTTTCAATTCATTTTGTTTTGGCCAAGCACAAGGTGAAGGGTGAATCCCTCTTCTTATGAAATGCTAAAATAATATTGTAAAATAACACTGGTTAGTTCTGAATAACACTCAGACAGCAGGCTCTGATTTAATGAGTATTTTGCATCAAATGCATTGTTCAAAAAGAGAGGTTGAAGATTTGAGGACTTGCAAATTTTAAAACATACTTTAAAACAACAGAAAAAAAAACACAAACTGGTAAAAGAACCTTATTTCCATGAAATAATGCTGAAAAGAGACACATTGCCAGCAACATTCTCTGCGATGAGTTGTGAACTGTGTTTTGGTGTGTAGTGAGAGAATTTGGATTTGTGGGTTTTATTTGAACAGCTTTACATCTTCCTTTAGAAGGATCAGAGCAGGATTATGTCAGAAAACACAGTGAGATGCAGGAATATAAAATTGTCTGCTATTTCAAGGGGATATTTAAGTGTGCACAATTTTTACACAAATCCACCCATCCTTGGTTTAATTATTGATTCTCAGCCTCTTCTCCCTTTGAATGGAGCACACCACTAATCTTTAGTAAATAACTTCTTCGCTCTTCTATTTTCTTTTTTGGTTGATTAGAAAATTTGTCACGTACCAATCAAGCTTGTCTCCCAATTGATTTGGAAGAGCTGGTGATAGATTTTATAAGCTGAACTTGAGGATCTAAATTTTGAGCAGAATTAAAACTGTAAAGCGAGCGTACTTTGCCTTTAATTCCAGAAGGTTCTGGAAAGCAAGAGATCACCACAAAATGAGGGCAATGAAAAGTGGGTTGAATGTCAGGTAATACAGGAAGAACTACATCATGCTGAAGAACTGTTATATAACGAAAGTTAGGCTGTTTTTGGATGGCATGGCTTTAAGGCAGGGAAGGTGGACTTGGTCCCATTCAGAATTGAGCTGTGATCTCATCTTGATGGCTTTCTCCGCCTTATACCGACGTTTAAGAATTACATGAAGCTGTGGCATCAAAATGTCATTTGTTCAATTAGACGAGGTGGGTAGTTTCCCAACTAGTGAAAGCCTTTGCAATAAGAAAATCCTTCTCTTTCTGCAGATGTTGCCCGATGCTGAATATTTCCAGTACTTTTGGTTTTAATTTCAGATTCCCGATACCTCCATCTTTTTTGAATTCCAACCAAACCCATTTGCCTCCATTACCAAAATTAACGATCAATTATGTCTCTCCCTTCAATTGTTGACTCAATTTTATTTTAATAACGCCATTCGCAAAAATGATAAAAGCGGCAACAATGTTGTTGGCATGGTAACATGATGGTAAACTTCCTGGGTGTGTGTCGAGAGACAGACTATTGACTTGTAAATATTCAAACTGACATAACTGCTGGAGAAGGGTTTCGACCCAAAACGTTGTCTATTTCCTTCGCTCCATAGATACTGCCTCACCTGCTGAGTTTCTCCAGCACTTTGTGTCTTTTTTTTACAATACATGTTTGCCGTGCGGTTGTTGTTTTGTGAATGAATTATAAATAAAACTCAAACTTAGCTTGTTTTATTTCATGAAAGCTTACATCATCTGGTTCCTAACCTTATGCTATCTGTATTGAGTTTCATGCCCTCCATATAATAATGTTGGTTTCCTCTGAGTGTTCCTGTTTCCTCCCATGTCCCAAAGACATGTGGGTCAATGGTCAATTACATTCTCCCTGTGACCGTGTGGGTGGTTTTCTCCTGGTGCACCGGTTTCCTCCCACATTCCAAAGGTGTTCAGGTTTGTAGGTTAACTGGCATCTGTCAAGTGTCCCTAGAGTGTAGGATAGAACTACTTTAGGGGGTTACACAAAAAGCTGGAGAAACTCAGCGGGTGCAGCAGCATCTAAGGAGCGAAAGAGATAGGCGACGTTTCGGGTCGAGACCCTTCTTCAGACTGGTCAGGGATTAGGGAAACAAGCAACTACTTTAGGGGGTGATGTTTGACAGGGATTTGGTGGGCCCAAGAGCCTGTTTCCACGCTGTAGCTCTAATCTAAACTAAGAGAGGCATCAGTGGGTGGAGTGAGGGGAGGATACAAAGTGAGAAGAATTTAAAACAGGGATTATTATAAATGGGTGACATTTCAGGTCGAGACCCTTCTTCAGATCCCTGACTCTATATAGTCTGATAGTCTGAGTTACTCCAGCATTTTGTGTCGATCGTTATTATAAGTGGGTGCTTGATATTGACACAGGCTCAGTGGGCCGAGGGCCTGATACTGTGCTGTAGGACTTTAAATTATAAACGGTGGTGCAGCGGTAGAGTTTCAGGTTTACAGCACCAAAGACCCTGGTTCGATCCTGACTAAGGGTGCTGTCTGTATGAAGTTTGTACGATCTCCCCATGACCTGTGTAAATTTTCTCCGGTTACTCCGGTTACTCCGGTTTCCTCCCACACTCCAAAGACGTACAGGTTTGTAGGTTAATTGGCTTTGCTAAAATTGTAAATTGTCCCGAGTGTGTGTAGGATAGTGTAAGTGTATGGGGACCACAGGTCAGCGCAGACTCGGTGGGCCGAAGGGCCTGTTTCCGTGCTGTATCTCTAAACTAAACTAAACTCTAAGCTAAACTGAAGCTAGACACAAAATGCTGGGGTAACTCAGAGGGACAGGCAGCATCTCTGGAGAGAAGGAATGGGTGACGTTTCGGGTCAAGACCCTTCTTCAGACTGAAACGTCGCCTATCTCCTTCGCTCCTTAGATGCTGCTGCACCCGCTGAGTTTCTCCAGCCTTTTGTGTACCCCCCTTCTTCAGACTGAAGACAGGGGAGAGGGAGGTACATAGATAAGGAAGTTTAAGGTGTGAAAATAGGACAATGGGAATGGAGCACAGAGGGGGAGCAGCATGAGAGGATGCTGCAGAAAACTATACTAATCTAAACACTGGCCTTTGTTGTCTAGTGCTTTCGTAATGCAGTGTATCAATAGGATTTTCATAATCCTGTCCAATATCCAAGATGACAAAACGTTAAAGCGAAAGTCACACATCAATAATAAACTGTTACTGTAAACCACAGTTAAAATCCTATTCTTTTTACCCTCATGTTCTGGTCTAAAGTAGGCGCAACATCCACTTCCATCTACTGCTCAATGACCTACTTTCAAGTGCCTTTGCATTACTGTGTGAGTATAGTTCATACTGGAGACGGCTTGATGCAATTCCCTTTCCGCCTGAGTTTATGTATATTTAATATTAAACTCAGAAACAGCAAGCCATAAACTTTTCAAGTACGTACAGGGTAGTTGCCAGTTTATCAAAGGAAAATAAGTCACAGGAGACTAATTTGTGCAGCAAGTTCACACTAGAATGCTAATCCGTGCTTAAGATGATTTGGGGGTGAGAAGATTTGCGAACACAATGAAGAAGATTTTTTTTTAAATCAACAGCAAAAGCATGAGATGTAAATGGGCAAAAGCCAGAGACTATGGACTAATGGATTTCATTATGCATTTACTTTTTGCCTTTGTAAAACAAATGACCTATCTCCATGGATTCCACTGTACTGTATACACTTTGGCTTCAGTGCCGTTCAGGAAAATGCAGTTACTGCCTGACTGCCAGAGTGGCAACCTGTCTCTCTGGGGTGAAACAGGACACGAATTCTCCTCCCTCCCTGTGCCGCCTTGCTCAAGTGTAGTTTAGTTTAGAGATACAGAGCAGACGGAAACAGGCCCTTCGGCCCACCAAGTCCGCACCGACCAGTGATCCCCGCACACTAATGCTATCCGACACACATTTTTTTTCATGTACACCAAGCCAATTAACATGCAAACTTGTACGTCTTTGGAGTGTGAATCTTTGGAGAGGAATCCGAAGATCTCAGAGAAAACCCACGCAGGCCGCGGGGAGAGCAGATAAACTCCGTGCAGACAGCACCCGCAGTTAGGATGGAATCCGGGTCTCTGGCACAGTAAGGCAGCATCTCTACCACTAGGCCGTGCTGCCCTAGTACAGGTAAACTACATTCAATGAGATAATAAACTGAATTAAGGTTCAGGACTGTTGTTATAGGCAGCCTGCTTCATTTATGGTATAAATGAGTTTAGTTCAGTTTAGTTGAGTTTATTATTGTCAGGTGTACCACGGTACTGTGAAAAGCCTTTATATTGTGTGCTATCCAGTTAGTGAAAAGACTATACATGTTTACATTCAAGCCGTCCACAGTGTACAGTTATGGGACAAAGGGAATAATGTGCAGTGCAAGGTAATTTCCAGTAAAGTCTTATTATCGGTCGTTCTAAGGTCTCCAATGAGGTATAAGTAGGTCAGGACCGCTCTTTAGTTGGTGATAATAGTGGGAGAGTGGGTGAGTCTTGGACCAGAGGTCACAGCCTCAGAATAAAATGACATACCTTTAGAAAGGAAATAAGGAGGAATTTCTTCAGAGTGTAGATTAGTGGTTTGCCAGAAGCTGGAATTTTCACCACATCACCAGCAGCCCTGATAATCCACAGTCTGATGGGCTGGCTGAATGGGCTGTCCGAAGTGCAGAACAACTCATGGAGCGCTCTCACAGGGCCAAATCTGACGTATTCCTGGATTTGCTCAACTTACGCCACATTTCCCCTGAGCCTGCCTTGAGTTCCCCTGCTCAACGATTATTGTCAAGGCAGACCCGTACCCCGTTGCCCGTCGCAGAACAAACGTTAATCCCACATGTCTTTCCACCTGAGGATATTCAAACCGGGTTACGACAGAACCGTGACATTCAAAAAAAGTGGTTTGACAAGACGAGCAGGCGCTGCCGCCATTGACCAAAGGACAGGTGGTCCGCTTACAGACTGACAAAGGTCATGCCTGTGTAGGGTGATTTCTGGTCTAGCCTTGAAGCCACCCTCGTACATTGTTAGAGCTGATGGCGGCACCTACCGACGAAACAGACAACATCTTCTGCCTGTGAAGGAGCCAATCCCTCCTCCTTATTATCCGGATTGTACAAGTTCATTTCAATCTGCATCTGGTGATCCGCACATGCTCTTGCCAGCACAACAATCCATGTCTGTGACAGTTCCTCTGTCTGTCCCATCTTCGCCTGCGCCACAGTCTCCTGCTTCGACCCCAGAGGCGTTGGTCCACCCCCCCACGTTGGTGAAATCACCAATTCTGTCCCCAGAGAAGAGGAATGGAGATGGCCTCTATCATGCATGTGCCGGCCTTGTTCGCGGGCTGGTCGCGCAGTATCCGGACTATGGTTGACTTTATATACGTCTGTCATCGGTTGTGATTTGTGCTTTGCTAAGTTATGGGTATACAGTGTTATTGATTCGTTAAGAGGGGGGATGTAGATTAGTGGCTCATGTTATGTCATGCGTTTGTACTTACGCCCACTAGCTTGTTAGCCTCACGGTCTACTGCACTCTGCAGTATGAAGTGAACTCTCAAGTCAGAGCTTGGAGTTGCTTATTCTAAATAAACAGTGTATAACCTGACATGGTGTGATGTCTTTATTATTATAAGGACTCCAGACCAACACAGAGGGTGGTGAATCTGTAGAATTTGTTGCCACAGACAGCTGTAGAGGACAAGCCAATGGATATTTTTAATAAGGGTGTCAGGGGTTATGGGGCAAAGGCAGGAGAATGGGGTTGAGAGGAAAAGATAGATCAGCCACGATTGAATGGCAGAATAGACTGGGTACTGAATGGGCTAATTCTGCTCATCAAACTCATCAAGCTGGGAAGAAACAGGCATGTCCACAGTAGCACTAATTCCTCTCTCCCGTTTCACAGTGCCACCTTGTTGAAGTGTAGCACAGGGAAACTACATATTATCAGCTGATAAACTGAATTAAGATTCAGGACTGTTGTTCTCATTTTTCATGAATCATTTTGTTGTGTGTTGCTGTAAAGCTGTAAATTAATTACTTGGCTAATTGTAGTTTTATCTCCACTTGGCTGGTATGTACACGTGTAAATACAGCAATTTTGTCGGGTGTTAATTATGATTCTGATTTAATCATTTAAATAAAGCCATTTCAGGGGCGACACAGTGGTGCAGCGGTAGAGTTGTCGCCTTTCAGCGCCAGAAACCTGGGTTCCTGACTACGGGTGCTGTCTGTACGGAGTTTGTACATTCTCTTTGTGACCGGGTGGGTTTTCACCGTGTGCCCCTGGTTTCCTCCCACACTCCAAAGATGTGTAGGTTTGTAGGTTAATTGGCTTCTGTAAATTGTCCCTGGTGTGCAGGATGGAGCCTGTGTATGGGTGAACCCAGTGGGCTGATGGACCTGTTTCAGCATTGTATCTGTAAAGTACACTACAGTTTTATCTCCATTTGGCTGGTATATTCATGTGCAAATGCAGCAATTTTGTTGAGTGCTAATTATGATTAGAGTGGTCCTGATTTAATCCTAACATAAACACACTTCTAACAGTAACCAGCTTTCATTTCTATTCAACAAACAAGTGAATTGATCTCCAGCCCGCCTGCCAACCAAGAGGATGGCACTTGGTTTGCCCCTCACTGCCATGACGCAATGCCAACGCTCGGCAGAACCACTCACAGTGGGGGAGGGAGAAGCTCGTGGAGGTTCAATGGTTCAAACGTTTAATGGTTCAATGGTACTTTAAATTATAATATGTGAGTGGCAAGGGGTAAGAGGTACACTTCTGTAACCTCTTCTGCCCCATCTGCACTCATCCCACCTGCCTGCAGGCAACTGAACTAACCCACCACATCCAGAGAGCAGTCCTGAGCTACTATCTATAGCAATGTTACAACATTTTGAGATTTTAAAAATGAAGTCTGCAATTTATCCCATCAGATAAAGCATAAAAAGAAGTTTAATTTGACACCTAATTCACTTTCATATCTTCAGTGTTAAGAAAGTTATGACAATTTTCATACTCGGAAATTAGCATCTTGTTCCCCATTGCTTTTCAATTGACTTAACTCCAAAGCTGTGATCTAGAGCAGTTAAAAGCCCATAACTTTCTTAAAAATTAAGAGAACTCAATGAAATTTTCAGTTATTATAGATTGAAGCATTCTGAAACAAATATGAAACAATCTTACTTGGATTACCTGAAATTAAAGCATATAATTAGTTAGTTATCTAATTGTAGCTAATTACAAAATTCAATGAGTAGATCTAAACATCTATCCATTTCTTAAGAAAAGATAAACTTATTTTTAATTGCCTAAGTGTCCAAATAACATTCACACAATAATCCACAATATAACATCATTTTTAAATCTAGTTTTCATGAATTTCTAGGCCAAATGGAGGGAATTTAGTGTTTAATGCCTGTAAATTAATGGCCATTTAAATCAACTAGCGAGTGGGTTTTAGTGGAATGCGGTGGATTGGACCATTGCGGTTTGCGGTGAAGTCGGGAAGAAAAATACTGTTGGTTCATACATTTTTTTGGACCCCATTTTGCAACATGAAAATGTGATTAAAGCCTCCCTAAAAACCAACTTTTAATATAAAAATAAACTGTGTACCTTTTTTTCTCCCCTACGCAAAATCCTTCTCGTTGTCGGCGCTCACGGCTTTTGAAGGTGATTTTTAAATTACTCTAGTTAATAAATAAGCTAGCATAATTTAAAACTACCTTCATGAATGAAATGTCGAAGCGATTTTTCTTCTGCAACGAAATCGCCCGACATGGATCGAATTTCCCAGTCTGCAGAAAAACGGCACTTTAAGCCCGCCCCCCTCTGAAAGGCGCCAAAGTCACGCACACGGGGAGCGGCAGAACTGCAGCGCTGCTCAAGGTAAGTTGTGTAGCATACCTACTATCTACCTCTTTGGTGACCCTCAGACTATCCTTGATCGGACTTTGCTGGCTTTACCTTGCACTAAACGTTATTCCCTTATCACATATCTATACATTGCAAATGACTCGATTGTAATCATGTGTTGTCTTCCTGTTGACTGGATAGCCTGCAACAAAAGCGTTTCACATGACAATAAACTGAACTGAAACTGAACTGCGTTTGGCCCATATCCCTCGAAACCTGTTCTATCCATGTACATGTCTAAATGTTTCTTAAACGTTGCAATAGTACCTGCCTCAACTACCTCCTCCGGCAGCTCGTTCCACGCACCCACCACTCTTTGTCCAAAAGACTATTAAATCATTCCCCCCTCACCTTAAATCTTTAACTGCCTCTGTAGTTAACTATTCCCTGGACTATTTCAATCTGCACATTTTACCACACAGAAGCAACCATGACCACCCTTTGTCTGTGAAAGGGATGACTATCCATGTCTGTCGTTCTGTTTAATTCCTTTCTCGCCATCCTATGGTCAGGTGGAAACTGGGCACACTCATTTCAACACACAAACTGCCAAATCTGGCATAAACAATAGTTACTGAGTCTGTGATATTGCTACAAGCAAGATTATCATTGTACCAGTACCTATTGTAACCATATAACCATATAACAATTACAGCCCTCTCGGCTCTTCCAGTCTGTGCCGACCATTTATTTTCCCCTAATCCCATCTACCTGCACTCAGACGATACCCCTCCATTCCCTTCCCGTCCATATACCTATCCACCTTACTTTTAAATGTTAAAATCGATCCTGCCTCCACCACTTCTGCTGGAAGCTCATTCCACACAGCCACCACTCTCTGAGTAAAGAAGATCCCCCTCATGTTACCCCTAAACTTCTGTCCCTTAATTCTCATGTCATGCCCTCTTGTTTGCATCTTCCCTACCCTCAATGGGAAAAGCTTATCCATGTCAACTCTGTCTATCACGTTCATCATTTTAAAGACCTCAATCAAGTCCCCCCTTAACCTTCTGCACTCCAAAGAATAAAGACCTAACTTGTTCAACTTTTCTCTGTAACTTAGTTGCTGGAACCCAGGCAACATTCTAGTAAATCTCCTCTGTACTCTCTCTATTTTGTTGACATCCTTCCTATAATTAGGCGACCAAAACTGTACACCATACTCCAGAATTGGTCTCACCAATGCCTTGTTCAATTTTAACATTACTTCCCTACTCCTATATTCAATGCTCTGATTTATAAAGGCCAGCACACCAAAAGCTTTCTTTACCACCCTATCTACATGCGATCCCACCTTCAGGGAACTATGCACAGTTATTCCTAGATCCCTCTGTTCCACAGCATTCCTCAATGCCCTACCATTTACCATGTACGTCCTACTTTGATGTGTCCTGCCAAGATGCAGCACCTCACACTTATCAGCATTAAATTCCATCTGCCATCTTTCAGCCCACTCTTCCAAATGGCCCAAATCTCTCTGTAGATTGTACTGGTGCCTATGACAATAAACTTGATTAGACTTGACTTCATTTGACTTGGTTCCAATCTCCTCTGTCTGAATCTGTCCTGAGGTCCAAATCACTATTTGTCCCAGTTTTTCAAAAAGCCTGGATGAGCTTTTGAGTTATTTAGTTTAGTTCAGTTAAGTTTAGTTTATTATTGTCATGTGTACCAAGGCGCAGCAAAAAGCTTTTGTTTGCATGCTATTCAGTCAAAGAAAAGACTAAAGATGATTACAACCAAGTGTCCGCAGTGTACAGATCAAGGATAAAGGGTACAACATTCAGTGGAAGATATTGCCCAATTAAAGATAGTTCAAGGGTCTCCAATAAGGTAGATGGGAGGTCAGATGGAAGGTCTCATCTAGCTGATGAGAGGACCATTCAGTTGCCAGAGGAAACTGTTGATGAATCTGTAATTCAGAGTTTAGGGATTAGAGATACAACATGGAAGCAGGCCCTTTGACCCACCGAGTCCACGCCGACCATCAAACACCCGTGCACACTAGTTCTTTGTTATCCGAGTTGCACACTTGAACATAACTTACTGGGCTGGATTCAGAGCTGGCGGGATATAGATCAGTTACAGAAATGGGTAGAGAAATGGCAGATGGAGTTTAAACCGGGCAAGTGTGAGGTGTTGCACTTTTGGAGGCCGAATGTAAGGGGAAGATACATGGTTGATTGCTGTGCATTTAATAGCTTTGAGGTGCAAAGGGATCTTGAAGTTCAGGTCCATAGCTCCCTGAAAGTGGCAACATAAGTCGATAGTCATAAAGAAGACGTATGGTATGTTTGCCTTCATCGCTTAGGGTATAGGGGCATTGATTTCTCTGGAACACCAAAGGTTGAAAGAAGACCTGATAGATGTATATAACATTATGAGAAGCATAGATGGGGTGGACAGTCAGAAACATTTTCCCAGGATGGAAATGTCAAAGACTAGAGGGCATGGCTTTAAGATGAGAAGATAAAAGTTTAAAGGAGCTGTGCGAGGCCTGATTTTTTAATACAAAGGATGGTGGGTACGCGCTGGCATGGTTGGTGATGGAGGCAGATATGATAGTGTTTAGTTTAGTTTCTGGTCACATGTATCGAGGTACGGTGGCGTGCTACCCAGTCAGCGGAAAGACAATACATGATTACAATTGAGCCATTTACAGTGTATAACATGTGATAAGTGAATAACGTTTAGTGCAAGGTAAAGCCAGCAAAGTCAATAATAGTCTGAAGTCATCAATGTGGTAGATAGTAGTTCAGCACTGCTTTCTGGTTGTGGTAGGATGATTCAGTTGCCTGATAACAGCTGGGAAGAAACTGTCCCATAAAATTTGGGGAAATTACAGGGAGAACATGCAAACAAGCGTAAAGACGGCACCCGTTGTCAGGATCGAACCTGGGTATCCAGTGCTGTAAGGCAGCAACTCTACCGCTGTGCCGCAGTGCCCCCCTAAGACTTCCGTGAAATTTCCAGGATCAAAGATTAATCTCAAGAACATTTCCCAAGCAACCGAGGAGAAAAATATCAGAATTTTATCAAAGAAATACTTTGAACATTTTGTTTGTTTGTTCTCAAAACCTTGGAGATGAACGCTGGAGACGAGGAATAGAAACACATTGTTTAACTGACAGTGAAGAATCAACCAATGATTAATCAATAATGAATGAAGGTTAGCTGCTTTTCGAATGGGTGCTAGTTTAAAGGTGTAGGCATAGACAACCAGTGTATGGCAAGGTGGACCAAGGTGGCTGAGATTAAGACAATAAAATGCCCAGGAATACATCCAACCCAAAACCACATTAGTGTGTTAGGTCTGTTAGGAGTCAGGTAGTCCTAGTGAAATAAGGATTAGGCTATTATACACTACAATCTCAAATGGGCCATTCTTTGGAAAGTGAACCAAAATGTCACACACGTTCCCAAATAGCATCACATAAAGTAATATATTAAAAAATTCTTGTAAGAGATTAATTTTATTCATTGCTATTTTCCTACCTACAGAACTATAATGCATGTCTGCTAAAGATATGAACATTCTAGCTTTTGAAAATTCACAAGCTTGTAAGATAAAACACATGTCACCAGTCATATTTGACTTCTGACCATAACAAACATTGTCAGCATAACATAAAAAATTCACTTGACAATCTTTGAAAAATATATGAATCACATATACAGTACAAAACAATATACCTGTGATGCTTTCAGGATTAGAAGAAATGCATTCCACAATTTTTGGTCATACACATGACTAAGAAAGGGCGAAAATAGGTTCTGGACTACATAGACTATTATTGTTATCATTACACTATTATTGTATTTCATGTGTGTGTGGCTGTATGTGTATATATATACGATCTGTACGTATGTTTATATGTGCATATATACGTACACTGAACTTTTTTTTTCTCGTTTATTATATTGTTTACTGTGTACTGTGTTTACATATTCTGTTATGCTCTTGCAAGTTAGAATTCCATTGTTCTGTCTGGGACATCATATATCATATCATCATGTCATATCATCATATCATCATGTCATGTCATAACCAAAAGTCTTTGTCTTGTGTGTGTGTGTGTGTGTGTGTGCGTGTGCGTGTGCGTGTGCGTGTGTGTGTGCGTGTGTGTGTGCGTGTGTGTGCGTGTGTGTGTGTGTGTGTATTTTCGTCCAAACGCTAGGCCACAACCTTCTCATTTTTCACGCATCCTACTCACACTTTTCCCGCCGAGGCGATAAACATCTTCCCTTCGCATTCCCACCTATATTTCCGAAGTTATTATTCATTAAAAATTTTAAAAACAGCCTGAAAACTCACCCATTTCAGAAACAACACACGAGTGACGTCACAATGCACCCGCAAGGCTGGACGGGAAACTTCGGGAAGGAGGGGCACTCCAGCACTCGTGGTGAACATGGGGCGGCACCGGCTGCCGGCTGCCGGCGCCCGACGGCGAGGGTGGTGCTGGAGTTGGAGTGAGGGCTGAGCCCAGGGCTTGGGATGGGGCCGTGATCGGGGCCGACGCTGGAACCAAGGACGAGCCTGGGTCCGGGTTCAGGGACGAGCCCGGAGATAAAGTCAGGGCCTGCACTGGAGCCCAGACAGCGGCCGAGCTGAGTCTACAGCCAGGAACAGGCTGAGTACGAGAATCAGGCAGAGGTCCAGACCCAGGCGCTGCTCTACCACCTGGGTAGGTCCAGGGGCAGGTAATGAGAGTGTGGGGAGGAGGATGAGCAAAATGTGGTGGAGGGAGATGGGGAGGGGTCGTGGAGGGAGATGCCCCCTCCCTATCTACCCTCACTCCCACCCTCTCTAACCCCCTCCCTCTCTACACCCTCCCTCTCTACCCCCCTCCCTCACCCTTTCTACCCTCCCCAAAACTCTATTCCCTCCCTCTCCCACAACCCATCTCCCTCTCTGCCCCTCTCCCTCTCTACCCCCCTCCCCCTCCCTCTACCCTCCCTCTCTACTCCCCTCCCTCCCTCTCTACCCCCTCTTCCCCCTCTAGGTATTGAAGTGGGAGGGTGAAGAGGAGGAGGAGATGTGCTGGGGGATGAGGTGCGCCTGCAGAGTTGGGAGCTATGAGTGAGTGGTGCAATATTGCGTTGGAGGAACGTCTTGCGCTGGGGGAATGGGTGAGTGGTGGAATCTTGCGTTGGCGGAGCAGACCCAACTTGGTCTAGTATAACAATAAAACACTCTTGGCTCTTGAAACCAAAGTCCAAGTGCAATCAGCTGCCAGAGGAGGAAGTTCAGGCAGGTACCATCCCAGCGTTTAAATAACATTTGGACAGGTACATGGATATAGAAGGTTTAAAGGGATATGAGCCAAAAAGCAGGCAGGTAGGACGTGCTGATGGGGCATGTTGGTCGGTGTGGGCAAGTTGGGCCAAAGGGCCAGTTTCCACACTGTATGATCCTATGACTATGAAACTCAATCTGTGCATCGGTGAAGAGATTACTGATGGAATCGCAAGCATCACATTGTCGACCTTCTGTCACGTTCTTCATTGACACTTCACTAAATGATTAGTGGATTGGATATATCCTGCTATTTTTGTGAACCTGCCTGGGGAATTTACCTTCATGCCAGGTACCCACCTTCCCACCACCGAAGGAACCCACAGGAGTCGCTGCCTCAAAAAGACAGCCAGCATCATCAGAGACCTACACCACCCTGGCCATGCTCTCATCTCACTCTTGCCATCAGAAGTCAGGGATAGGAGTCTGAAATGCGTAATGTCCAGGTTCAGGAGCAGCTTCTTCTCAGCAAACATTATGTTATTAAACACGACAACCTCCAAGTAAGTTCCACTTGGGGCATTTGGGGCATTATTTTTGACTTTGCACTATTATCTATGTATTTATTTATTTATTCATTTATCTATATATGTACTGAGCTTTTTTGTGGTTGTTTATTGTGTGTTTTACAGTGTACAATGTTTACATGTCTGTTGTGCTGCTGCAAGAATTTCATTGCTCTCAATTGGAAATTGTCCCCCCAGTGTGTGGGATACAGGGTGCTAGTGTACAGGGTGATTACTGGTCAGCACGGACTCGGTGGGCTGAAGGGCCTGTTTCCACACTGTCTACCTAGTCTAAAAATCTAAAGTCTACATGGGTAGGAAAAGCTTCGAGGGATATGGGCCAAACACGGGTAATGGGGCTAGCTTAGATTGGGCATATTGGTCGGCATGGACGAGTAGGGCTGAGGTGTCCATCCTGTATGTCTTTATTAGTTACAAAGTTGGCATTCATCTGATCTTGCCCAGCTATGTTTACAAAAATAGCAGGATATATTCAATCCAGCGAATCAATCAACAAAGTGATGGAAGGTGTTGTCGACACGTGACGCTTGTGATTCCATCAATAACCTACGTACCGATGCACAGAGTGGGTTTCATAGAGTCATAGAGTGAAAGGTCATAGAGTGAAATACAGCGTGGAACACGCTCTTCCGCCCAGCTTGCCCACGCCAACCAACATGTCCCATCTACACTGGTCCCACCTGCCTGCACTTTTCTCAACTTTATAATACTAAAACTCTTCGTCGTGTGTGTGTGTGTGTCTGTCTGTGTGTGTGTGTGTGTGTGTGTGTGTGTGTGTGTGTGTGTGTGTGTGTGTGTGTGTGTGTGTGTGTGTGTGTCTGTCTGTCTGTCTGTCTGTCTGTCTGTCTGTCTGTCTGTCTGTCTGTGTGTGCGTGCGTGCATGTGCGCGTGCGCGTGCGCGTGCGCGAGTGCGTGTGTGTGTGTGTGTGTGTGTCTGTCTGTCTGTGTGTCTGTCTGTGTGTCTGCCTGTCTGTCTGTCTGTCTGTCTGTCTGTGTCTGTCTGTCTGTCTGTCTGTCTGTCTGTCTGTCTGTCTGTCTGTCTGTCTGTCTGTCTGTCTGTCTGTGTGTCGTGTGTGTGCGTGCGTGCGTGCGTGCGTGCGTGTGTGCGTGTGCGTGTGCGCGTGCGTGTGCGCGAGTGCGTGTGCGTGTGTGTGTGTGGGTGTGGGTGTGTGTGTGTGTGTGTGTGTGTGTGTGTGTGTGTGTGTGTGTGGGTGTGTGGGTGTGTGTGTGTGTGCCTGCGTGCGTGTGAATATCTGGTTAATTCCTATTTTCTTCCAAATGCTAGGCCATAGCCTTCCCATTTTCACACATTGTGCTCACATTTTACCCGTCGAGGCAATATACATCCTGTCACATTCCAACCTATATTTCTCAAGATGTTAATCATTTAAATTAAAATAAAAAACACGAAAAATTACGCTTTACAGAAAAAAAACCCAAGTGATGACACAATGTGCTCACAAGGCAGGACAGGACACTCCGAGAGGGAGGGGCACCCGACACCTGGTGGCGAGGGTGGTGCCGCGGGCCCTGGCTGGTGCTCACGCTGGAGTGAGAGCCAAGCCCGGGGCTTGGGATGGGGCCGAGAAAGATGCCGCCGCTGGTCCGGGGTCAGGGACGAGCCCGGAGATGAAGTCGGGGCCTGGACTGGAGCCCAGGCGATGGCCGAGCTGATAGCTGGAGTCTGCAGCCAGGGCTGGGCTGAGTATCAGAACCAGGCCAAGTTCTAGGCCCTAGCACTGCTCTAGGACCTGGGTAGGTCCTGCGGCAAGTAATGGGAGTGAGGTGAGGAGGAGGATGAGGGAAAAGAGGAGGAGGGAAATGGGGTGGGGAGTGGGTTGGTAAAGGGAGATGGAGGGGGGTGTGGAGAAGAGAGATGGGGAGGGGTGGAGGAGGGAGATGCCCCCTCCCTATCTACCTTCACTTCCACCCTCTCTACCCCCTCCCTCTCTACCCCTCTCCCTCTACACTCTCCCTCTCTACCCCCCTCCCTCTACCGTCCCTCTACCCTCCCACTATACTCCCCTCCCCTCCCTCTCTACCCCCCTCCCTCTCTGCCCCCCCCCCCCCCACCACCCCTCCATCTCTCTCACCTCTCTACCACCCCTCCCTCTCTAGGGATTGAAGAGGAGGAGCAGGGAGTGCAGGGAGGGGCAGGGAGGTGAAATGAGCCGCGCCTGCGCAGTTAGGGGCTAGGCGTTGGGGGAATGGGTGAGTGGTGGAATCTGGCATTGGGGGAGCAGAGCATTTGGTCTAATATCCCTTCAAACCTTTCTAACCATGTGCCTGTGTAAATGTTTTTTTAAACGCTGTGATGGTACCTGCCTGAACTTCCTCCTCCGGCAGCTGGTTTCATCAATACTCCGGTTTCACTCGGACTACCTGACTCCTGGCTTCATCGCAACCTTGGTTCCAATGCGGACCACAGAATGCTGATTCTGATAGTCGAAGTTAGAGTGGGTAGCCTTGACATTAAGGTAACTGGGGGCATCAGTGTACCCTGGTAAGACTGAAGTCAATAAGCATCAAGAAGAGGGTTGGACCTGACATGGAGGATGATGGTTGCATTTGTCGGAGGTCAGTTAGCCCAGGATATTACTGCAGCGGATCCACAGAGCCGGGTCCTGGGTGTAAGTCTCTTCAAAGATCGTCTTACCTTCGTAAAATCAAAAATGGGATTTATCCACCGATTTTCATTTGCAACTCCTCAGAAAATGAAGCAACCCGTACATGCCTGGAACCAAACAGAGTCAGACTGACACCCGTACTAATCAGAAATCTGTCAATCTCCGTCTTAAAAATATCCATTGTCTCGGCCTCCACAGTCGTCTGTGGCAATAAGTTCCACATTCACAACCCACTGACAAAATACATTCCTCCCCATCTCCTTTCTAAAGATACGTTCATTTATTCCGAGGCTATGGCCCCAGGTCCTGGACTCTCCCACCAGTGGAAACATCCTCTCCACATCCACTCTATCCAAGCCTTTCACTATTCAGTAACTGTGGTCTCACCTGCCTGCAATGTATTCCTGCGTTGTGATGATATCTGCCTCAACTACTCCCTTCAGTAGTCTTTCATCCCTCACCTTAAACCTTTTAAGATTGAGACAACAATCTGGTAGAGTTTTATAAGTGGCTAGTAACATTCACACCCCAAAAGACAGACACAAAAAGCTGGAGTAACTCAGCGGGACAGGCAGCATCTCCAGAGAGAAGGAATGGCTGACGTTTCGGGTCGAGACCCTTCTTCAAGCTCGTTTGTTGAGGGTAGTAGAATCTGGCGTAGAATGAAGTACAGTTGGGGTCCATTGCACGTCTGGGTGAGTGGGGCCCGGAGTGAGGGCGTCCTGGTGCCGGCGCATCGCAACTAGTTTAGAACGCAGGGCACGGAAGGTGAACTGTTGCGAATAGCGGCAGAACGACTGTCAGTACCTATAATCCGGGTTGGGTCCAAACTGGAATGTCTGGAACTGGAGCTGGAATCCCCAAGGTAGGTGGTGGCGAGTGTGGGTTAAAACGTGGTCTTAGCGTCTGAGAGCAGGAGGAATCACAGAGGGGAAACAGTGAGAGATGCTGTTTCTGAACTCTCATCGGAGAGAGGAGAATTTCAAAGTAGACATACCTTGAAGAGATTTTGCAGTGGGCAAGACAAAATGTGTGGGAAGGCACTGCAGACGCTGGTTTAAAACAAGAAATAGACACAAAAAGCTGGAGAAACTCACCGGGACAGGCAGCATCTCTGGAGAGAAGGAATGGGTGATGTTTTGGGTCGAGACCCTTCTTCACGCCACAATATGCCTGTGCAGGGACCATCACCCACAAGGTAGTCAAACACACTTACCCTTGGCTTTTAAGGGAAGGGTAGCTGCCCCACTGTCAACATCCTTGGTCTAATCATCGACGAGGTCTGCGGCTAGATATCTTTTGGTGAAGGATTCACCTCTTCACATCCCAAGACCTTTCCACCATTTTCAAGGCACAAGTCCTCGATTACTCTCCATTTCCCTGAACGAGTGGAGGTGCAACAACAAGACCAACACCGTACAGGACCAGGTAGAAACAGAGCTGCAGATGCCGGTTGATATCAAAGATAGACACAAACAAGCTGGAGTAACTCAGCAGGACAGGCAGCATCTCTGGAGAAAATGGATGGGTGACTACAGTCTGAAGGAGGGTCCTGACCCAAAACGTTATTCTTTTTCTCCAGAGATGATGCCTGTCCCGTTGAGTTACTCTAGCTCTTGCTGTCTATTATCCAGGACCAAGGAGCTCTTTGAGGGACATCCCATCAACCACCATAAAATTAATTCACCCTACATGAGCGCATAGGTCTGGTTATTTGTTTAGAAATATAGCATGGAAACAGGTCCTTTGGCCCACTGAGCCCATAGCAGACTATCATATGCCCGTTATCTTACTTTCACATCCACACCCTACATACTAGGGGCAATTTACAGATGGCCAATTAACCTCCAAGCTCGCACATCTTTGGCACATAGGAGAAAACCGGAGCGCCCGGAGCAAACCCACGCGGTCACGGGGAGAACATGCAAACGCCACCCAGACAGCACCCGAGGTCAGGATTGAACCTGGGTCTCTGGCGGCAGTTCCACCAGCTGCGCCTCTGTCTACAGATAGTCCCCACACAACTCTGACCAAATGCACAACATCTGCCAGCAGGAAGCACTAGTGCAGCAGATGCAGGGAGTACGGAAAGATGAAGGGGTAAGTTGGAAATATATCAGGCATCAGATATACTGAGGAAGGTCTCTCCCCCGGGAATCTGCAGCAGATGAAGAAGTCAGTTCACCATCACTTTCTCAAAGGCAGGTGGGAGCAGACAGTAAATGCTGCCCTCGCTGGAGGTGTTCACGTTATGAAACTGAATGCACGGTGGCGCAGCGGCAGAGTTGCTGCCTCACAGCACCAAAGTCCCGGTTTCGATCCCGACTACGGGTGCTGTCTGTACGGAGTTTGTACATGTTCCCTGTGACTGCATGGGTTTTCTCCGGGTGCTCCGGAAGTGGGGAGTGGACCGGGACACAGAGGCAGTCGGGTGAGGAGGGGAACGTCAGTTGGCGGGATGAGCCGGTCGATGGCAACAGAGGAGGCCTTGTAGCAGCCTGGGGATCGCCTGGAGGGCCCGTACATCGAGCGTGTGGATTAGACTTGGGTCTTTTTCTTTTTATATATGACACCAAAATATTGTGATTCGTGCAAGTCTAAGCTTTGTAAAAACAATCAAACCGTGCAGTGCATACGTGACAATAAAGAACCATTGAAGCATCGACTGCAATGCATTCCTCCACACGTACACTAATTAACACATTGTTTACCAAAATCACAAAAGGAGTAGATCGGATAGGCGCACAGAGTCTCCTGCCCAGAGTTTGGGAATCGAGAACCAGAGGATATAGATTGAAGGTGAAGGGGAAAGATTTAATAGGAGCTTGAAGGATAACTTTTTCACACAAAGGCTGGTGAGTGTATGGAACGAAGTAGTTGAGACAGGGACTATTGCAATTTTGAAGTA
This sequence comes from Raja brachyura, assembly GCA_963514005.1. The sequence goes on from OY740810.1 coordinate 33,416,453, forward strand.
ACATTTCAGTCAGGAACATGGATCAGACAGGTTTAGAGGGATATGGGCCAAATGCAGGCAGGTGGGACTAGTGTAGATGGGACATGTTGGCCAGTATGGGCAAGTTGGGTTGAAGGCCTATTTCCAAGCAATAAGACTCTATGACTCTAAATGAAGGGCATTCTTACTTTTCTTAACTAAAACTGCGCAAGAAAGTCCAAGGGTTCATCAGTGGAACATATGTGATCACATTGGTTCCTATTAACAACTGACATTCAAAACTTGTTAACTCCTGGAGAGTACAATACAAATGCTCTGGAACTCCCAGCAAGCTGCAACAGCACGGCATTTCTATGACTTTTGACATTCTTATCATTGTGTGTTGATACTTTCTTCCGAAATGGAGTAATAGAGTTATACAGCATGGAAACTGGCCCTTTGGTCCAATGTCCATGCCGAACAAGACACCCCACCTAGAAAATACCATTTGTCTGCATTTGGCCCATATCCCTCGAAGCATTTGCTATTTGTGTACTTGTCCAATAAACTGTCCAAGATTCTTCCAAATGCTGTTAGAGTACGTGCCACAACCACCTCCTCTGGCAGCTTATTCCATACACCCATCACCCTCTGAGTGAAAAAGTTGCCTCTCAGATTCCTATTACATTTTCCTCTCTCACCTTAAATTTACGTCCTCTGGTTCTTCATTTCCTACTCTGTCTGAAAGGCTCTATGCCTTCACCATATCTATTCTCTTCATGATTTTATACATCTTTATAAGATCATCTTTCAGCCTGCAGTGCTCAAAAGAATATAGTCCCAGCCTGCCCAACCTCTCCCTGTAGCCCAGTCCTGATAGCATCCTCGTAAATCTTCTCTGCACTCTTTCCAGTTTAACTACATCCTTCCAATAGTAGAGTGACTAAAAGCGAACACAGTTCTCCAAATGCAGCCTCATCAACGTCTTATACAACTGGGAAGTAGGAATAGTTTAGTTTAGTTTAGTTTAGAGATACAGTGCAGAAACAAGTCTGTGCCTTCTCGCGATAGCTTGCACACTAACACTATCCTACACACACTGGGGACAATTTACAATGTTACCAACACCAATTAGCCTTCTAACCTGTACGTCTTTGGAGTGTGGGAGGAAACTGGAACAGCCAGAGAAAACCCACACAGGTCACGGGGAGAAGACACAAACTCTGTACCGCCAGCACCCGTGGTCAGGATCGAACCCGGGTCTCTGGCGCAGTAAGGCAGCAACGCTACCGCTGCACCACCGTGCCGCTATAGGAGTAAGAAGTTCTCTTTTCCTTAAGGGGCCAAGATTCCAAGGCCACAAGCTCCTTCCTAACATAAGGGTGACCAGTATTGGTTCAGAGATTCAAGCACAAACATTAAGATGCCACATCAAAGAGATTGGTTTTGCAATAAACATGTTTGCATGAAGATCATTATTTCCAATTGCTGTTACTATAGTAACCATTTTATATAAGCAAATGCTACTGAATCCAGATGTTGATCCAATTTAATTAATCTGATGGCTGTTTGAAATTAAGCAGATTACTTCATCAAGATTATTAAAAGAGTAGGCTTGTTGACATGTTGTAGAGGCTCCTATATTTAATTTATTTTAAGAAGCCTTGCTCCCATTTACCTGCAATAATCTTGATGATACTTTATTGTCACATGTACCTGTGTACCTTGATACAGTGAAATTCTTTGTCTTGCACACAATTCAGTACCATCATACTATAGATAAGCACAATCATAGATAAGTACAAAGTGAAACTATTGTAGTGTAATCATGGACTTCACCGAGACAGTACACAAAGAGTATCTTGGCCTTAAAGGCCTGTTGTCATGGTGGCACAAATCCTCTCCTCCGTCCGCCGCCATCTTGAAAATGGCCCTTTGTCCAGGGTCCGGTGCCGTTGCCAACTCCCTCCACCCTCCTCCCTGCTTCCCAGTCTTCGATGTCGAGCAGGAGATGAGCGTTGGATGGCTCGGGGTGGGATCCCAGTTCTGCAGCGGGCGAGACAGGCCTCCGTGGCAGGTCGAGGTGTGGCCGCGGCTCACCAGGACCCTCTGCTGCACCGCACGGTTCGTTGAATAATGCAATGGGATCAGGGCCAGGATATTAGGGTCCTAGAGATATTAGGAAATCGCTTGGTAGAATACAACAAAAAAATGAAAAAGATATGAGGTCCATGTGACCATTTATCTTTTGGTCCAATGTGAAGGAAATAATCAAAAGGGGAGGCACGGTGGTGCAGCGGTAGAGTTGCTGCCTTACAGGGCCAGAGAGCTGGGTTCCATCCTGCCCACAGGTGCTGTCTGAAGGGAGCTGTACAGAATTCTCCCTCTGACCCGCGTGGGTTTTCTTCGGATGCTCTGGCTTCCTCCCACACTCCATAGACGTACAAGTTTGCAGATTAATTGGCTTCAGTAAAATTGTCAATTGTTTCTAGTGCGTGCAGGTTAGTTTGCTGAGATTGCTGGTTGACGGGGATTGAGTGGGCCGAAGGGCCTGTTTCCACGTTGCATCTCTAAACTAATCTTGTAAGGAAAATGAAGATCAGAAGTGAAATTGGGTACTTTTGTGAAATACTCCTAGAAATAAAACCTTCCACTGTCTATGTTAAATGTCACTAGATTTGGACGCAGACAGACTATCACGCAAACCAACCTCTCTTCCATTGACTCCATCTACACTTCACACTGCCTCAGCATAATCAAGGACCAGTCTCACCTTGGTCACTCCCACTTCTCCCCTCTCCCATCAGGCAAGGGGTACAGAAGTGAAAACGCACACTTCCAATTTCAGCGATAGTTTCGTCCCAGCTGTTATCAGGCAAGTGAACCGTCCTCTCACCAACCAGAGAGCAGTCCAGGCATTCCATCCATCTCATTGGAGATCTTAAAACTATCTGACTTTACTTGCCTTTATCTTGCAATAAACATTATATCCTTTATCCTGCACCTGTACACTGTGGACGGCTAGATTGTAATCATGTTTCGTCTTTTCGCTGACTGGAAAGCACGCAACTAAAACGTTTTTCACCGTACCCCCGTATACACGACAGTTATAAATGAAACTAGATGAAATGTGGAGCCTGTTGATGATATAAAAGACAGGAGTCTTGACTTCCCATTGGCTGAGCTTGATCAGTGAAAGGTGAGTAGTATTCTGTGTGAAGAGTTAGGTAAATTCTCAAATGTGTAAAATCTGCAACTCTTTTGCAAAGTGGCAGTGGCCATCTCTGACATCCTGGGCTGAATGGCCTTTGGCACAATTTTGCATGAATGCTGGTGGGATTTTATCAATTTGCCATCAGTCAGGTTGGTGGGCAACCCTGTCAAAGAAACCGTCTGTGGTCGGATATTGAAAGGCTTGTATAGAGTGGATGTGGAGGGATGTTTCCAGGAATGGGAGAATCTAGAACTAGAGGGCACAGTCTCAGAATAAAAGGACATACCTTTAGAATGGAGATGAAGAGGAATTTCTTTAGTGTTGTGAATTGTGGAATTAATTGCCACAGATGGCTGTGAAGGCCATCATTGGGCATTTTACAGCGGAGATTGATAGGTTCTTGGTTAGCAAGGGTGTCAAATGTAATGGGGAGAAGGCTGGAGAATGGGTTTGAGAGGGAAAGATAAATTAGCCATGGTTGAACGGCAGAGCATACTTAATGGGCCAAACTCTGCTCTTGCATCTAATGACCTCATGGTCAGAGAATTTCCTTTCCTTAAATTGGGGGCTGGCAACACCTGAATCTTGATTGATTCACAAAGCTGGTCTCCCAACCCAGCTTTTAGGAAGGAAATGAGGAGAAATGTCTTTAGGCAGAGGGTGGTGAATCTGTGGAATTCTGTGGGGGCCAAGTCAGTGGATATTTTTAAGGCAGGGATAGATAGATGTTTGATCAGTATGGGTGTCAGAGGTTATGGGAAGAAGGCAGGAGAATGGGATTAGGAGAGAAAGAGATAGAACAGCCATGATTGAATGGTGGAGTAGACTTGATGGGCCGAATGGCCTAATTCTAATTCTACTGCCACTTATGATCTTATGACCTTATGACCACATTTGATAAAATCTAGTCGCTGGTGTTAATACTAAAAGTGTAATGTTTGCATGTTGAACTGTATTTCTGCTCTGGAATTTCCAGGAAGCTGCCCCTTCCATCGCAAGTATCAGCAAGTTCAGAATTTCTGCAAGTGAATGCTGTCGGCATTGCATTAGCTATAAGGAGAGGTTGGGCAGACTTGGATTATTTTCTCTGGAACGCCGGAGATTGAGAGGAGACCTGATAGATATATATAAAATGATGCGAGGCATAGGTGCAGTAGACAGCCACAACCTTTATCCCAGGATTAAAATGTCAAATACTAGAGGGCATAGCTTCAAGTTGAAAGGGGAGAAGTTTAAAGGAGATTTTAGTTTAGTTTAGATTGGGGAGAGTATAGAAATAGTCCCTTTGGTCCACCGAGTCTGCGCCTAGCAGCAGTCACCGCTTAAACACAATCCTACACACTCGGGACAATGTGCAGTTTTTTACTGAAGCCAATTAACCTGCAAACCTGTACGTCTTTGGTGTGTGGGAGGAAACCGGCGCACTCGTGGAGAGTGACACGGTCACAGGGAGAACGTACAAATTCTGGTACAGGATCGAACCCTGGTCGCTGGAGATGTGCGGGGCAAGTTATTTTCACAGAGAGTGGTGGGTGCATGGAATGCGCTGCCAGGGATGGCGGCGAAGAGAGATACGGCCGTGGAATTGAAGAGGCATTTAGACTGGCACATGGAGAGCGAGGGATATGGATCCCATGCAGGTAGATGAGATTAGGTTAGCGTGGCATCATGTTCGGCACGGACATTGTGGGCTGAAGGAACTGTTTCTGTGCCTTACTGCTCTGCGTTCTAAGTGTGAACACAAGGACCTGTTTGGTCTGACCCAGTTTCAACATTTCCACTGTTCAATGGGGAGGACTGGCAGCGAGGAATTACAGCGGCTGATTTGCACCTTCTTCCCATTCACTGATTTTGTGTTTAACGTTGTGCATCATTATGTATTTACATGTGTTTTTTAATTTTAATACTTTAATAATGTTATATTTTAATCTGTGAATGTTAGATTAACAATTAAATGGTTCAATTGTTCAGAAGCATTAAAAAGGAATTCTGTGAATGGACAGTGGATCCAAAATGGTGGAGTAAATCAGCTGGAGAGAAGGAACGGGTGACGTTTCGAGACTGATGACAGCGGAGTGGGCAGGACAGAGAAAGAATGTGGTTGGAGACAGTAAGACTGGCGGGAGAACTGGGAAGGAGGAGGGGATGGAGAGAGAGGGAAAGCAAGGGCTATTTGGAGTCAGAAAAGTCAATGCTCATACCGCTGGGGTGCAAGCTACCCAAGCAAAAACTTCAGCCCATCGAGTCCACGCCAACCAGTGATCACCTGCTCACACTAGTTCTACACTATCCCGCTTTCGCATCCTACACGATCAATTTACATAAAAACCTTTGCTTGCAAGCGTATATTATGTATTTTGCAGATCGACTTGGTTGTTCCCTTTAAAGGCATACTATTGCTTCAGCTGGAGTGCAGATAACAACCCATGAAGAATTAATACAGGTGCTTCAAGCATGACTATCATGTGTGTTTATCCATGAATCCAACACGCACTTGATGCAACTGAAGGCCCATCGAGTCCGCAGGGACCAGCGATCCCCGCACATTAACACTATCCTGCACTGGGGACAATTTCTACATTTATACCCAGCCAATTAACTTACAAACCGTACGCCTTTGAAGTGCGGGAGGAAACCAAATTACTCGAAGAAAACCCACGAAGGTCACGAGGAGAACGTACAGATTCCGTACAGAGAAGCCTCCCAAACCAGGATCGACCACGGGTCTCTGTCACCGTGAGGCAGCAACTCTACCGCTGCGCCACCGTATTGACTACTGCGTTTAGAAGTCTGTAATGCTGTTGCTCCAAGTAAAAATCACATTGTTCTGATTTGGTACATATGACAATAAATCACACCTGACTCTTGGGTAAAGGCCAAGGACCCTTCAGCTGGACTGAAATGCTAACTTCCTTTCTAAGCCAAGAAGGGAATTTTCCTAATATTACAGCCCCCCAAAAGCAGATGCGATGAATGCACTGGAAGGACATAGACACTATTCTTATGCTAGCCCATAACGATCTGCAGACCGGCTGCAGGGGGCAGTGCAGTGCCTCGATGGTGGAGTGGGCCGCTGGAGGCCCTGCAGCAGCCTGGGGCTGGGCTGGACCGGGCACCGCTCCAAGAGGCCGAGCGCGTGGACTAGACACGGCGTACAGCGGGACGGAGCGGTGGAGCAGCGGTGGAGGACACCAACGGTTATGCTTGGCCAGGCCGGCCCTGCAACATCACCACAACAATGGGCCTTCATGGTCAGGGTAAGAACTCTACACCAGTGGTGCAGCGGTAGAGTTGTTGCCTCACAGCTCCAGAGACCCGGGTTCAATCCTGCATGTAGTGTGTACGTTCTCCCTGTGACCTGTGTGGGTTTTCTCCTGGAGCTCTGGATTCTTCCCACACTCCAAAGACTTGCAGGTTTGTTGGGTAATTGGCTCGATAAAATTGTAAATTTTCCCCAGTGCGTGTAGGATAATGTTGGTGTGCGGGGATCGCTGGACCACACAGACTCTGTGGGCGGTAGGGGCTGTTTCCTGAACTGAATAAAACCTATAACAACTGGGACTTGAAATTGTGCAAATCTGCCAACTCTGTATACTGCCTCAGTGTACTATTCCCTCACACTTGTACTGTATCGAGGATATGGTTACATACTGAACTGTATACAGAAATGAATTTCACTGCACTTCGATACATGTGACAGTAAAGAGCCATTGAACCATTGATGTTAAAAGGTTTTCAGAGTGGTTTTGGCCCTGAGATATGGACGGATCAAAAGACTAGCTGAGTATAAAGACCAGTTAGTTCACTCAAAAAATGTTCAGGAAACTATTCTGACCTGCTTATGATTTATCTCACACCGACACGATTTCTCAACTGCCCTTTGAATTGACCCATCGGATCAGTAGGATCGGAAAATAATGTCATTGATATCCACAGCAGGAGAATAAATGCTGCCAAAATATCGGTTATTTCTTCCTTCCAGCGTTCCAACCCCACATCTCCTTCCTTGGGCATCTGGTTTCCATGACGTCTGAACTACAGATCTCTCTACTGAAAAGCGGAGAAAAAAATAATCCACCCCCGTCCCACCTCAGTTGTACCCACCTATCACTTGCCAGACATTGCCCCACCCCCATCTCTCTTCCAGCTCCCCCCCCCCCCCCCCCACAATAATCAGTCTGAAAAAGGGACCCGACCTGAACCGTCATCTACCCGTGTTCTCCACAGATGCTGCCCGACCCGCTTTGCTACTCCGGCACTTTGGGTCCCTTTCCTGTAAACCAGCATCTGCAGTTCCTTACTTCTCCACCTATCACTTACCAGTCTTTGTCCTGCCTGAACATTTTAGTTTAGATCAGCTTACAGATACAGCATGGAAATAGGCCCTTCGGCCCACCGAATCCACACTGACTAGCGATCACCCTGAACACCAGTTCCACTAGGGGCAACTTACAGAGGCTAAACAACCTTCCAGGAGTGCGGGAGGAAACCGGAGCACCCGGAGAAAACCCACGCGGTCCCAGGGAGAATGTACAAACTGTGTACAGACAGCACCCGTAGTCAGGATCAGACCCGGCCTCTGACGCTGTGGGGCAGCAACTCTACCGCTGCGACATTGAACCTCTCTTCCAGGTTTTACCCTCCCCCCCCCCCACTATAATCAGTCTGAGGACCCAAAACACCGTCTATCCATGTCGCCAGAGATGCTGCCTGACCCACAGAGTTACTCCGGCACTTTGAATGGCTTTTTAAAATAAGGCATGGGTTCATTTCCTCTCTCCTGTGGGGCGGTCAGGCTGTTTTTTGCGCATCGCTGATGATTCCTCTTCAAAGAGCATCAGGCTCAGCAGCACAATGCCTGGAGTCAAGTGTGCACTGCCAGACCCGAGCTGTACTCCGCACAGTCTGTGTCTGTTTGCTTATTCATTATTTGCCGATGATAACCGCGGCTAAAACTGCAGCAACGAAACACGTTAAGAGATTTGGGGGAAACGTTAGAATGATGGGATAGCTTCACCCACCGCACACCTGTACTCGCTGGAGTTTAGAAGAATGAGAAGGGACCTCATTGAAACGTACAGAATAGTGAACGGCCTGGATAGAGTGGATGTGGAGAGGATGTTTCCACTAGTGGGAGAGTCCAGGCCTAGAGGTGTTAACCAGAATTGCAGTAAAAGACGTTGTTTTAGGAAGGAGATGAGGAGACATTTCTTTAGTCAGAGGGTGGTAAATCTGTGGAATTCTTTGCCATAGAAGGCTGTGGAGGCCAAGTAGGTGGATATTTTTAAGGCAGAGATAGATACATTTTTAATATTTATGGGTGTCGGGGGTTATTCTCCTGCCTTGTCGGGGGAGAAGGCAGGAGAATGGGGTTTGGAGGGAACAATAGATCAGCCATGATTGAATGGCGGAGTAGGCTTGTCCTAATTCTATTCCTATCACTTATGACCTTATGTGTAGGAAAGAACTGCAGATGCTGGTTTAAATCCAAGATAGACACAAAATGCTGGAGTAACTCAGTGGGCCAGGCAGCATCTCTGGAGAGAAGGAATGGGTGACTTTTTTGGTCGAGACCCTTCTTCAGACCTTATGACTTTATGAGTTATGGCCTCCACCTCCCCCTGGCACCACGAATCCCCTCCTCCAACCCCAACTCCTGCACCTCAGCTCCCCTCCCCATCCCCCCACCCCAACTACCCTCCACCACTCTCCCCACCCCCATGTCTCTGTTCACCACTCACCTCCCCCCCCCCCATGCCTCTGCTCCTCTACCTCCGCCCTCCCCCAGCACTTGCATCACTTCTCCGCTCCCTAAATCCCACCTCCCCCCACTGGCCCTCTCCTCATCCCCACCCCCTGCACATCCTTCCTCAGATATGGGGCCCCAATCTTCTCACAGTACTGCAAATGTAGGCTGACCAGCGCCTTATAGAGCTCAGCATTACATCCCAGTTACATCCCCCCACCCCCATCCCCAGCTCCAATTTCTCTCAGCTTCCGTTGCCTTAATGTGCTGAGATAGAATGCAAGACAACATTTTTCTTTAGAAAACGCTGATGACCCAACAGTGTTAATCCATTTTGACCAATAGTTCACTTTACTAGCTTGCCTTCATCTAAACATGACATTAAAATGGCACCATTACTATTCCCTAGTTTAAGAAAGAGAACAACCTTCAAACCAAATTAAGAGGTAATGAACATATTGACATCGCAATTTCAATGCATATATTTAAAATATAATTGGCTGTCAATGAAGTGGCATGAATTTGCTTTGCTGTTTTTGGTTTATTCTGGGCAGTTTAATAATAGCTCACTTTTTGCATCCCACAATAAGCTAAGACCCGATAAAGAAATGATAATGCATGAACCATCTGTCAAAGTGTAGAACGCGAGAGGCCAATGCTGGAAAATGCCATTACTCTTGATAGTACTCTGGACATGGTGGGCCGATGGGCCTATTGCTACATTGTGTGACCATCTAGTTCTCATTACGGGTGCTGTCTGTACGGAGTTTGTACGTTCTACCTGTGACTGCATGGGATTTCTCTGGGTGCTCCGGATTCCTCCTACACTCCAAACACGTGGAAGTTTGTATGTTAATTTGCTTCTGTGAATTGTGACTAGTGGACATGGCGGGCCGAAGGGCCTGTTTCCACTCTGTATCTCTGAACTAAACTAGGCACTTTGTTGATACCGTTGTTTCTGCATAGGTAGAACCGTGCGTGATTCATGTCACCTTCATTAGTTTAGAGGTACATTATGGAATCAGGCCCTTCGGCCCACTGAGTCCAAGCTGACTATCGATCACACATTCACACTAGTTCTATGTCATCCCACTTTCTCATTCACTGCCTCATTAGCGGCAAATTACACAGGGCCCAATCAACCTACAAACCTGCGCGTCTTTGGGATGTGGGAGGAAGCCGGAGCACTCAGAGAAAATCCACTCCATCACAAGGAAAACGTGCAAACACCACACAGACAGCAGCCAAGGTCAGGATTGAACCCGGATCACTGGCGCTGTGAGGCAGTGGCTCTACCAGCTGCGCCATTGTGCCGCCCATAAGGGAGGATAGCATTAAGCTGGAAGGGTGCAGAAGACAATCAGAAGCGTATTACCGGGACTGGGGGCTTAGAGTTATGGAGAGTAACACAGCAGGGAAAGAGGCCCTTCAGCCCAACCCGACCATGCCAACCAAAAATGCAGCACCTAAGCTAATGCTATTTGCCCGTGTTTGGCCCATAACCCTCTAAAATGTTCCTATGAGTTAGAGGAAGAGACTGGTGAGCCTGGGGCTGTTTTCTCTGGTGTATAGTGGGTTGGTGGGTGACCTGATAGAAATGCATAAACTCATGACAGGCATGGATTAGCTGAATGGTCTCTCTTTTCCCAGAGTAAGGCAGTTCAAACTAGAAACTATAGATTTAAGTTGGGGGGTGGGTGGGGGGGGGGGGTGGTAAGAGGTAATGGGGATCTCAGGGGTACCTTTTTCATGTAGTGTTGTGTTGCGTGCTGTGGATCCAGGATTCTCCAACCTCTCCCTGTAGTTTAATAACCTCTAATCCAGGCAGCATTCTGGTAAATCCCCTCTGCATCCTCTCATAGTCATACAGCACAGAAACTAGTCCATTAGCCTCACTTGTCTATGCCGAACAAGTTGCCTTCCTGAGTGAGTCCCGTTCACCTGCAATCAGCCCATGTCCCTCTAAACAATTCCTATCCATGTACTCATTCAAATCTCTTTCCAATGTTGTAGGGATACCTGTCTCAACCACTTCCTCTGTCTGGCCCAGCACCCCGTTATATGAAACAGACCCTTCTGCCCACCAACCCCACGCTGACCAGCGATCCCCGTACACCAGCACTATCCCTGTACACACAAGGGACAATTTTACAAGTTTACCAAAGCCAATTAACCTACAAACCTGCACGTCTTGTGGGAGGAAACCGAAGCATCCGGAGATTTACAAGATTCTTAAGGGGTTGGACAGGCTAGATGCAGGAAGATTGTTCCCGATGTTGGGGACGTCCAGGACAAGGGGTCACAGCTTAAGGATAAGGGGGAAATCCTTTAGGACCGAGATGAGAAGGAATTTTTTCACACAGAGAGTGGTGGGTCTCTGGAATTCTCTGCCACAGAGGGTAGTTGAGGCCAGTTCATTGGATATATTTAAGAGGGAGTTAGATGTGGCCCTTGTGGCTAAGGGGATCAGAGGGTATGGAGAGAAGGCAGGTACGGGATACTGAGTTGGATGATCAGCCATGATCATATTGAATGGCGGTGCAGGCTCGAAGGGCCGAATGGCCTATTCCTGCACCTAATTTCTATGTTTCTATGTTTCTAAAACCCAGACAGGTGATGGAGAGAACATATATATTCCGTACAGACAGCAGCCGTAGCCAGGATCAAACCCGGGTCTCTAGCGCTGTGAGGCAGCAACTCTACCGCTGAGCCACTGTGCCGTTCTACGACTCTCTGACACAATCACACTACTGGCAATACCAGCATTCATTATCCACCCTTCATTGCCCTAAAACCAAAGAGACTTGTCTAATTTAACGACCTTGGTAGCGTTGGAGTCAATATAGGCTGGGCTCAGAAAGGAAGGGACATTCCCAGCCCTAAAGGGAAAGTTAAAAAAGCTGATGAGTAATTGCATTAATCCACCAGTTTTACTGTGGTATTGAGTTTAGTTTAGAGATACAGCGCGGAAACAGCCCCTCGACCCTGTACACTAGCACTAGCCTATACACTAGGGCCAATTTTTTAACAAGGCCAATTAACCTACAAACCTGTTCGTCTTTGGAGTGTGGGAGGAAACCAGAGAACCTGGAGAAAACCCAGGCAGGTGACGGGGAGAACGGACAAACTCTGTACCGACAGCACCCATAGTCTGGATCCTGGGTCTCTGGCACAGTAAGGCAGCAGCAACTCTACCACTGCACAACTGTGCTGTTGTGAACAGTGGTCTCATTTCTGCTTTAGATTGCTGTATCTACTTGAATTTAAATTCACGCGCTGCTGTTTAGGATTCAAAGTCGTGTCTCCGTACCATAGTCCAGACTGTCAGCTACATTTCCAGCAGCTTAACACTGCTGTAGCACTGCTGTGGTAGAGTTGTTGCCTTGCGGCTCCAGAGACTTGAGTTCAATCCTGACTTCAGATGCTGTCTGTGTGGAATTTGTACGTCCCCCCCAGAGACTGCGTGGGATTTTTCCGGGTGCTCCAGTTTCCTCCCACATTCCTAAGACGTGCGGGTTTGTAGGTTAATCGGCTTCCTTAAATTCCCCCTGATGTGCAGGATAGTGATAGTGTATCGGTATCGCTGGTAGGTGTGGACTCGGTGGGCCCGAAAGGCCTGTTTCCTCACTGTATCTCTAAACCAAACCAAACTACACACTGTAGATAAATAACATGGATAACGCTCTGTCATTAACATTGCACTGTAAAGTGAGATTAAAGCGGGGGGGGGGGGGGAGTACTTTCATATTTTTCTACTTAACGAGATAAATCTTAAGTTGGAACAGCAGGGACTCGCAGTCAATGCAAGCATCAAAGAGGGATGACTTGTAAATAGAGTTTGAAAAATTGGATATAAGATGGTAGAAATATGAAACTGGTCAAACAGGGCTCGGCACATATAGTCTTTATCCACCAGGCCAGATGTGCAGGAGCATCAGTCGCTCCTGCCCCCACTGACTTTGTGCTGTCAATGTCTGTTCCTGCTGGTACATGAATATGAATCCTACCAACATCTGAAGAGCAGCCATGAACTACTATCAACCTCATTGGAGATCCTTGGACTATCTTTGATTGGATTTTCCTGGCTTCACCTTGCACTTATTGACGTTATTCCCATAAGCCTGTATCTGTACACTGTGGGTGGATCGATTGTAATCATGTATAGTGTATCCATGGTCTGGTCTGCACGCAACAAAAGCTTTTCACTGGACCTCAGTATGCGTGACGATAAACCAAACTCAAAGAAGGAACCACCTGGACTGTTAATACAAAACAATGGAGAAGTATGTTAAATGAAATTACTGTCATAGTCATTAAAGAAAAAAAAATTAAGTGTCTCAAAACTAATTATTTGTCACCCATAGCTCATGTTCCTTATTCGTTACCCTCTAGCTTAGTTTGGAGATACAGCGTGAAACAGGCCCTTCGGCCCACCAAGTCCACTTTGACCATCGATCATACTAGTTCTGTATTATCCCACTCTCTCATCCAACACGCAAGGGGGCTATTTTACAGAGGGCAATTGACCCAGTTTCGATCCTGACCTTGGGTGCTGTCTGTGCAGAGTTTGCAGATTCTCCCTGTGACTGCGTGGCTTTTCTCTGGGTGCGCCGGTTTCCTCTCACACCCCAAAGATGTGCGGGTTTAGAGGTAAATTGGCCTTCTGTAAATTGCCCCTAGTTTGCAGGGAGTGGGAAAATGGGATGACATACTGTAGAGGTAGTGTGAACGGCTGATCGATGGTGGGCTTGGACTCGATGGGCTGAAGGGTCTGCTTCCATACCGTACCTCTACACTAAACTAACCTAAAAATATAGTTCCCAGCTCCAGAGACAATGTCCAATATCCGCAATGGGGATTCAATGAGCTTGTGGTTCAATGGTTCAATGCTTTTTATTGTCACGTATGCCCTGCACAGTGACATTCTTTTTGCATAGTTCACACAGGCATGAGTCTGGTCCACGCGCTCGATGTACCCAATCCAGCTAAGCCCCAGATCCCTACAGGACCACCCATCAGCCTGCTAACTGTTCAGAAGCCTGCTAAGTGTGTGTGAAATGATGCTGCCTCCAGTTCCCCTCACAGATGGCATCAGCACGGCTCAAAGCCCCCTACCTTGTAGTTAGTGGGCCAGTCATGAATTCACCGACCTGTTCTGCCCTTGTCCTGCACAGTAATAGGATGGCACAGTGGTGCAGTGGTAGAGTTGCTGCCTTACAGCGTCAGAGACCCCGTTCCGATCCTGACTATGTCAGTACAGAGTTTATATGTTCTCCCGGTGACCGTGTAGGTTTTCTCCGGGTGCTCCGGTTTCCTCACTCAATCCAAAGACATGCGGGTTTGTACAAATTCCATTCAGTATCTCAAGCAGACATTAGCCCAAACACAAACACACCCTGGCCACTCCCTCTTCTCCACACTCCCATAGGATGAAACGTATAGAACTGTAAAAACGAACACTTCCAGATTCAGGGACAGTTTCTTCCCAGCAGTTATCAGGTAACTGAATCATCCTACCACAACTAGAGAATAGTCCTGAACAACTATCTACCTCATTGGTGACCCTTGGACAATCTTTGATCGGATTTACTGATTTTAACTTGCACTAAACATTATTCCCTTATCATGTATCTATACACTGTAAATGGCTCGATTGTAACCATGTATTGTCTTTCCGATGACTGGTTAGCACACAACAAAAGCTTTTACTGTACATCGGTACACGTGACAATAAACTAAACTAAACTAATCTAAATCGAGCCTGAGGCAACTTGTTTTGTGCTAATTATAGTTTTCAGAGAGCTCTTCATTCTGATAGTATTCCGGTTGTGTGTAAATATTAATTCCATTTACATTGCCTTCTGTAAATAGTCCCTGGAGTGTAGGATACAACTAGTGTATAGTTTGATTATTGGTTGGTGCGGACTCGGTGGGCCGAAGGGCCTGTTTCCGCACTGTACCTCTAAATTAAGTGAAACTAAACTAAACTAGGTAACTCTCAGAGCCCTCTAAAAGGAGCTTTACTTGTGAAATATAATCCAGCCAGAAGCACTGAAAAACTCTCCAGTGCGTGATTATTAATATAATTATTATCTAAAATGTAATATATTGTTGGCAATTCCTATTCTCCTCCCAGAGGGTAGAAAGACACAGCAACATCCAACCTTTCTGTACTGCACTTACAGCAATCTGCACCAAATTTAATTTCAGCCCAAGACCAATATTTACCAAGTTACTGATTGAGTATAAATATCTCAAGCAGACATTAGCCCAAACACAAACCATGCCTGAGGAAACTTGTTTCATGCTACATACAATTTCCAGAGAGCGCTTCATTCTGATAGTATTCGGGTTGTGGGTAAATATTTATTCAAGCATATCAAAAGCATAATGTCTGCAGCACGGTGGCGCAGCGTAGAGATGTTGCCTTAGTTTACAGCGCCAGAGACCCGGGTTCAATCTTGACTACGGGTGCTGCCGGTACCTGGTGGGCCAAAGGCCTGTTTCTGTGCTGTAACTCTAAAGTACACTTCACTAAATTGTAGTTTTGCCCAGTGCTTCTCTGTGTGAGTGGGTGGAGATGGGAAGTAACGCCACCTTCTTGGAAATTCTGCAGGGATTTCCCCAGCTCGGATGCCTCAGGTTACAGGCTTACATTCCCAACACTTGTGGGGCCATGCGATGGAAGTGGGGCAGGTTGTCTGACTCTCGTGAGAGAAGGAACTGCAGGTGCTGGTTTATACCAAAGATAAACGTCGCAGTGGTAGAGTTGGCTCCAGAGACACAGGTTCGATCCTGACTACAGGTATGGTCATTATATGGCGTTTCTATGTTCTCCCCGTGACTTGCGTGCGTTTTCCCCGGGTGCGCCTGTTTCCTCCCACACTCCAAATTAGCTTGGTAAAGTTGTAAATTTTCCCTCGTGTGTGTAGGATGGTGTTAGTGTGCAGGGATTGCTGGTCAGCACGGACTCAGTGGGCCAAAGGGCCTGTACCCATGCTGTAGCTCTAAAAGTAAAATAGACACAAAAAAAGCTGGAGCAATTCAGCGGGTCAGGCAGCATCACTGGAGAAAATGAATAGGCGATGTTTTGGGTCAAGACCCTTCTTCAGACTGAGAGTCTGGGCAGAGGGAAGCTAGAGGTTTGAAAATTACAGAACAAGCCAGCACCAATAACCCAGGAAGGTTGGAGCCCACAATGGTCCATTGTGTGCTGTGGAAGAGGTGAAAACGAAAGGATATGAACAGTGAAACTAGCAGGGTGACTCGGGGGAAATGAGAGCAATCAATATTCATACCACTGGGTTGTAAGCTGCCTCTCAGCAAGTTGTACTAAGGTCAAGCTAACCATGTCATAGCTTGAAGGTGAGAGGAGGAACATTTAAAGGAGATGTGTGCGGCAACATTTTTATGCAAAGGGTGGTGAAGGCCTGGAACGCTCTGCCAGGGGTGGTGGTTGAGGCAGATATAAGAATAGCATTTAAGAGAGTTTTGGATAGGCACTCCAGCCTATAGGATGTGTAGGGAATACAGGAATATGGGTTATGTGCAGGCAGATAAGAGATGGTCTTGGCATTATGTTCAACACAGACATAGCGGGCCGAAGGGTCTGTTCTCCTGCAGAACAAGTGGAATAACATAGAACTAGTATGAATGGGTGATCAATGGTCGGCATGGACGAGGTGGGCCAAAAGGCCTGTTTCCATGCTGTGTCTCTAAAGTCACCAAGCTTGCTTTGAAAGCATGTCTCTCACGAAGTGCAAGTCAGTACCTTGAATTAATGATTTTTCCAAGTTGTTGTTTGACCACATTCTTAAAATGTTTGACGTGCTCTACAGTGAAGGCATCGTCATTGCAGGGATGATGGTAATTCAGGAGCCCACTAACTCCCTGATAACGCAATGAGGAATTGGGAACAAGTGCTTTCAGAATTTTAATCCATTTCTTAATCCATTGGATCCGTCTTACAACATTTAAGGGCAGCACGTTGGCGCAGCAGTAGTGTTGCTGCCTTACAGCGCCAGAGACATAGGTTCCATCCGAACTACAGGTGCTGTTTGTACAGAGTTTGTATATTTTCCCCATGACCTGCATGGGTTTTGTCCAGGTGCTCCAGTTTCCTCTCACACTCCAAAGACATACAGGTTGGTAGGTTAATTAGCTTGGATTCATTGTAAATTGTCCCTAGTGTTTATAGGATAGTGCTAGTGTGTGGGGATTGCTGGTCGGCACGGACTTGGTGGGCCAAAAGGCCTGTTTCCACACTGTATCTTTAAACTAAACACTTATTTGGGAGGTGACTCCTCAGACGGCGCACTCTAGTGTTGGGCAGATCATCTCAGGATGAGTTGCATTAATAGAGTAGAGAGATGCAAAGAGCTGGAGTAACTCAGCGAGTCAGGCAGCATCTCTGGAGGAAAAGTATAGGTGACGTTTTGGGTTGGGACCCTTCTTCAGGCTGGTGGCTTGGATGTAGATGGGAAGGGATTGGACAAGGGGGAATAGGATAGAATCGAGGTATGGGGAGATGGGTTCTGTGGAGAAAGCAGGCTGAAACAATCGGTGTGTCAGGGCAGGCATAAATCGCTGGAACAACTCAACGGATCAGACTAATCTCTAGAGAAAAGGAACAGGTGACGTTTCGGGTTGAGACCCTTCACCAGACTAATTTCGGAATTAGTCTGAAGAAGGGTTCCAACCAGAGATGTTACCTGTTCCCTGCATCCAGAGATGGCGCCTGACTCATTGAGTTGCTCAAGCGCTTTGTGTCTATCTTCGATATAAACCAGCATCTGCAGTTCCTTCCGACTGCAGGTGTGGGCAAGTTGGGCCGAAGGGCCTGTTTCTACACTGTATCACTCTATGCCTCTGTGACATAATTTGGTCTGCTGGGGCAATTTAACGTGTCGATTTATGGGAGGAGGGAGAAATGGGCCGTGCGGGGCCAAGGAACAACGAGGTTGGAGGCTGTGGAGGAATGATTGCCTGAGGTGATGAAATCAGAGATTGTCTGGGAGATATTGACCTGGTGCTTGTTACACTGGATTATCTTACCCTCGATCTTTCCTCAGTAAATAAACTGAACCAACACACCGTTCTTACTTCAACAAGTTTATTCCTCACCCCAGGGGACTTACTCTGGTCCACAGCCTCTGACTCGTAAGGAGTCCGAAGTGTTCCCCAGAGGTAAGTGGTTTACAATAGGCATAATACAAGTACATAAGCAGTGGCAAGCAGAAGCACATTTGGCGCACTCTCTTAGTCCTCCAATCATATCATGATACGGTACATGTGTAAAAGCAAAGGTCAGGTTCTTCAAGACAATTGACTCGCAAGCGCATGATCTCAATATCACAAATGATCAGGTTAAATGACTCAAACAATTGAATCACAAAGCATATGATCTCATTATCACAAGGATCAGTTTTCTTAAAGGTGTCATCACAATCGCATGACCCGTCAGTCAGGTTCCTCAAAATGAGAGACTAACTTTGTTAGCACAGCTGCAACAGAACCTAGTATTTTCCCACACAAAACAGCAAAAATCAAACTCGTCATTCCTCCCTTTTATCATTCCATGATACCTTACGGGCATTCCCAAATCTTATTGAGTCGTTCAAATTCTTAAGACAAGACTGAAGATAACATGTAGGTATGTTACAATACTTACCTTTAGCAGCGCTGCAGTTCTGCCGCTCCCCGTGTGCGTGACTTTGGCGCCTTTCAGAGAGGGGCGGGTTTAAAATGCCGTTTTTCCCTAGACAGTCCAAATCGATCCATGTCGGGCGATTTTGTCGCTAAAGAGAAATCGCTCCAACATTTCATTCATGAAGGTATTTTAAAACTACGCTAGATTATTTATTAACTAGAGTAGTTTAAAAATCATCTTCTAAAGCTCTGAATGCCGACAGCAGAAAATAAAGTGCAGAGTTTATTTTTACATTAAAACTTGGTTTTTAGGAAGGCTTTAATCACATTTTCATGTTGCGAAAAGGGGACAAAAAAAATGTATGAACCGGCTGTATTTTTCATACCGACTTCACTGCAAACCGCAACGTTCCAATCCACCGCATTCCACTAAAACCCATTCGCTAGTTGATTTCAATGGGCATTAATTTACAGGCATTAAACACTAAATTCCTTCCATTTGGCCTATAAATTCATGAAAATGAGATTTAAAAATCATGTTATATTGTGGATTATTGTGTGAATGTTATTTGGACACTTAGGCAATTAAAAAAAGTTTATCTTTTCTTAAGAAATGGATAGATGTTTAGATCTAGTAATTGAATTTTGTAATTAGCTACAATTAGATAACTAACTAATTATATGCTATAATTTCAGGTCATCCAAGTAAGATTGTTTCATATTTGTTTCAGAATGCTTCAATCTATAATAACTGAAAATTTAATTGAGTTCTCTTAATTTTTAAGAAAGCTATGGGCTTTTGACTGTTCTAGATCACAGCTTTTGAGTTGTCAATGAAAAGGCAATGGGGAACAAGATGCTAATTTTTGAGTATGAAAATGGCCATAACATTTTTAATACTGAAGATATGAAAGTGAATTAGGTGTCAAATTAAACTTATTTTTATGCTTTATCTGATGGGATAAATTGCAGACTGGATTTTTTAAATCTCAAAATTTTGTAACATTGCTATAACATGGGAGGGCGGCCTCATGAAGTAAGTTTGCCTCCAGAAGTAATGTTTGGGTGGGCTGGTGGAGCAGCCCAACACAATTGTCCTTTTTTGTAACATTCCAGATCCTGAAGGAGCCAACACGAGTGTCTAGGCATCGTAGGACATCTGGGGAACACTTCGGACTCCTTGCGAGTCAGAGGCTGTGGACCAGACTAAGTCCCCCTTGGTGTCGAATCAACTTGTTGAAGCAAAAACGGTGTGTTGGTTCAGACAGAGGCCCGGGGAGCCATTGGTAAGTGAGGGTGGAGTTACCTGCGCTGTGAGTATAAATCTAGCACGGGGCTTGCTTTTCACAGAGGCCCGTAGAGCCGTTGGTGAGCGAGGGTGGAGTTACCTGCGCTGTGAGTATAAATCTAGCGCGGGGCTTGCTTTTCACAGAGGCCCGGGGAGCCGTGGGTCAGAGAGGGTGGAGTTACCTGCGCTGTGAGTATAAATCTAGCGCGGGGCTTGCTTTTCACAGAGGCCCGGCGAGCCGTGAGTCAGAGAGGGGGGAGTTACCTGCGCTGTGAGTATAAATCTAGCGCGGGGCTTGCTTTTCACAGAGGCCCGGGGAGCCGTGGGTCAGAGAGGGGGGAGTTACCTGCGCTGTGAGACCGACATCTGCAACGTTCCATCTCACTTCCAGAGAGGGAATCTGGTGAAGCCTCTGATTGGTTGAAGGGGACCAGAGGAAGCAGCTGATTGGGTGCAACTCGGGGTTTACATTTCTCCATTTCTGCCTTCAGGTTTATGGATTCTGGGAGCTAAGGATTCTGGGAGTTAGGGATTCAGTATTTATTAGTAAAGTTTAAAGAATAAAGTTTTGTGTTTAATAAAAATAAAAAATAAAAAAATAAATTAAAAAAATATATATATTTAATACAGAGTAATCTGGGAGTAAGATATGTCAGTGGAGATTGGCCCCATGGTTTGTTCAGCCTGCAACATGTGGGCGATCAGGGATATGGTCGGTGTCCCTGGTGACTACATTTGCAGGAAGTGTGTCCAGCTGCAGCTCCTGGCAGACCACATTGAATGATTGGAGCTGTGGCTGGATTCATACTGGAGCATCCACGATGTGGAGAAAGTCGTGGACAGCACATACAGCGAGTTGGTCACACCACAGGTAAAAGGTAAGAGGACAGAAAGGGAGCGGGTGGCCAATAGCCCGCAAAGCAGTAGGCAGGTAGTGCAGGAGTCCCCTGCGGTCATCTCCCTCCTAAACAGGTTTACCATTTTGAATACTGTTGAGGGAGATGGCTCATCAGGGGAATGCAGCAGCAGCCAAGTTCATGGCACCATGGGTGGCTCTGCAGCACATGATGGGGGAAAAAAGAGGGGAAGGGCAATAGTAATAGGGGATTCAATTGTCAGGGGAATAGATAGGCGTTTCTGTGGCCACAAAACGAGACTCCAGGATGGTATGTTGCCTCCCTGGTGCAAGGGTCAGGGATGTCACTGAACGGCTGCGGAACATTCTGGAGGGGGAGGGTGAACATCCAGTTGTCGTGGTGCATATTAGCACCAACGATATAGGTAAAAAAAGGGATGAGGTCCTACAAGGTGAATTTTGGGAGCTAGGAGATAAAAGTAGAACCTCAAAGGTAATAATCTCTGGATTACTACCAGTACCAAGGGCCAGTCAGAGTAGAAATAGGAGGATATTGCAGATGAATATGTGGCTTGAAAAATGGTGCAAGGGGGAGGGATTCAAATTTTTAGGGCATTGGAACCATTTCTGGGGGAGGTGGGATAAGTACAAACAGGACGGTCTGCTCCTGGGCTGGAATGGAACCAATGTCCTTGGGGGAGTGTTTGCTAGTGCTGTCGGGGAGGATTTAAACTAATGTGGCAGGGATGGGTACAAGAGCAGAGAGGCAGGTGGGTGTAAAACGAGGGTATAAGCAATAGGGAGCAAGGTGAAAAGTAAAAGTGGCAGGCAGACAAAACCAGGGCAAAAATCAAAAAGGGCCACTTCTCAACATAATTGTAACAGGGGGAAGAGCGTTGTAAAAACAAGCCTGAAGGCCTTGTGTCTCAATGCAAGGAGTATTCGTAATAAGGTGGATGAGTTGAACGTGCAGATAGCTATTAATGATTATGATATAATTGGGATCACGGAGACATGGCTCCACGGTGACCAAGGCTGGGAGCTGAACATCCAAGGATATTCAATATTCAGGAGGGCTAGAGAGAAAGGAAAAGGAGGTGGGGTAGCGTTGCTGGTTAAAGAGGAGATTAACACAATGGAAAGGAAGGACATTAGCTTGGAGCATGTGGAATCGGTATGGGTAGAGCTGCGAAACACTAAGGGGCAGAAAACTCTGGTGAGTGTTGTGTACAGGCCACCTAACAGTAGTAGTGAAGTTGGGGATGGTATCAAACAGGAAATTAGAAATGCGTGCGACAAAGGCAAAACAATTATAATGGGTGACTTCAATCTACATGTAGATTGGGTGAATCAAATTGGCAGGGGCGCTGAGGAAGAGGATTTTTTGGAATATATGCGGGATAGTTATCTAAATCAACATGTAGAGGAACCAATGAGAGAGCAGGCTATTTTAGACTGGGTATTGAGTAATGAGGAAGGGTTAGTTAGCAGTCTTGTTGTGCAAGAGTGACCATAATATGGCCGCGTTCTTCATTAGGATGGAGAATGACATTGTTAATTCAGAAACAATGGTTCTGAAGTTAAAGAAAGGTAACTTTGAGGGTATGAGACGTGAATTGGCCAAGATTGACTGGCAATCAATTCTAAAAGGGTTGACAGTGGATACGCAATGGAAGACATTTAAAGACTGCATGGATTAACTTCAAAAATTGTTCATCCCAGTTTGGCAAAAGAATAAATCAGGGAAGGTAGTGCATCCGTGGATAACAAGGGAAATCAGGGATAGTATCGAAGCAAAGGATGATGCGTACAAAGTAGCCAGAAAAAGCAGCATACCAGAGGGCTGGGAGAAATTCAGAGACCAGCAGAGAAGGACAAAGGGCTTGATTAGGAAAGGAAAAATAGATTATGAAAGAAAACTGGCAGGGAACATAAAAACTGACTGCAAAAGTTTTTATAGATATATGAAGAGAAAGATATTAGTTAAAACAAATGTAGGTCCCTTGCAGTCAGAAACAGGTGAGTTGATCATGGGGAACAAGGATATGGTGGACCAATTGAATAACTACTTTGGTTCCGTCTTCACTAAGGAAGACATAAATAATCTGCCGGAAATAGCAGGGGACCGCGGGTCAAAGGAGAAATTGAGTGAAATCCAGGTTAGTCTGGAAGAAGTGTTGGGTAAATTGAATGGATTAAAGGCCGATAAACCCCCAGGGCCAGATAGGCTGCATCCCAGAGTACTTAAGAAAGTAGCTCCGGAAATAGTGGATGCATTAGTGATAATCTTTCAAAACTCTTCAGATTCTGGAGTAGTTCCTGAGGATTGGTGTGTAGCAAATGTAACCCCTCTTTTTAAGAAGGGAGGGAGAGAGAAAACGGGGAATTACAGACCAGTTAGTCTAACATCGGTAGTGGGGAAACTGCTAGAGTCAGTTATTAAAAATGGGATAGCAACACATTTGGAAAGTGGTAAAATTATTGGACAAAGTCAGCATGGATTTACGAAAGGTAAATCATGTCTGAAGAATCTTGTGGAATTTTTCGAGGATGTAACTAGTAGCGTGGACAGGGGAGAACCAGTGGATGTGGTGTATCTGGACTTCCAGAAGGCTTTCGACAAGGTCCCACATAAGAGATTAGTATACAAACTTAAAGCATACAGCATTGGGGGTTCAGTATTGATGTGGATAGAGAACTGGCTGGCAAACAGGAAGCAAAGAGTAGGAGTAAACGGGTCATTTTCACAATGGCAGGCAGTGACTAGTGGGGTACCGCAAGGTTCAGTGCTGGGACCCCAGCTATTTACAATATACATTAATGATCTGGATGAGGGAATTGAAGGCATTATCTCCAAGTTTGCGGATGACACTAAGCTGGGGTGCAGTGTTAGTTGTGAGGAGGATGCTAGGAGACTGCAAGGTGACTTGGATAGGCTGGGTGAGTGGGCAAATGTTTGGCAGATGCAGTATAATGTGGATAAATGTGAGGATATCCACTTTGGTGGCAAAAATAGGAAAAATAGGAAAGCAGACTATTATCTAAATGGTGGCTGATTAGGAAAAGGGGAGATGCAGCGAGACCTGGGTGTCATGGTACACCAGTCATTGAAAGTAGGCATGCAGCTGCAGCAGACAGTGAAGAAAGTGAATGGTATGTTAGCTTTCATAGCAAAAGGATTTGAGTATAGGAGCAGGGAGGTTCTACTTCAGTTGTATAGGGTCTTGGTGAGACCACACCTGGAGTATTCCATACAGTTCTGGTTTCCAAATCTGAGGAAGGAAATTATTTCCATAGAGGGAGTGCAGAGAAGGTTCACCAGACTGATTCCTGGGATGTCAGGACTGTCTTATGAAGAAAGACTGGATAGGCTCGGTTTATACTCTCTAGAATTTAGGAGATTGAAAGGGGATCTTATAGAAACGTACAAAATTCTTAAGGGGTTGGACAGGCTAGATGCAGGAAGATTGTTCCCGATGTTGGGGTGGTCCAGGACAAGGGGTCACAGTTTAAGGATAAGGGGGAAATCCTTTGGGACCAAGATGAGAAGGACTTTTTTCACACAGAGAGTGGTGGGTCTCTGGAACTCTCTGTCACAGAGGGTAGTTGAGGCTAGTTCATTGGCTATATTTAAGAGGGAGTTAGATGTGGCCCTTGTGGCTAAGGGGATCAGAGGGTATGGAGAGAAGGCAGGTACGGGATACTGAGTTGGATGATCAGCCATGATCATATTGAATGGCGGTGCAGGCTCGAAGGGCCGAATGGCCTACTCCTGCATTTAATTTCTATGTTTCTATGCTTCTAAGTATATTTACTGAGAAAAGATCGAGGGGAAAATAATCCAGTTGAACAGTGCTCATCTGTGGGGGTCATAATCAAGGGGCAAGAATGAGGACGTTCTGAAGTGGCGTCCTGACCCAGCACATCATCTATCCTTATCCTCCAGAGATACTGCCTGACCCACGATGTTACTCCAGCACGTTGTGTCTATCTCTGGTATAAACCAGCATCTGCAGTTAGAGTCATAGATTCATAGAGCATGTAAACAGGTCCTTTGGCCCAACATGTCCCATCCACAATAACCCCATCTGCCTATGTATGGCCTATATTCGTCTCAATCTAACCGATCCATGTACCTGTCTAAATGTTTCTTAAATGTTGCAATAGTACCTGCCTCAACTTCCTCCTCCAGCAGCTTGTTCCATTAACGTACTACCCTTTGTGTATAAAATTTACCGCTCAGGTTCCTATTAAATTTTTCCCCCCTCAATCTAAACCCATGTCATCTGGTCCTAGATTTCCCGTCTGTGCTTTTACCTGACCTATTCCTCTCATGATTTTGAACATCTCTATAAGATCATGTACACTTCTATAAGATCAAAAGAAGGGTCTTGACCTGAAACGCCACCTATTCCTTTTCACCAGGGATTCTGCCTGACCCGTTGAGTTACTCCTGCATTTCCTGAGCCGCTTCTATAAGATCAGAGGTTCTTTGTTTCTGCATTAATGCAGTGCCTTCCACATCCCTTTCAAGTTATCCTTGGGCACTATCCCACTTGTAAGGTACTTTTGAAGCTTAGTTTTTGCTGTTACCTGGGAAACACAGCAGACAATTTTGACTTCAACTTTGGTGTTAAACGATCCATTAATATTGGACGGGGCACAAGGGTTAATTGATCAGCGTGACCAAGTGCAGACTGCCATCGTTTCGCCTTCACTCTGTCCGCCTTGGCCTACGTAATCTCCCATTTGCCAAACACTTTAATTCCCTTTCCCATTCCCAAACTGACCTTTCTGTCCTTGGCCTCCTGCACTGTCAGAGTGAAGCCAAACACCAATTGGTGGAACAGCATCTTATATATTTCGCTTGGGCAACTTGTAACCCAGTGGGATGAATATTAATTTGTCTACCTTCAAGTAACCCTTGCATCCCTTCTCTCTCTATCCCTCCCCCACCCTAGTTGTCTTACTAATTTCACTATCGTCTTGCTGCATTTCATTGTTTGTATCCCTCGTTATCACCTTCTCCACAGCCAACAATGGATCATTGTGGGCTCCACCTTTCCTTGATCTTCGCTACAGGCTTTGATTTGTCCTTCCGCATACCTTTCATTCATTTGTTCTATGTATCTTTTCATAACTCTCCTTTCCCTCATCCCTGAATCGCAGTCACCTATCCCTTTTTCACCAGAGATGCTTCTGGACCTGCTGAATTACTTCTGTGTCAATCTTAAGGGTTAATTCCCTGGCTCCTCTTCAAAATGATGCCATGAGGTCTTTATGCCCATCTGAGAGAATCTTTGGGACTTTGATTTAATGTACCATGGACTCGGTAGCCCAGAATTGTCAGAATTACAATGTTTAGTTTTTGTTCCAAATTGTCGGCAGCGGGGTTTGAACTTGGGAACTTCGGACTCAGGGTGAACATTTAACCACAACCACAAACAAGGTGCAAAGGGACTTGGGAGTGCTGATGCAGGATTCTCAAAAAGATAATTTGCAAGTTGAATCAGTAGTAAGGAAGGCAAACACATGCTAGGCTTTATTTCGAGAGGACTAGAATACAAAAACAGGGATATAATCCTGAGGCTTTATAAAGCACTGGTTAAACGGCATTTGTGAGCAATATTCATGTTCATAAGTGATAGGAGCAGAATTAGGCCATTTGGCCCATCAAGTCTACTTTGCCATTCAATCACGGCTGATCAATCTCTCCTTCCTAACCCAATACTCCTGTTTTCTGCCCATAACCCTGACACCCATACTAATCAAGAATCTCTGCCTTAAAAATACCATTCATTTGGCCTCCACATCCTACTGTGGCAATGAGTTCCACAGATTCACCACCCCCTGACTAAAGAAATCCTGAGGGATTTCACTGGAGAGAGTCCAGAGGAGGTTTATGAGAATTATCCCAGGAATTATTGTGTTAACAGATGATGTGCGTTTGACGGTTCTGGGTCTGTACTCACTGGAGTTTAGAAGGAGGAGAGGGACCTCATTGAAATGTACCGAACAGTGAAAGACCTTGATAGAGAGGATGTGGAGAGGATGTTTCCACTAGTTGGAGAGTCTAGGACCAGAGGGCATAACCTCAGAATAAAAGGATGTACCTTTAGGAAGGAGATGAGGAGAAATGTCTTTAGTCAGAGGCTGGTGAATCTGTGGAATTCATTGCCACGGAAGGCTATGGAGACCTAGTTAATGAATATTTTTAAGGCCGAGATTGATGTATTTTTAGGGGGAGAAGGCAGGAGAATGGGGTAGAGAGGAAAAGGTATATCAGCCATGATTGAATAGCGGAATAGCCATGATGGGCCAAATGGCCTACTTCTGCTCCTGTGACTTGTGAACGTATGAGTTTATGAACCACAGTGAGATTTGTTTTGTTTAAGCTTCTGTTTGCCATGAGATCGCGGCTTTCAAATAAATGCTCCTCACTATTTTTTAACATATCTCAGATACTGTAGCAGAAACTAACATTCCCGATAACACAATCTATCACAGAACAAGCATTCTGTCATCTACAAAAGTCACTTGGGTGCCTTGATCGCTCTGGTGGAGCTTGGTAACAAAGCGATGTGAAGTGTGCTGATTCTTTGGCCTAGATTTTCCGATCAATGTTATTCTAACAGTGGCAGCAGCCCATTTATTTTAAATATCGTGGGAGTACCAATCATCACCAGGTTCCCTCTCCAGTAAAGCGCTCTTCTAGCATGAACACCCAACTCTGCTTGATTTGCCATCAGGTTGAAAGCAGGACAAAGCTGCACCTCCATTTTAAGGCATCTTTAATTTCGCCAATATTAACATATAGAGTTTGTACATTCTCCCCGCGACCTGCGTGGGTTTTCTCTGGGTGCTCCGGTTTCCTCCCATCATCCAAAGGCGTACAGCTTTGTAAGCTAATTGGCTTTCGGTAAAATTTGTAATTGTCCCCAGTGTTTGTAGGATAGCATTAGTTTGCTAAGATCACTGGTCAGCATGGACTCAGTGGGCTCAAGGACCTGCTCCCTCAGTATCTCTAAACTAAATTACTGAGATACAGTGAAAAACTTTGTTTTGCGTGTTAACCAGGAAAATCATACGATACATGAGTATGTCAGGTGATTCAGAAGAAACAATAAACAGAGTGGAAAACATAGTGTTACAGCTACAGAGAAAGTGCAGAGAAAAGAAAGTGACTGGAGTGCAATGAGGTAGATTGGAAGATGTGGGAAATATATCCTTAGAATATGAGAGGTCGGTGCAAGAGCATGCTAACAGTGGGGAAGAAGCTATTCTTGAATCTGGTGGTAATTGCTTGCAAGCTTTTGTATCTACTGCCCAAGGGAAGGAGAATGACCAAATTGTGAGTGGATCTTGATTATGTGGAAACAAGGAACTGCAGATATGGTTATCCATCCATTGTGGTTAATACAAGAGGAAGGCAAAGTGCTGAAGTAACTCAGCAGGTCAGAATCACCTCTAGAAAACATGGATAGGTGACATTTCAGTTTGAGTCCCGACCCAAAATGTCACCTATCCATGTTCTCCAGAGATGCTGCCTGACCTGCTGTGTTACTTCAGCACGTTGTGTACTTTTTATGCAAACCAGCATCTGCAGTTCCTTGAGTTACTATGATTCTTTCTTTGCTGCCTGGTTTTATAGACCATTATGTTTCTGTGTACCTCGCACATTGTACCATGCTGATCACAGGGTTAATCAACACCTCTAAGATAATGATATCCGATGAGTTGCCTACAGGCAACATGTCAATTGTGGAGTACGTGGTTCCATTTATTGATTATGTGGCAACCTTCCTGAGGCAACGTGAAGTATGGACGGATTCAATGAAGGGTGGGCAAGGATGGTTTCTGCGACGGACTGGAATGCGTTCACAAATCCCTGCAATTTCCTGCAGTCTTGGGTAGAACCGTTGCCAAATCGAGCCGTAATGCATGCGAGTAGGATGCTTCCTGTTCTGCACCTGTAACCGGTACCAGAAACTGTTAAAGGACATTGGCGACCATATCAAACTTCCTTCACCTTCTCAACAGGCAGAGGTGTTGGTGTGGCAACAGTTTGGATGATGCAGATGAGGTCCACCCTATCTCCATGGACAATGACCAGGTTGTTAGCAGCGGTAGTGCACCTCATTGTCTCAATGATGCAGGTTCAATCCTGACCCACGCTGCTTTCAATGTGGACGTTATATATTCTCCATGGGGTGGAAGATTGCAACCTTCACGTGGTCCGCCCTGTTTAGACTAATGCAATCAACCCGGCGTGCTCAATCAAATAAGATCAAATAGAACACGTTGTCCTACAACATTAGGCTGTGCACGCCATACGCAGGAAGAAGAAGATATTCTCCATGGAGTTCCCCTGACTGCTTTGCAGATGCTAACGGCACGTCGCAAAGATGGGGCTTTTGGTGGGTTAAATGTTTCTGTCAACAATGGCGAGGGAGCAAATGTTGAGAGTCGGCAAGAAGTTAGAGTCATAGAATCATAGTCACACAGTATGAAAACAGGACCTTCAGCACAACATGCCCACTCTGACCAACATGTCTCATCTACACCAGTCCCACCTGCCTGCATTAGGTCCATATCCCTCTAAACCTGTCCTATACATGTACATGTCCAAAAATGTCTTAAACATCGCGATAGTTCCTGCTTCAACTACCTCCTCCAGCAGCTTGTTCCAAGCACCTACCACCCTTTGTGCGCAAAGTTGTCCCTCAAGTTCCTATTAAATTTTACCCCTCCCTCACGTTACACCTCATGTCCTCAGCTTCTCAATTCCCCTACTCTGGGCAACAGACTTTGTGGGTTTAACCAATCTATTCCTCTCATGATATTGTAAATTTCTATAAGAGTAATGTAAACCTCATCCTCTTGCACTCTATGGAATAGAGTCCTTGCCTGCTCAATCTATCCCTATAGCTCAGGCCCTCGAGTCCAGGCAACATCATCGTGAATCTTGTTTTCACCCTATCCAGCTTGACAACATCTTTCTTATAACGTGGTGTGCAGAAATGAACCCAATACTCTAAATGTGGCCTGACCAATGTATTACACAACTGCGCATGACCTTGCAACTTGCTGGGAATGAGAGTTGCAGAGATATAAGTTGGAGAATGAGGCGATGGGACTGTTCTCAGGGCTGGAATCGTCTTGTTGGGCTGAATGGCCTGATTCTATATTGTGTTGAACTGCAGGCTCCAGGTATCTCCACATCCATCTTGTGACAAGGGAGAACCATCTCATGCTACAAGAGTGTTTGGCTTAATTGCTGGGTGCATCGGGGAGTAGTTCCCTTTGACAACCAAGGGAAAGGGCCTCAGACCAAAGTAATTCAGGACACCATTTGTGTCGAAGGCTTCTGTCAAGCCTACGTAAGATCATTGTGGTTTTTCACAGTAGTGCTTCCATCTCATAGTGCCAGAGACCCCGGTTTGATCCTGACCTCCGGTGCTGTCTTTGTGGAGTTTGCACATTCCCCCTGTGATCATGTGGGTTTCCTCTGGGTGCTTCTGTTTCCTCCCACATCCTAAAAATCATGCGCTTCTGTACGTTTATTGTCCTCTGTAAATGGCCCCAAGCGTGCAGGGAGTGGATGAGAAAGTGGGATAACAGAGCTAGTGTGAACAGGTAATTGATGGTCAGCATGGATTCAGTGGGTCGAACAGCCTTTTCCATGCTGTAACTTTCAATCAATCATTAAACATATCTAGATAGGAAGTGGGTAGTGATAAAGAGGCCATTATTGTATTCATTGAGTTACAGGTACAGACATTGGTTCCCTACTTACCCCAGTCACTCCTTCTTCTCCCCTCTCCCATCAGGCAATAGGTACAGAAGTGTGAAAACGCACATCTCCAGATACAGGGACAGTTTCCTCTCATCTGTTATCCAGTAACTAAACCATCCCATCAACAACTAGAGACCAGTCCTGAACTACTATATATCTCATTGGAGACCCTTGGACTTTCTTTAATCAGACTTTACTGGACTTTATCTTGCACTGAGGTTATTCCATTTAAAATGTTTCAGTACAGTGTGGACGGCTCGATTGTAGTCAAGAGTCAAGATTGTTTTATTGTCCTCTGTCCCAGACAAAACTATGAAAATCTTACTTTTTCAGCAACACAACAGAATATGTAAACATTGTACTCTGGAAAAAATATAATTAGCAATATAAGTTCAGTGCACATATCCTACATCACTATATATAGTAAGGATAGTAAGGACAAAAGGACAATGTATATACACATATACATACATACACTTAAAAACACACAAACAATAGCACTGCAAAAAGCAAAACCAATGCCTCCGAGTCTATGTGGTCAGAGCTTATTTGGAGCTTGTAGTGTATAATAGAAAGATTAAATGAGAACTTACTATTTGAAGTTTAATCTTTATTTTATGAGAAGTTGTGATGAGGGTTTACATGAAGAAGCTCGCCAGCCCGCATGCGCGTCAACCTTTAAAGCAGCTGTATGAAATCGTAGAACAATCGCTGACCTAAACTATAGGAAGATTAACAAACTAGAACTACCAAATGATCTTTATGAGAATAGGGTTGGGAGTGGAGGGCACATAATCCCTCATCACAACTTCTGATAAAATAAAGATCAAACTTCAAACGTTAAGTTCTCGTTTAATCCTTCTATTTTATTTTGAAGTTACGTGAGTGACTACATGAAGATTTCAAAGCTCTGTCATTTCATGCCGCGAACCAGAGTCCATGCAAACATACTGCGTCAGTGGACCAGACATGATTGAAAACATAGTGCATTCAAACATGATATAGACTTAAACATGTTGATGCTTTTAATGAAACTAATAATAATGGTCCCTTACATCAGGGAAAATAATAGATTATTTAACAGAACTCAAAATTGTATTAGCAAATGAACCAGGCCTGGCAATAGGCTTATTGTAAAAACGTTGAAAAGTCCGCTCATTCATCCATCCTGCTATCGCTAGGATGCAGTCCAGCGGAACCTCCATGAATCTAGCTGCCGATGTTGTTGCAGCCCTGGTAGAGTGAGAATTAAATACATCAGTGTCCACTCCTGCGAAAGCTAATACATGTCTCAACCATCTAGAAATGGTCTGCACTGATACCCTTTTGTGTGGTTTTCTGTGACTGATATACATAGCCAGCTCAGTGCCTCGAAGGTCCTTCGTAACCTTTATATATTGTTTAATATATGTGACAACATATAACCTACGATCAGTTGGATATGCTAAAATCTCCAGCTTAAGACCTAGCACACCCGGTCTACTTTGCTTAATTAACTCATTTATGTAAAACGTTATCTTATTGTTAAACATAACTGTCCTATCCAGCCTTAATTTATGCAATGACTGGACACGTTGAGCTGAAACAAGCGCCATGAGCATTATTACTTTATAGGTGAGTCTGACCAATGATAAAGATGCAGCTGGAGCCCAACCGCGAAGCAGTGTTAACACTTCGTTAACGTCCCATACTTCCATGTATTTGGGCCAGGGAGGGTTTTTGTTAAAGATACCCCTCATAAATTTGGATACCAAAGTGTGAGAATCGTGTCCTGATCCCAGCAGCAAGTATGATGATAAAGCACTTCTAGCAGTGTTAATAGCACTATAACTTAAGTTTCTATCGAAAAATAACATCGAAAGAAATTCTAAGACATCGGCTATATCTGCCGTACTATAAGTTATATTTGAATTAACACAAAAGCTTCCCATAGTTTGATGTAGGAAATGTACTGCTTCTTGGTACTGTCCTGCCAAGCTGCAGTAATCACGTCCACCGTTCCGTTGGATAATCCGAGCCGCAGAAAAGGTCTTCTTAAACTCTGCAAATCAATAGGTTGATTTTGTCATGCAGAGGATGAGATTCCAGAGATACGGGATGAACAAGCAAGTCTTTACGCTTCCTGATAACCATATATGGTTCTGCTAGCATTCCTAACATCAAAGGGAACCATAGCTGCGTAGGCCAGTCAGGCACTACTATAATACCTGAAGCGGAGTCTTGCTTGATTTTTTGCAAGCACCAGCTGGAGGCAAAATGGAGGGAAGGCATAGAAGAACATTCCTCCCCAGTGTAACAAGAATGCATCTATAGCTACCGCCCCTGGGTCTGGCTCCCATGCAATATAATTTTGCAACTGGTGATTAAGCCTGGATGCAAACAAATCAATATCAGGCATTCCATATCAAGCAATAATGGTGTTAAACACTTTGTGATCTAACATCCATTCCATGTTATCATTAAATTTACGTGATCTGGTGTCTGCCACCATGTTAAACCTACCTGGCAAGTAGCTAGCTGAGATCCAAATCCTCCTTTTAATACACCAGCTCCAAATGCGATTAGCTAAACTATCACAGGATACTGATTTGATTCCACCCATATAATTAATATATGCCACCGCTGTAGTGTTATCAATTTGAAGTTGAACATGCAGATCATGCATTTTCCCACAGTAAGCCTATAAACCATAGAACGCCCCCAGCATTTCCAGATAGTTGATACCATATAGATGGATAAATGGTACTCATGCATATCCCACCTGCCGCCGCAACTAGAGATGGTATTAGTAACTCCCCATCCCTGTGCAATTGCATCAGTTTGTAGTACAATTAAAGGTTTACAAATCAAAATGTCGCTGGAGCAATGCTGCATATTGGTCGTCCACCATTGTAACCCTGTTATAGATTCGGCCGGCAATGGCATAGGTCTGTTAAAACTACCTAAATGGGATTTAAGTGCTTATTCCTTTACACGCTGCAGATTTTGATAATGCAAAGGCCCAAATCGAGCAGCTGGAAAAACAGCCACCATTTTGCCAATTACACTAGCCACCTGGCGAATAGATGGCTGCTTCGTAATAAGAAGGTTATTACAGGCTTCTATTAAATCTAATCTCTTTCCCCAAGGCAAGGTCACAGACATTTCTATAGAGTTGATAGTAAACCCTAAATAATCAATAACCCTAGTTGGTATCAACCTGGATTTGACTGGATGGACGAGAAACCCCAATTTCTTTTTAAAAATATGAGCTTCGTGGCTGAAACAGCTAGTTTAGCCAAATCTAGTGTTCTTCCTATAATTAGGATATCATCCAAATAGCCCATAACAATATGCTCTTGAGCTCTGAGCAGGCCGAGCACCGGTTTCAGCAGTTTGGTAAATAATCTAGGATCTGAGGTTAATCCATTAGATAATGCTTTAAACTGCCTTAGCTGCCCCATCCAGATAAATTTCAGATATCTCCGGTGATCCTTGTGAATTGGAACTGAATAATATGCATCTTTGAGATCGATGCATGCCATAAAGCATCCCTCAGAAATTAGTTGCTTAACAGTAAAGAAAATCTCCATTTTAAAATATCTATACTGCATATATGAGTTGAGTTGTGTCAAATTAAGGATGATACGGCATCCCCCATCTTTCTTTTGCCTAGAGAATATATTAGAGACGTATTGATGTTTTTCATAATTTGATCTCTCAATTACACCTTTTTTGTGCAATGTATGTATTTCTGCTAGTATATCCAAAACCTCTTGTTGGGATTGAATATACAACCGACTTGGCGTAGGTTGTGTCGGTGGAAATGAGTTAGGTAAAAATTACATTTTGAATCCCTGTGCAATATAAATGGATCTGATGTTATCCACCGCAAAAACAAGTTTAATCTACCACCAAGTTGTAACTGTTCCTCACACCCCATGTTACTGAAAGAACCAGACCCACCTATCTCCACGGTTACAGGTGTTCCAATAGCAGGCCCAATCGGCCCTAATACTGGTTCTGTTTCCTTCCCCTTGCTTTGGAGAATTGAGTTGCTGGGGCGCGAGGATTGCGCATTTTCCATGATGGCCGGAACGAGCCTTGGCCTAAAAAAGACCTATGCCCGGGTAGATCAAATCTAGAGCTGCTACTAGCTTCAGCAAACCGCTTATTGATAGTGGAGGCATAGGGGTGCTAACGCCGAAAGAGCGGAGACTTGCCCATAGGAGATGCTTTAATTAATCCTATAGCTTTGGATTCATCATACAAGTCTTTCACCTGTTTACTCAGGTCTTCCCCGAACAGGAGATTGGGTGGCTGGACATCACTGGCCTTACACAGATGCGCAAACTTAGGGTTCAATGCAGGCCTGATGGAAACAATTCATCTCGAAGTGTGCGTTGCACATCAGTGCCATGGCATCTTGCTGGATATCCGATAGTAGACCGCCATCTACCGATCTGGCAAAAGCCGTGATGCCTGCAGATAGTAATTTTAGAATGCGCTGGAGCTTCATCTCTTGGGCCTTGATGCCACCTCCAATATAACCCCAAATGGAATTGTTGACCACGGGCACTTTTAGAGTTGCACAATTCGCTGGAGTCGGGTACTTCGCAGTAGATTCTATCATGGTTTGTTCTTGTAATTGGTGTGAATTAAGATAACTGATGCTTGAGGCTAGTTCTTCCTGAAGTGGTTCACCTGTGTGCGAAGGTACCGCAAACCTGGATGCAAGAGCGGGCAACTCTTGTGTATGCGATTTGCGCATTTCATGCATAACAGCATGTTCTTCTCGCACACATCCATATTCAGAGTCAGCCATATAATGACCTCCAAAACTCCCCTCATCTGAGTGGGAAGAACTAAGCAGTCCTGTACCAGGTGCTGCCGCAGGCACTAGGGTAGACCTGCGTTGATATACCTTCGTATCACAGAGCTTGCTGTGAGTCAGCATCCTCTCCATGTGCCCCATTTTAGATAAACGGCCAAAGACATTACCCATTGGTGTGGGAGGGAAATCCTCCTGGACTGAATCATCAGATAATACAGGCCTGTCAGACGTTCGTTTGGCTTTACCTCCTTCAGGGGTTACCAAAGTGCTCTGTGCAGGCACCAAGTCTGAAGTCGCTGACCAAACTGCCAGCGACTCTGAAGGTGAAACAGGCGGCCGCCCGCTTACCGCACTCCCGCGGTCTTCCGTAGCCGGTTTTCCCGCGGCCCGTCTGGATTTGTTGGTCCTAGAATTCTCCATAGCTCTAGAGACAACTGTTAAGATAAATACCAAAAACACCTCAGAGTAAGTTGTAGACTTACCTGTGAGGTTTTTAAACTTACCGCTGGGGGAGCAACCCTCCACCCAGCCAGCCATGCGCCATGCGTTAGACGTATTGACGCGCATGCGGGCTGGCTGGCTTCTTCACGTGATCACTCAAATTCTCTCATTTCAAAATAAAATAGCCTGATGGGTATATG
Source organism: Raja brachyura (assembly GCA_963514005.1). The sequence continues at coordinate 33,452,413 of OY740810.1, forward strand.
GAAGAAGCTGCTCCTGAACCTGGACGTTATCATTTTCAGTCTCCTATACCTCTTCCCGATGACAGGGGTGAAACGTGTGTGTGGCCAGGGTGGTGTGGGTCTCTGATGATGCTGGCTGCCTTTTTGATGCAGCGACTGGTGCAAATCTATTTAATGCTCTAAATTCTTGTCGTGGTGGAGAAGCTTGTGTGGACCTGAGATCCTGAGAGCGATGCCGCCTGAACCTATGCTCCTGGTAGGGTCAAGGGGGAGGTCTCTGACAAAGAGCAATCCAACCAAGACATCAACAGTGGAACAGGCGGAGGACGATGGCTGTCCTTAGTGGAGCGTCACAACGGCTGGGAAGGCGGATGAAGGCTGCAGCAGAAAAGGGTCTCCGGTCGTCTTGGACTCCATGCCACTGGATCCTGACCCAGATCTGTCAAGGACCGTGGGGTGGCTGTCTGTGCACCAGTCTCCCCACCTTAAACAAACTCACGCACAGGCGTCCTCCAAATAGCGAATAGCACCCTGGAGACATCCATGGTCAACCATAACCAAAGGGGGCCTAAGAGACATGCAATCACGTACAGTCTTTCTGCTGACCGGTTAGCACGCAACAAAAGCTTTCACTGTACCTCACCACTTGTGACAATAAACTAAACTGAACTAACCACATATCTAAGCACCAGTTACAGAGAACTTGGACTTTTTATATGGTCCTCACACAGTATTTCAATGCTTGGAAATCCACAGATGTCTTCTACAGAAAGAGAGCTTGTGTATTCTGTGAACCTCTCCGCCTGTCCGTATGCTTCATCGTCTCATCAGCCACTGCATTACGATGAAAGCTTTTTATAGAGCTTGCAACTTTCATCAATTTTTAATTGTAAGGGACAAGCACTTGATCAGAGAGTAAAGTCTGAGGGCAGACACAGAATGCTGGAGGAACTCAGCGGGTCGGGCAGCATCTCTGGAGAGAAGGCATAGGTGACGTTTTTGGTCGAGTCGGGGGCCAGGCAAGTCTGAGGGCACTTAGCAGTTCAAGTACACTAGTGAAACCAAGTAGCTCTCCATTTGATGACTTTATAGTTTTTAGTTCAGTGAGACAGCGCGGAAACAGGCCCTTTGGCCCACTGGCCAGTGATCTCGTACATTAACACAATTCAACCCACACAAGGGACAATTAATATTTATAGGAAGCCAATTAACCTACAAATCTGTACATCATTGGAGTGTTGGAAGAAACCGAAAATATCGGAGAAAACCCACGCGGTCACATGGAGAACGTACAAACTCCATACAGACAGCACCATAGTTGGGTTTGAACCCACGTCTCTGGTGCTGAAAGAGCTGTTAGGCAGCTGTTAAGCAGTAAACTACTCAAATATTGCCTTATGTGGGGAGCAGCCATGCAAGAACAAGAAACAATAAGTTGACGAGAGGCCGCTTCGTGCAACGGAGGTAACATTTCAGACAGGTGGTCTTATAGAGGTGTACAAAATCATGAGAGGAATAGATCGGATAGAGGCACAGATTCTCTAGCCCAGAGTAGGGGACTTGAGAACCAGAGGAAAGAGGTTTGTGAGGGGGAGAAAGATTGAATAGGAATCTGAGAGGTAACTTTTTCACACAAAGGGTGGTGGGTGAATGGAACGAGCTGCCGGAAGAGGTAGTTGAAGCAGGATCTATCACAATGCTTGAAACATTTAGACAGGTACATGGATAGGACAATCTTAGAGTGTTATGAGACAAACGCAGGCAGGTGGGACTAGTGTAGATGGGACATGTTGGCCAGCTTGGACACATTGGGCCGAAGGGCCTGTTTCCACACTGTTTGGCTCTATGACTCTATTTACAAAGTTGCTCCCATACCTCAAGTACACAAGCCGGTATTACTGACAGCAAAACCAAACATAACCTTATCCCTTGTGAACCCTAAGTGCTGGAGGTAGTCAGGGTTTCAGGCAGCATCACTCGATGGAACGGACAGACGACATTTTGGGTTGGGAATCCTCCGTTGCCTCGGAGATGGATACTGACCTATATTGTTGTCTGCCCATTCCCTCCGCAAATGCTGCCTAATCTGCTCAGTTCCTCCAGTACTTTGTGTTTTGCTCAAGTTTCCAGCATCTGCGGTCTCTCGTGGCTCCATAAACGTATCCCTTTACCGTGTGATAAATAATATTGTTGTCTCGGCACCGTGGCGCAGTGTTAGAGTTGCTGCCTTACAGCGCCAGAGTCCCGGGTTCGATCCTGACTACACGTGCTGTGTGTACGCAGTTTGTACGTTCTCCCTGTGACCCTGTGGGTTTCCTCCGGGAGTTCCGGTTTCCTCCCGCACTCCAAAGATATGCAGGCCTGTAGGTTCATTGTCTTCTGGAAATTGTCCCTCATGTATAGGATAGAATTAGTGTCTGGAGTGATCACTGGTCGGCATGGATGCAGTGAGCCGAAGGGCCTGCTTGTGTGCTGTATTTCTAAACCAAGATGCCTCTGGCAGCACATGGGACATGTTGCTGGGCACACGATGTACTACAACAGGAACACTATGAGACGCTGAGTCGCTGCCACGTATCCAGGAAGCTCATGGGATGTTTAAGAAGGAACTGCAGAAGCTGAAAAATTGAAGGTAGACAAAAATGCTGGAGAAACTCAGCGGGTGAGGCAGCATCTATGGAGCGAAGGAAATAGGCAACGGGGGCGGGAAGAAGAAAGGAAGAGGAGGAGCCATTGGGCTGAGGGAGAGCTGAGAGGGGAGGAGAGAGTGAGGACTACCTGAAATTAGAGAAGTCAATGTTCATACCGCTGGGGTGTAAACTGCCCAAGCGAAATATGAGGTGCAGCTCCTCCAATTTGTGGTGGGCCTCACTCTGGCCATGGAGGAGGCCCAGGACAGAAAGGTCGGATTGGGAATGGGAGGGGGAGTTGAAGTGCTGAGCCACCAGGAGGTCAGGTTGGTTATTGCGAACCGAGCGGAGGTGTTCAGTGAAGCGATCGCCAAGCCTACGCTTGGTCTCACCGATGTGGAGCAGCTCATGTGATGTACTCATTCTCCACCATTCCACTGTTGACTTTAGTTAAGAGATACTGTGTCAAAACAGGCCCTTCGGCAAACCAACTCGGCGCCAACCAGCGATGTCCACACATTAACACTATCCTACACAAGTTAGGGACAATTTACAATTTTACCAAGCCTAGAAACCTGCAAGTCTTTGGAGTGTGGGAGAAAACCAGAGCTCACGAGTAAAACACACGCTGGTCAAGGGGAGAATGTACAAACTCCGTACAAACAGCACACATGGTCAGCATCGAACCTGGGCCTCTGGTGCTGTGAGGCAGCAACTCTACCGCTGCGCCACCGTGCCATAGAATGTGCTATCCAGTTTTGAGATGGTGCATAATATTCCTATACTGTAGCGGCACCTGCTGGTGCACGCAGGTATCGAACCCGGCAGTTGGAAGCTGCGGGCACGTGACCTGCGAGGGGTCGGGGTTTTTGCGCGGTTTTGCTTTCTGGCGGCAGTTGTTCGACTGACCACCATTGTGGCCAATCGCGGGTGTATAGACTTGTGGATCAGAGAACGAGTTTGAAATAAAAATCGTTCAAAGAAACTGCTCGTCGTCTTTCAACCGCTAAAATACGCTTGTAATGTATCTGAGATGCATCTAAATGCTCATATATAGTCATATTTGTACTGAACTGTATACATATATGAATTTCACTGTATCTAGTCATAGAGCCTTACAGCGTGGAAGCAGGCCTTTCGGCCTAACTTGCCCACACCGACCAACATGTCCCATCTACACTAGGCCCACCTGCCTGCATTTGGCCCACATCCCTCCAAACCTGCCCTATCCATGTATCACTCTAAATAGTTCTGATATGTTGCGATAGTGCCAGCCTCAACTACCTCCTGCCGCAGCTCATTCCATACACTCACCACCCTTCGTGTGAAAAAGTTACCACTCAGGTTCCAATTAAATCTATTCCCCTCATCTTAAACCTATGTCCTGTGGTTTTTGATTTCCCTAATCTGAGCAAGAGACTCTGCGCATCTACCCAATCTATTAATCTCATGACTGTGTACACCTCCACAAGATCACCCCTCATCCTTTTGCACTCCAAAGAATCGAGTCCCAGCCTGGTCATCCTCTCCCTATAGCTTAGGGCCTCGAGTCCTGGCAACTTCCTTGTGAATCTTCTCTGTACCCGTTCCAGCTTGACAATGTCTTCCCTGTAACATGGTGCCCAAAACTGAACACAATATTCTAAATGCGGTCTCACCAACGTCTTATGCAACTGCACCATGGCCTCCCAACTTCTATATTTAATGTGTAGTAAGGAAATGCAGATGCTGGTTTACAACAGGGATAAACACAGAATACTGGAATAACTCAGCAGGAGAGGCATCATCTCTGGAGAGAAGGAATGGGTGACGTTTAGGGTCAAGACCCTTCTTCAGACTGAGAATCAGGGGAGAGGGAGACCAGAGACATGGAAGAGTAAGGTGTTCATTGTTAGCTGAGGGGAAGGTGACAAAGAGACGTACAATCAGTAAAATGAGTCCGGAGGACAGTGAAACTAGTCGTAGACCTGGGGTTGGGGAGGGACGGAGAGAGAGAGAAGGCAAGGGTTACTTGAAGTTAGAGAAATCAAGATTCATGCCTCTGGGTTGTAAGCTCACTTGTCTGACTGATGAAGGCCAATGTGCCACAGGCCTTTCTGACCACCCTATTTACCTGTGATGCCCCTTTCAACAAACCTTGTACCTGTACTCCCAGGTCCCTCTGCTCTATAACACTCCCCGGAGCCCAAGCATGACAAGTGACAATAAAGTAGCGTTGAACTTGATATGAATGGAATCACGTGATGTGGGTTTAATGTGGGCAAGTGTTGCTGAGATAGAGGATTTGACAGAACCTCGCTAAATGGCAGAACAGGTACAAGGAGCAAGTAACCTCAAGCTACATCTGATTTTCACATTCCCACGTTCATCGGGGAACATGCAAATTATTCCCCTGAGCATTTTATTTTTGGATAATTAATCAGAATAGCGACAAACAAGAGTGCAAAAACTAGTCCATCCGGAACATGCTGCGAGCACGTCAAGACATCTAAATCCATCCGCAACCATTTTCTGCAAAGGGATTTTGGATTTCTGGCTGAAAATGCTATGAACATCTTTCCCTTTTGTTAACTGTTGAGGTTCTAGGGTTTATATTAAAATATTATCAAACAAAGCTCACAAAACAATGTCTGAAGAAGGGTCTGACCCGAAACGTCACCTATCTCCTTCACTCCTTAGATGCTGCTGCACCCGCTGAGTTTCTCCAGCCTTTTGTGTACCCTCGATTCTCCAGCATCTGCAGTTCCTTCTTTAACATTCCAATTCTATTTGTTTGTGCCATGATGCCTTCAGTTTGAATAACTAAGCATCTTGAGTGCATCTTTTTATATATTTTTGGGAGTGAAACATGGAATAGTACAGCACAGGAACAGACCCTTTGCCCACAATGTCTGTGCCGAACATGATGCCAAGATCATCTCTTATCTGCATCCGCATAATCCATATTCCTCCGTTCCCTGCATGCCCACATGCCTATCAAAGAGCCTCTTAAATGCGTCAACCACCAACCCTGGCAGCATGTTCCTGGTACTCACCACCCTCTCTGTAAAAAAGTTGCCCCGCACATCTCCTAGAAACATTAGAAGTTGGTGAGGGTTGTTGCGAACATGCCGAACTTCCTAAGCCTTCTAAGGAAGTAGAGGCGTTGGTGTGCTTGCTTGGCCATTGCTTCACTATCGCTGGTCCAGGACAAGTGCTGGTGATATTTACTCTTGGGAACTTGAAGTTTTCAACCAACTCTACTTCGGCGGCGTCAATGTATGTTGTACCATACCGTACCGTGTGTGTGCCGCTTCACTTCCTGAAGTCGATCACCATCACATCAAGTCAAATCAACTTGCCTTTAAGCAAAATTTAAAGGAGATGTGCGGGGCACATTTACACAAAGGGTGGTGGTGGAGGTAGATACAACGATGGCATTAAAGAGGCTTTGGAGGGAAGTGGGTTTGTGATGTGGGTTTAATGGGATAAGGACTGCTCTCTAGTTGTAGGTGGGATAGCTATCCACCTATCTCTTATCCCGCTGAGTTATACCTGTTTGGGTATGTGGCATACATTGATCAAAATGCCGTTATTCGTAATGCTGAACAAGGGTATTTTCTGAGCACAAACTTTACAAATTGTACAAAACTCGGCAGAGTAAAGGAGATGTGCAGGCAATGTTTTGTTACACAGAGGGTGTCGAGTGCCTGCAACGTGCTGCCAGGGATGGTGGTTGAAGCAGCTACATTAGTGGCATTGAAGGGACTTTCGGATAGGTATGTGGGTATGTAGAGAATGAAGGGATATGGGTTACATGCAGGTAGATAAGTGATGGCATCATGTTCTTGTGCTGTACTGTTCTATATTCTATGTCTAACTGAACTTTGATCACAGCATCAACCTTAATCCTACCCAACAGATGAAAAGGAACAGCTTTTCCTTTTGGCGAATGTTAGATCACTTTAGGCGGGACCTTCAGGAGGATAGTGTCTGAATGATCATCTCAAAGCAATTTACTTAAAATCACCCATTCTTCCCTGCCAGTTCGCTATTCATTGTAAAGGAGTGTACTTAGCTGCTCAGTAGCCTCTTTACATGATGTTGCCAGGACTAGAGGGTTTGAGCTATAGGGAGAGGTTGAGTAGGCTGGGACTCTATTTCTTGGAGCGCAGGAGGATCAGGGGGGATCTTATGGAGGTATATAAAATAGTTAGAGGAATAGATGGGGTCTCTTGCCCAGAGTAGGGGAATAGAGGAGCAGAGGACATAGGTTCGAGGTGAAGGAGAAAAGATTTAATAGGAATCTGAGGGGCAACTTTGTAACCCCATCCAGGTTGCATGCGCCTCAATGTTCAAAGCAGCGGTATGAAATCACAAATAACAATCACCGAAGTGACATAGTAAAATGTGTGACTCGAGAACTACCAGATGATCTTTATGAGAGAGGGTTGGGCGTGGATCTTACTATTTTACTTCGGAGTCACGTGAGTGATTCCGTGAAGAGTTCGAAGCTTTGTGATTTCATGCCGCAGATCCAAATCTCGGCGTCTCACTGCATCGATTGACTCGGGATGTGAATAATCAAAAATGCATTAAGCATGATATTGATTCAAATGTATGAATGATTTACATTAATAAATAAATCAATAGCAACCCCTGTAACTCAGGGGAGGCTAAAGTGGATGCAAAACGAAATGGGCAAAACCCCGGGTCAGTAACCGGCCTATGGTAAAAAAATTAAAATCAATTTAGTTGACCATCCTGCAGTTGTGAGGATATGGTCGATAGGCATGTCCATTACCCTGGCCGCTGACGTTGATGATGACCTGGTGGAATGAGATATACAATCATCAGTGTTAATACCTGCATAACCCAGAACCTGCTGCAGCCACCTTGAAATAGTCTGAACCAACCTTCCTGTGTGTAGTTGTTTGTTGATTAATAAACAATGCTGATTCCACACATTTTAGGATTCTGGTGGCCTTGATATAATATAGCAAGCCTGCCCTCCCACATAGACGTGAGATCGTGGGGTATCTGAAAATGATCTTAAATCCTGCCAACCCTGATCTACTCTGCTTGTGTAGATCAGAATGTAAAATGTAATGGCACCTACAGCCAATTCCATCCTATCCAGCCACAGCGTTTGCAATGTTTGCCGTCGTTGTGCTAATATTAGTGTCATAACTAAGGATGTAGCTGGAACCCCTTAGTGAAGTAATGTTACACATTTTCAATAACCAACTGCATATTCTTGTAGTGGGAGAACTTGTGTCAAGATCTCTTTAACAACTCGATATCCGGGTTGAACCCGACAGAGAGGTTCCCGTTTGTTGCAGCAGTAGTGTCTCTATAACTGAATTATTGTCAAATACCATTTAAGAATAAACTGGAAAATGTCAGTAATCTGTACCGTATTTAATGTAACATTAACATTTAAACAAAATCACTTCCGATCCCCTCAATAGGAATGTGCTGCTTTTTGGGTGCTATCCCTGCACTATGCAGTGAGCACATTCATGGCTTGATGTGACAACCTGAGCCATAAGTCAATCCATTCAAAATGTGTACGTCAATAATTGTTTTATTATGCAAAGGCCGGTCTCCTGAACCGTAATTTGAACCAGCAAGTTTTCATTTTTTGGAATAACCGTATACCGTTATATTATTATGCCTGATGAAGCAGGCAACATGGCTGCTTAGCCAGTCCAACAGTGCGAACCCAAGTGAGGTCTTGCTGACTATTTTAAGACCCAGCTAAGGAGGCAAAAAATGGAGGAAGACATAAAAGAACATTCCTCCTTTTGTAGCGAGAATGTATTTCTCCGCACTGTTGTGCCACATATTTTTGCAATCAGTGAATAAACATGAACCAACATGTCGATATTCGATGTAGCATTGAACCATACTTTCATAATACTTTGAGATCCAATACCTATTCTGAGTTGTCATCGACCTGAACTGGATGATACAAAGTGGCAAAGGAGATTAGGTAATTATTACAGGATACTTTTACTTGATTGCCATGTAACTAACATATGTCACCATCGTAGTGTGGCAACTTGAAGTTGAGCATGTAGAATATGTATATTTGCTCAATAGCCCCTTACCCATAGGGTGCATCTTGTGTATATATTTAGTTGATACCAACAATTGAAGAATTGGTAACTCGTGATGAGCGATGGGATGCGTTCTGAAATGATGACCTTTGCCCACCATTGGCCTTAATTGATTTGTGTAACAGGTTTTCTTCCTCTGTTGAATAGGCCTACCTGAATAACAGATTCGGCTGCTGGCTCTCACATCCCCCTGTTGGCGCTGTTCACTGCCGGCACATATGTGCTTCAGTATGTTCCATTGACTTCTTTAGAGCCTGGAGTCAGTTATACTCCTTTTGCTCTTCCCTCCTCAGAGAGGGCGATTCGTAGGTAGCCGTGACCAGGCGCTGCCGCAGGCCGCAGGATACCTATACTGATATGAACCCATTGGACCTATACCCGAATAGAACATTCTGCTGGGATGGCAACTTTGTTGTCAGGAAAGGATACCTCTGACCCGTGCCCTTCCTACCTCACGGCCATACCCTGAGACTCACTGTCAGCAGGATACTGACCCGTCTTGGTTTCTGCCTCCAAGAGGCAGACCGGTAGCAGCTCTGTCGACTGGAGCTGCTGGTGCGGCCTGTAGTGGTGGAACTTCTGGCGCAACCTTACCAACAGAGTCGGGGTTAGAACTAAAATGATCCATGGCTTGCGGCTCCTCATCTATGAAGGTGCTATCAAACATTTCACTACTAGATGCTGCTGGCGCCATTTTGTTCAAGGTGGTGCTGACACTCCTCCTGCTGGCGTGTGCTCTGCTGTAGCACTGTATGCAACAGTTGCTGCGTTTGGGATAGTCATTTCAAATGCATTATCCAGCCCCAGAGAGGAATCATCCCCCGACTCCGTGGGCCTAGCAGACTTATGTGTGAACTTGAGCAACCCTGTCCCAGGCATGGCCGGCACCACCTCTCATAGAGGCCGGTGCTTTTTGACATGAAACAGCCCTGTCCCAGGCGCTGCTGGCACAGCTCTCCCGTAGGCCGGCAATGTCACAAATGAAACAGCCCTGTCCCAGGCGCTGCTGGCGTGGCTCTCCCGTAGGCCGACATTCTCATGCATGAAGCAGCCCTGCCAGGTGCTGCTGGCGCAGCCTGTCCCATAGGCCCGCGCTATTACACGTGAAGCAGCCCTATCCCAGGCGCTGCCTGTCCCATAGGCCAACGCTATTACAGTGTAGGCTCACTAAATCAAATTTTTAGTGTAGAGCTTTACCTGTGAAGGGTTAAAGCAATTTTAACCCATCACAGCAATCTGTGCTAAACAAGCAAGAATTTCATTGTCAGGAACACCTGACAATACCTTTTTTGACTTTCACTTTTGACTTTAAGAAAAACACTATAACATAGGTGTAAACTTTATTTTTAGAGAACCCCTTGCAGCCCGACTTACCCAAGTCCAAAGGGCTGAACGAGTCCTTTCTGCACCAATTTTGCTCCCTGCCTGGGGACCGACGTCTGTGAGCCACTGACCGCACTGTCAGCAACTCTGGCGTTATTTCCTTGCCGTTCCATGGCATCCCCGCAGGCTGGAAGCCACTGACTGCCTTGTCAGCAGCTCCCTATCTCACAGCCCAATCTTTTTGCCGGTTATCCGCTTCCGCGGTCAGACTGGGGTTTCCCCGCAGTCCATAACCCGTTCAATCGTTTGGCTGTGAAACTGGTAGGAAACCTCTGTGAAGAGAGGCTCCTGCTTGAAAAAACCCTGGCGTTAGACAAAGAGTTAGCAAGATTTGTGTGGCAAAATAAGAGACCCAGAGTCAGACTTAAGACACTATTGTTATCAAAACAAAAAGGGGACCTAAATATGCCCAACTTTAAATATTATTATTGGGCAGCACAGCTGAAAACCTTGATAGCATGGTTAACGAATGATGAGGAAACGGGATGGGTGAAAATAGAACAAAATGCATGTCCTAGTATTGCCCTGGCTGGGCCCCCATTTCTAACTAAAGTAAATTGGAAGAAATTAAAAGTAGATAACGATTGGATTAAATTCACGATGAAAACGTGGTTAGCTATCAGAAAGCAATTAAATCTTTTTAATTCAATATCTAGAGCAATGAAGATAGCTGCTAGTCCCAATTCTATACCCAGCAAAATTGATAAGGATTTAGAAACTGGGCAGATAAAGGGCTTATTACTGTGGACCAGCTTTTTTGTGGGGGAGTCTTGAAATCTTACGAGCACTTGCGAATGAATTTGGACTGTCAGGGTCAGATTTCTTTAGGTTCCTCCAAATACGGCACTACTTACAGACACATGTAGATTGAGAGCAGATATGTAGACTACCTTCAAATTTGGAGAATACTTTCTTGATGATTATAGAGGGAGTGTTACAAAATAATTTGATATCCCATGTGTATCAAGGTCTTCAAGACTATATAAAAGGAAATACTATAGAAACAAAACAGAAATGGGAATTGGAAATGAACATTATTATTACAGATGAAATATGGGAAAGGACATGTCTCTTGGACCATAAGCTGACAAGCAGCCCCTCATGGAGGGAGTTCGACTGGAACATTAAAATGAGAATATTTAGGACCCCTTTAGTGTTGGCAAGATACAGTAACACCTCAAATTTATGCTGGTGACAATGTGGTAAGATCGGTGATCACACACATATTTTTTGGGATTGTCCCAAATTGTACCAATACTGGAGAGACATCCAGGTGGAGATTAAATTAATTCTGGGAGTGGATCTACCTTTGGAACCGGCTTGTTTCATATTAGGAGATACTCCAGCAGCAACAGATATTCAAAATCAGAAATATTTGCTTGGGGTGATGCTGTTGATTGCTAAAAAGATGACAACAGTGCTGTGGAGAAAGGAAATGCCACCAAATGTTCAACAGTGGAGGGAAAGATTGAAAAATGTATACTTGATGGAAAGTATAACTACTAAACTCCAGTTGAGGGCTGAGGCCTTTAATATTATATGGAAACCGGTACTATTACAAATGCCAAGATTGGTTAAGGATATGAATGGATGAGCTTGCTATGGTGCCTGTGAATAAGATGCTTCTATGATAGGATGTTAAGAGGATCCGATGCAATGCAAATAGAGGTTAGGTGATTTGCATTTTGTCATTTTGCAATTGTCTTTTGTGTGTCTCTTTGTTTTGTCTGTATTTGGATTTCGTTATGTCAATTAATGTTGAGTTCAAAAAAAAGAAAAGAAAAAAACCCTGGTAAGTAAAAACGATTTACCTTCTAGGTTGAACTTACCGCTGGGCAGGAGCACTGCCCTGCCAATCTGGTGCTTGCGCCAATGCGGCTGACGTACTGGCGTGCATGCGGCCTGGACGGGGTTCTTCACGGAATCACTCACATGATTCCGAAGTAAAATAGAATACAATGGAATGCCTTTTATTGTCATTCAAACAGTTTGGTTTGAACTAAATTGCATTTTCTACAGTCTTAACATTACAAAAAACCCAAGAGTTACACTTAACACAATTTACACAAACATCCATCACAGTGAATCTCCAACACCTCCTCACTGTGATGGAAGGCAAAAATCTTATCTCTTCCCTTTGTTTTCCTCAAGCAGTCCAACTGCAACGTAGAGGTGAACTGGGGCTCCCGATGTTAAAGCCCCCGGCGAGCGTTCGTAAGTCCGGTGTCCGTTAAGCCGCGAGCGGCTATGTTAGACCACGCTCCAAGTCCTTTAAGCCCGCAGTTTCGGCGGGAGAAGTTTGCCATTGCGGGAGCTCCGAAAAGCGGTCTCCCACCAGGGACCTGCGAGCTCCCGATGTTACCGCCCACAGGGCCTGCAGCCGGAGCCTCCCAAGCTCCGAAGTCGGGTCACAGCTGCGCGCCACCACAGCTCCTCCCGCTCCGAAGTCGGCCAGCTCACTGGAGTCCTCAGGTTGGTTCCGGTTAGAGGCTGCCGCCGGCTCCATGATGTTAGGACCAACGACATCTGAGACCCAACAGGAAAAATGTCTGGTCCCCGTACAGAGAAGAGATTAAACAGTTTCTCCCACTGCCCACATATACACAGCTAAAAAAATAATACAAAGTAGAATCAAAACATACATTTAACGAGACAGAAATAAAACATTTAAAAAAAATAAAGTTTAGTTTAGAGATACAGTGTGGAAACTGGCCCTTCGGCCCACCGAGTCCATGATGACCAACAATCTCCATTCACTATCTGGGGACAATTTATAATTTTTTACCAAAGCCAAGTTAAACTGCAAATCTGCACGTCTTTGGAGTGTGGGAGGAAACTGGAGCACCCGGAGAAAACCCACGCAAGTCACAGGGAGAAATTACAAATTTGTGTGCAGTTTTGGTCTCCTGATCTGAGGAAAGACATTCTTGCTATTGAGGGAGTGCAGCGTTGATTCACCAGGTTAAGTTCTGGGATGGCAAGACTGACAAATGATGAAACAATGGGTCGACTGGGCTTGTATTCGCTGGAATTTAGAAGGATGAGAGGGAATCTTACAGAAACATATACAATTCTGAGGGGATTGAACATGCTAGATACAGGAAATATGTTCCCAATGTTGGGGAATCCAGAACCAGCGGTCACAGTTTAAGAATAAGGGAACGGCCATTTAGGACTGAGATGAAGGAAAACATTTTCACCTAGAGAGCTGTGAATCTGTGGAATTCTCTGCAGCAGAAAGCAGTGGGTGCCAATTCAGTGGATGTTTTCAAGAGAGAGTTAGATTTTGCCCGACTGCTAACGGAATCAAGGGATATGGGGAGAAAGCAAGAACGGGGTATGGATTTTGGATGATCAGCCATGATCATATTGAATGGCGGTGCTGGCTCGAAGGGCCGAATGGCCTACTCCTGCACCTATTTTTCGATGTTTCTATATTTCTATGCCAGTATACACCAGCATCTGCACTTCCTGTCTACACATAAATATCTGTGAGCCTGTTTGCAGCTCATTTTTGGCTGCCTTGCTATTCTATACAATTCATGCCTACCATTGTTTATTTTAAAAGTGATTGAAACATGTGTTGACAGCTCCTGTAATGGTGCCGCTGTCTGGCATCTCTCTCCGTCGCACAGCACAGCATCATTAGTGACACTTATTATTCTCAGAAGGATATCACAGCTCTTTGCAACATAATCCACAGAAGGATTACACCGATGTGGCCAAGCATAGGGAATGTAGCTCTCTCCTTTCCACTGTTCTCTGGGATTATTATCTGCTGAAATTCTCAACATTAAATGTATGCAAAGCCGCTAGCAGGCCGACACTGCAAACATTAATTGCACAGAGCTGCAGTCAGCCAGAGACTGGGCACTGGGCTTCCAATTGTATTTATTAGTCATAGTCATAGAGCCATATAGTGTGGAAACAGACCTTTCGGCCCAACGCACCAACACCAGCCAACATGTTCCACCTACACTAGTCCCACCTGCCAGTGTTAGGCCTGTATCCCTCTAAACCTGCCCTCTAATCCATGAACCTGTCTAAATGTGTCTTAAATGTTGTGATGTGTCTTAAATGTCCCTGCCTCAACTACTTCCACGTACAGTTCCTCCAACTTGTTCCATACACCCACCAACCTTTATGTGCAAAAGTTGCCCCTCAGGTTCCTATTAAATCATTCCTCCCTCACCTTAAACCTATATCATCTGGTTCTCAACTCCCTTACTCTGGGCAAGTGACTCTGTGCGTCTGATTTCTCAATCCCATTTTGCACATTTTCACCCTCATGGTCCAGTGGTGCTTTAATGGTGCAAGTGGGCAGTGAAATTTCTTTTGTATATAATGGGCAGTGGAATTCCTTTTGCACACATGCTGGCTCTGACATTTTGGCGCCATTATTCAAATTCCAAATCTGGTCGGCCCAACCATAAGCCTCCCTCCCTCGCACCCAGGCCACTCCCATCAGGCAAGAGGTACAGAAGTGTGAAAAGACAGACATACAGATTCAGGGACAGCTTCTTCCCAGCTAATATCGGTCAACTAAACCATCCTATCAACAGCTAGAGAGTGGTCCTGAGCTACTATCTACCGAATTGGAGACTCTTGGACTATCTTTAATCAGACTCTACTGGGCTTTAACTTCCACTAAACATTATTCCCTTTATCATGTATCTGTACACTGTGGAAGGCTTGGTTTTAATCATGTATAGGTTTTCTGCTGACTGGTTAGGACGCAACAAAGACTTTTCATTATACCTCAATACACGGGACAATAAACTAAACTATCTAATTTAGTTTGAGGATAATATTGTTTGAACTTGGATAGATCAATGGTTTTACATTCACTTTATCAATATGCCTTTTCCTACCTATGTCATTTGTGCCAACGTGTACGAAAATAGACAATAGACAATAGGTGCAGGAGTAGGCCATTCCTATGACTGCCTGACATTACCCTTCCCCGCTATGCCCCAGAGCCAGGTTGTATTGTAAAGCAGCAAATATAATCTGACTGCTCATTTAACTTTCAGCCAGTTTAGTCTATCAATAATCTCATACTGTATAGTCATAGTCACACAGCGTGGAAACAGGCCCTTCGGCCCAACTTTCCCACATCGAACAATATGCCCCATCTACACAAGTCTCACCTGCCTGCATTTGAGTCGTCTCCCTCTAAACCTGTCCTATCCATGTACCGATCAATACATTTCTTAAATGTAGTGATAGTACCTACCTCAACTACCTCTTCCAGCAACTCGTTCCACCTTTTATGTATATAGGTTGCCCCTCAGGTTCCTTTTTAATCTTTTACCCCCTCACTTTAAACCTATGTCCTCTGGTTCTTGATTCCCCAACTCTGGTAAAAGACCAATCTATTCCTCTCATGATCTCATACACCTCTATTAGATCATCGCTCATCCACCTGCGCTCCAAGGAATAAAGTCCTCACCTACTCAACCTCCCCTATGGATCAAGTCCTGCCAGCATCCTCATAAGTCTTCTCTGCTCCTTTTCCAGCTTAACAACATCTTTGCTATAGCAGGGTGACCAAAAGTGAACACAATATTCTATATGCAGCCACACCAACGTCCTGTACAACTGTAACAGAACCTGTAGGAAGGAACTGTAGATGCTGGTTTATTATACTGAAGATAGGCACAGAATGGTGGAGTAACTCAGCGGGTCAGGCAGCATATCTGGAGAAAAGGAATACGTAACGTTTTGGGTCGAGATCCTTCTGTGCACTGAGATTCAGGTGAGAGGGAAACTAGAAGTATGAAAAGGTACAGAACAAATCACAGCCGGCACCGAACGCCAACTTGTCCTCCCAACCTTTACTCCCAATACACTGACTGATGAAGCCTAATGTGCCGAACACCTTCTTGACTCATGAGGAACTACCCTTTCTATACTCATGATCTTCTACAGGATCACCATTTAATTTTTCTGTTCTTTCGACTTCTATATTTCTCATGATAGACACAAAAACTGGAGTAACTCAGCGGGATAGGCAGCATCTCTGAAGAGAAGGAATGGGTTAAGTTTCTGGTCGAGACCCTTGTGCAAATCCTGCACAGACTGTACCAGAGATGAGAATCACACCTTGGTCACTGGAGCACTGCCATAACAGCAGCACTACCCACTGTGCCACCGCGCCACCATGGCATAATTAATAATAAGATGAAACGAGAACTTACCAGTTTGAAGTTTGGTCTTTATTTTATGAGGAGTTACGATGAGGGATGAGTGAAGACCCCACTAGCACGCATGCGCGACATTCTTCAAAGTAGCGGTGTGGAATCAAGATAACAGACGAGGACTAAATGTATAGTAAGATAAGAGAACTAAAATACCAGATGACCTTTATATAGAGGGTTGGGAGCGGAGGGCACGTAATCCCTCATCGTAACTCCTGGGCCGCTGAGTCTGAAAAATGCCGCCGGCTATCCGCACTTCTGCGGTCCGCAGCCGTGTCTTCACACGGTCCCCTCACGCGGTCCCTGCATCTGGGTTTCCCCGAGCCGGGTTCATTCCCGCGGCCAGAATCTTCCCATGGTCCCGCGGCCGGGTTTTCCCCCCAAGCCGGGTTCACCCCGCGGCCAGATTCTTCTTGTTTCCGGTTCGCCGTGATTCCAGCGGTTTGCCACAGCCGGGATTCCCTCGCAGTCCCTGAAGCCGGGATTCCTCGTCAAGTCTGTGGTGGGATTCCCCTCCCCCCAGCCGGGCGTATAGGGGGAATCCACGATATCTCCAGCAGCAACTCTACCAGAGCTTCCTGCAAGGAGAAAAAGCAGACCTGGAGTTAAGTTGAAAAACTAACCTTCAGGTTTCAAACTTACCGCTGGTGGAGCAGCGCTTCCACAGCCTGTCGATGCGCAATGCGGTGGACGATATATCGCACATGCGTGCTGGCGGGGTCTTCACGTAGTCACTCACGTGACTCCAAAGTAAAATTACTGTTGGCTTGAATTTGTCAAATGGCCAGAGGGTTCAGTTGTGCCAAGGGGCAGTTTAGTTTAGTTTAGTTTAGTATACAGATACAGCGCAGAAACATGCCCCTTGGCCCACCGAGTCCGCACTGACCAGCGAACCCTGCACACTAACACCATCCTACACTAGGGACAATTTTTACATTTATATCAATCCAATTAACCTACAAACCAGTATATCTTTGGAGCGTGGGAGGAAGCCAAAGTCCTTGGAGGAAACCCACGCAGGTCACAGGGAGAATGTACAAACTCCGTACAGAGAAGTCACCATAGCCAGGATGGAACTTGGGTCTCTGTCGCTGTAAGCACTGTAACGCAGCAACTCTACTGCTGTGCCACTGTGCCACTGTGCCACTCCTTTATGGTGTAGCTTTATCATTGTGACATGTACAGTGAAAAGCTTTGACCTGACTTGCTGAGATACTCCAGCACTTTGTGTCCATCTTCAGTATAAACCAGCATTAGCAGTCCTTTCGACACAGAGATAGCCTATCTTTTGCCTGTTGTTCGATCAAATCAGATACAAACAGGTGTTGTATTTTGGAAAGTGGGCAGGACCTACGTACTGAATGGTGGGGCTCTGGGGAGTGTTGTAGAGCAGAGGGATCTAAGAGTGCAGGTACATAGTTCCATGAAGGTGGTATCACAGGTAGAGGAGTGGTCAAAAAGGCTTTTAGTACTGAGTATAGAAGTTGGGAGGTCATGGTCCAGTTATGAGGGTTGTTGGTGAGGCTGCATTTAGAGTATTGTGTTCAGTTTTGGGCACCATGTTATAGGAAAGATGTTGTTGTTTGAGAGGGTGCAGAGAAAATTTACAAGGATGTTGCCAGGACTTGAGGATCTGATCTATAGGGAGAGGTTGAGTAGGCTGGGATTCTATTCCCTGGAGCGCAGGAGGATGAGGAATGATTTTATAGAGGTGTATAAAATCATGAAAGGAATAGATCTGGTAGACACACAGAGCCTCTTGCACGGAGTGGGGGAATCAACAACCAGAGGGCATAGGTTTAAGGTGAAGGTGGAAACATTTTATAGCAATCTGAGGGGTCAGTTTATCATGCAAAGGGTGGTGGTTGTATGGAACGAGCTGCTGGAGGAGGTAGTTGATGCTGGGACTATCGCGACATTTAAGAGGCAATTAGACAGGCTAGGACAGGTTTGGTGGGATATTGGCCAAATGTAGGCAGGTGGGACTAGTGTAGATGTGACGTGTGGGCAAGTTGAGCTGAAGGGCCTGTTTCCATGCTGTATGAATCGATAAATCTACGACTCGAGTACAAGTACAAAAGGCTGGATGAGCTCCTGCAGAAAACTCATGCAGGTCACGCGGAGAACGTGCAAACTCCGTACAGACAGCAACTATAGTCTGGATCAAGCCGGGCTCTCACGCGTTGTAAGGCAGCACCTCTACTGCCCTTTGTTCTTTTCCGAATTCCTTACTTGAAGTTCAAACCTCCTTTTGACTCATTCACGATGATAAATGGTAACTTCCTCAGCACATCATTGCCTCCCCAACTCCCTGGCCGCTATTTTTGTAGATGCTGTGCTCTGGAGCTTCACACTGTCTGCAGCTTCATCCAATAATAATAAGTCACACACATCTGATTTCCTCAATGTCATTACAAAGCACTAGAGAGAGAAAAAACTCCAAGAAGTACACTTTGTTCCAGCTGAAAGTTGCCTTTTGCTTTCACAAGTTTTCTCTACCTTCCAAAAGCAGTTCTCAGCATTCACCCACTTCCAGCTCATCCCCACCACCAGCACACAATGCTTCTTTTGCAACTTCCATACGTTCCTTAGACCTAGGAACAGAATTAAGCCATTCGGCCCATCGAGCTTGCACCGCTGTTCAATCATGGCTAATCTGTTCTACCCTCATGAGTGGAAAGGAACTGCAGATGCTGGTTTAAACCGAAGATAGACACAAAATGCTGGAGTAACTCAGCGGGACAGGCAGCATCTATGGAGAGAAGAAATGGGTGACGTTTCGTGTCGAGACCCTTTTTCACATCCTTCTTATTCTGAAGAAGCCTAGACCTAAAACCTCACCCATTCCTTCTCTCCGGAGATGCTGCCTGTCCCGCTGAGTTACTCCAGCATTTTGTGACTATCTTTAGTTTAAACCAGTATCAGCAGCATCTTTGACTCTGTTTATAGAAAGGGTGGCACAGTGGTGCAGCGGTAAAGTTGCTGCCTTACAGCGCCAGTATCATTCATTCATGTATTCATTCATTCATTCAGTCATTCATTCATTCAGAGTCCCAGGTTCAATCCTGACTATGGTGCTGTATGCAGGAAGTTTGTATGTTTTGACTATGACTGCGTGGGTTTTCTCCAGGTGCTCTGGATTCCTACCACACTCCACAGACATACAGGTTTGTAGAATAATTGGGTTTGGTAAGTTGTAAAATTGTCCCTAGTGTGTAGGATACTCTTAGTGTACGGAGTGAAGGCTGGTTGAGTACTGGATAACTCAACAGATCAGGCAGCATCTCTGGAGAACATGGATCGGTGATGTTTTAGGTCAATAGATAAATAACAATAGGTGCATGAGTATGGCATTCGGCCCTTCAATCCAGCACCGCCATTCAATGTGATCATGGCTGATCTTTGCACCTCGTACCCCGTTCCTGCTTTCTTCCCATATCTCCACTATCTTCAAGAGCCCTATCTAGCTCTCTCTAGAAAGTATCCAGAGAACTGGCCTCCACCGCCCTCTGAGGCAGCCAATTCCACAGACTCACAACTCTCTGTGTGAAAAAGTATTTCCTCTTCTCCATTCTAAATGGCTTACCCCTTATTCTTAAACTGTGGGCCCTGGTTCTGGACTCCCCCAACATCGGGAACATGTTTCCTGCATCTAGCGTGTACAAACCCTTAATAATCTTATAGGTTTCAATAAGATCCCTTCTCATCCTTCTAAATTCCAGCATATACAAGCCAGCCACTGCATTCTCTCAGCATGTGACAGTCCCGCAATCACTGGAATTGAACATGCACCTATACTGCACTCCCCCAATAGCAAGAATGTCCTTCCTCAAATTTGGAGACCAAAACAGCACACAATATTCCAGGTGTGGTCTCACTAGGGCCCTGTACAACTGCAGAAGGACCTCTTTGCTCCTATACTCACCTCTTCTTGTTATGAAGGCCAACATGCCATTCGCTTTCTTAACTGCCTGCTGTACCTGTATGCTTACTTTCATAGACTGATGAACAAGGACCCCCAGATCCCGTTGTACTTCCCCTTTTCCCAACTTGACACCGTTTAGATAATAATCTTCCTTCCTGTTTTTGCTACCAGTGGATAACCTCACATTTATCCACATTAAACTTCATCTGCCAAGCATCTGCCCACTGACCCTACCTGGCCAAGTCACCCTGCATTCTCATAGCATCCTCCTCACAGTTCACACTGCCACCCTGCTTTGTGTCATCTTCAAATTTGCTAATTTTACTTTTAATCCCTTCATCCAAATCATTGATGTATCGTGTAAATAGCTGCGGTCCCAGCACCGAGCCTTGCGGTACCCCAAGTCACTACCTGCCATTCTGAAATGGACCCGTTAATCCCTACTCTTTGTTTCCTGTCTGCCAACCACTTCTCTATCCATGTCAGCACTCTACCCCCAATACCATGTGCCCTAATTTTGCCCACTAATCTCCTATGTGGGACTTTTATCAAATGCTTTCTGCATGTCCAAGTACATTACATCCACTGGCTCTCCCTTGTCCATTTTCCTAGTTACATCCTCAAAAAACTCCAGAAAATTAGTCAAGCATGATTTCCCGTTCGTAAATCCATGCTGACTCGGACCGATCCCGTTACTGCTGCTACCCGGACGCGGCGCCGACGGACAAGAGGCCGAAGCAAAGAAGCTGAAGGCAAAGAACCGAATAGATACGAGGCTGAAACGCCACTGAACCGAAAGAGTCCGAAGACGGAACGCCTACTAACCGAAAGGGTGGGACGCCCAAATGCAAATTAACCGAAAGGGCGGGACGTCTAAACGCCTACGAACCGATAGGCTGCGCTGCCTAAAAGCAAAGTTACCGAATGGCCGCTCAGTAGAAACGCCATCTACCCAAAAGGCAGCGTCGCCTACAGGCTAAAGGACCGACTCCCGCTCAACAGAAAAGTCCAATAATGGACATGACGTTGCCGGGAGGCGGGACTTGTCAGTGATTAGTCCAAACCCCCGCGTCCATCACATCACTGTGACGGTATGAACATTGTCCCAAACCTCCGCTCCACCAGACCCGCAGCCCGTGGTGGGTGGCCGTGGGAGAGTGGGGGCTGTCCCGAGCGATGCACACCTTCGGCCGCTTTCAACTTGGTGCTTGGGTTCAGATTGCCCAGTCACCTATGGCTTGTGTGGGAAAATGAACCCCACGCTCCCGTCTCCCCCTTCTCTCTCCCCTCTTCTTTCTCTCCCCCTCTCTCTCTCCATTCTCTCACCTCCTCTCTCTCCCCTCTTCAGGTTCTTTGCTTCGGCTTCTCGTCTGTCCGCGCCACTTCCGCACACGGTTACTGCTATCCAAATGTGCTGCTATTTCATCTTTTATGACTGACTCCAGCATCTTCCCCACCACCGATGTCAGGCTAACTGGTCTATAATTCCCTGTTTTCTCTCTCCCGCCTTTCTTAAAAAGTGGGATAACATTTGCTACGCTCCAAGCTACACGCCCGTCCCAAAACATCACCTAACCATGTTCTCCAGAAATGCTGCCTGACCCACATAGGTACTCCAGCACATTGTGTCCTTCAGAATAGTTTGTTTTATTGAATTGGATCAAGATGTTCAGAACCAACTATTTTCATTTCTGCTTTAAATTTGGTATGAAGCACAGGATTAAGGACAAAGGACATTTATTGTCATGTGCACCAATTGGTGCAGTGAAACTTGAGTTACCATTGCAGCACACCAATAAAATAATAACAACATTATAGAATTTAACATTAAACATAGTATACATCCCCGCACGGTGAGATCAAAGTTTCCCACAATGAGGGAAATCAACAAAGTTCTGTCCACTTTCTGCATGCTCTCCCGTGGTCGGGGTCTATTTGAGACCTCTGCAGTCGCCGTTACGGCATCCCGATGTTTCAGGGCCTCTCGCAGGAAGAACACTCTCAGTGGCTTGGAGTTTCGAAACGGCCGCTTCCTCCCGGAGACCGCTTCCTCCCAAAGTCCACAGGCCGTGCTGGTCGTAGCTCCAACACTGGCGATCTCGGCGAACGATCCCAGGCTCCGCGGTGTTTAAAGTCAGTGCCGCCCGCAGCTGGACGCTCCACAGGCCACAGCTCCACAATGTTGAAGTCGGCACTCCGGAGCTCCAACTCGGCAACCCGGGTAAGGCACCGTCATTCCGCAAAGGTACCTCAGTGCTGCGTCGCCGCTGAAGGTGCAGCTCGCAGCTCTGGCTGGTCACCAGCAGGAAAGACCAGGTGGTCAGCCGCCGGGGGGGGGGAAGATGCGGCTCGGAGGAGGGACGCATCCTCGCCCAGGTAGGGACTGCAAAAAACGCTTTCCCCCTCTCCCCCCCACCCACCCCCCCCCCCCCCATCCCCCACATAAAAAGACTAAAAGGTCTCCAGAACAAAACGTTTTAACAAACTAATAATTAATAAAAGGGTGAAGAAGGAACAGCTGCAGGCGAGGCTGCCACACTATGGCACCAAGTGGCACAGTTGGTAGAGCAGCTGCCTCACAGCACCAGAGACCCCAGTTTGATCCTGACCATGTGTGTTGCTGTGTGGAGTTTGCACGTTCTCCCTGTGACCTCCCTGTTTCCTCCAGGTGCTCTGGTTTTCTGCCACATTCGAATATGCATATGTGCGTATTTGCAGGTTATTTGGCCCTCTGTAAATTGCCCCCTAGTGTGCGGGGAGTGAGTGAGAAAGTGAGATAACATAGAACTAGTTGTGATGGTTGATCGATGGTCAGTGTGGGCTTGATGAGCTGAAGGGCCTGATTCATTGCTGTATCCTTTAAAGAAAACATCAAAAGTCAGTGTGAAAGCTGATGGGTATTTTCATTGAAGGACAATGCGCTTTGTTTAAAGCAGGAAGCAGAGGATGTAACTTATACAAGGGAATCTTTCAGTGACTTCATTAAATAGTCATAGAATGAAACGGTGTGGAAAACAGGCACGTTATTCAGCATTAAATCCACTTCTAAACTCAGAGCTGGTAGAGTCATAGTCATAGAGTGATACAGTGTGGAAACAGGCTCTTCTGCCCAACTTGCGCATACCGACAACATGTCCCAGCTACACTAGTCCCACCTGTCAGCGCTTGGTCCATATCCTATCCATAATAAAATTAGATTCGGTAGAATTTACTTTTTAAAAACATGACCTAATCTATAAGTTCTTGGATCAGAATCAGGCCATTCGGCCCAACAAGTCTACTCTGCCATTCAATCATGGCTGATCTATTTTTCCCTCTCAACCCCATTCTCCTGCCTTCTCCCCATAACATCTGACATCTTACTTATCAAGAATCTGTCATTCTCCACCTTAAAAATATCCATTGACTTGGCCATTTGTCAATGAATTCCACAGATTCACCAACCTCTAACCAAAGAAATACCTCCTCATCTCCTTTCTAAAGGTACGTCCACTGGACGTAGATGCTCCCTCTAGTGGAAACATCCTCTCCATGTCCAAACTATCCAGGCCTTTCATTATTCGGTAAATTTCAATGAGGTCCCCCCATCATCCTTCTAAACTCCAGCGAGTAAAGGCCCAGTGCCGTCAAATATCATTTTTAGGATTTTAGGCCCTTTGGCCCATCAAGTCTGCACCGACCAGTGATCCCCGCACACTAACACTATCCAAAATTAGGGATATTTTTAACATTTATACCAAGCCAATTAACCCACAAAGCAGTACGTCTGTGGCGTGTGGGAGGAAACCAAAGTTCTCTGAGAAAACCCACGCAGGTCACGGGGAGAACGTACAAACTCCGTCCAGACTGCACCCGCAGTCAGGGTCAAACCCGGGTCTCTGGCGCTGTAAGCGCTGCAAGGCAGCGACTCTACCGCTGAAGATTGCACTTGTGCGCATGTAAGGTGAAACTATCGGGTCAGAATGCAGAAACATTGAACAGCAGGTCCTGGCTCACAATTAAAGACACAAGATACTGGAGTAACTCAGCCGACCAGGCAGCATTCCTGGAAAACATGGATAGCTGATGTTTCAGGTTGGGACTGGTTGGCAGAGGGGGAAAGAAAGCTGGAAGAGAGGAGTGGCTGGACAAAGTGTAATAGGTGAGTACGGGTGAGGGTGGTTTTTGATTGTTGGCTGCGGGGAAAGTGATAAGCAGTGGATACAAACAGTGTAACTAAGCAGGACGAAAATGAAACTAGAATGATGACAAGGGTGTGAGGAACGGAGAGAGAGGGAACAATGGCCCATTGTGGGCTCCAACCTTCCTTCATCATCGTTGCTGGCTCTGATTTGTCCTATTGCCTACCTTTCATTCATTTGTTCTTTACTCCTTTTCATATCTCTTAGTTCTCTCTCCCCTGACTCTCAGTCTGAAGAAGGGTCTCAGCCCAAAACGTCACCTATTCCTTTTCTCCAGAGATGGTGCCTGACCCTCCGAGTTACTCCAGCGTTTTGTGTCTATCTTCAGCAATTAATTGTTCACCAATGTGGGCGGCACAGTGGCGCAGCGGTAGAGCTACTGCCTTACAGCACCAGAGACCCAGGTTCAGAGACCTGACTACGGGTGCTTGTCTGCACAGAGTTTGTACGTTCTCCCCATAACCTGCGTGGGTTTTGTCCGAGATCTTTGGTTTCCTCCCACACTCCAAAAAGTACAGATTTGTAGGTTAATTGGCTTGGTGTAAAAGTAAATGATCCCTAGTGCGTGTAGGATAGTGTTAGTGTGCGGGGATCGCTGGTCGCTACGGACACCGTAGGCCGAAGGGCCTGTTTCCATGCTGTATCTCTAAACTAAACTGAAACTCAACTGATGTCTAGATCTACTTGGCTCCGTGTTCGAGGTGTCTGCCATGCTGTTCTGGCAATAGTTAATGCAGTAACATTAAAGATAAAAGGAATCTGAAAATCACAAGGAGTTGGGTTGTCAGAAAGCCTTTGAAAGCATCTAACATCATCAAAATTCCAGCTGAGTGTGCCGTACATGCTACTTTTTGCAGCTCTGCCTTCTTCAATACTTTGTGATGACTTTCAGGCAGGGCATCTTTGCAATTCATTATTATGGATATGAGAGGTATATATGATGTGAAGCTTCGGGGCACAATATCTACGAAAATAGAGGCAGGGGACTTTAGGATGTAGCAGTGAACTACAGAAGTTATCATTTATCATTGTGAGTAAGTCAAAAGGAAAAGCTTGCTGCTTTGAACCCTGCAAATACCGGCGGACTAACAGAAAGTGCTGCCCCAGTGTCGGTGAGGGCTTGGCTGCAGAGTTTCATCGGAACGTGATAGAGGGTCAAATCATTGCGCAGGACAACAAAGGGAAAATCTGAAAACACGGCCAGTTGATTTATTTCCATTCAAACCAAAATTGTTGTACATTTTGTGCAGCTTCAAAGAAATTTTCTTACATCTCCGCCGTCAACAAAAATGACAGGGTTATGCACAATTAATGAACTCGGGAATCTGGTGACAGTTTTTATACGGGCTGTATCAGATCATCTCACTGACGACGGCTTGGTTTGTCGACACAATAACTGCAGGTGCTGGTTTACACAAGAAGACGCAAGACTGCTGTGGCAACTCAGCGGGTCGGGCGGCAGCTCAGGAGAACGTGGACAGGCGACGATTCGGCTCGGGATTCTTCTTCAGACTGATTGTAGGTCGGTGGGGGGATGGGGAGAGAAAGAAAGCTGGAGGAGAGGAGGACACGGTGGCCTGTCTTCATCTATTGCCTGCCAGGTCTTGTCCTGCCTCTCCTCTCTTCCACCATCCTACTCCCCCCCCCCCCCACGATCAATCTGAAGAAGGGTCTTGAGCCAAATTGTTGCCTTTCCATGTTCTCCAGAGATGCTGTGTGACCGGCCGAGTTACTCCAGCACTCTGTGCCTTCTCCAGTTGGTTAGTATTGTCATTATCATAGAGCCATAGTGTCATACAGCGTGGAAACAGGCCCTTCGGCCCAACTACCCCACGCCGGCCAACATGCCCCATCAACTCTAGCTCCACCTGCCTGCGTTTGGCCCATACCCCCTAAACCAATCCTATCAATGTCCTTGTCCAAATGTTTTTTAAATGTTGCAATAAAAACAACCTCCTTTGGCATCTCGCTCCACCCATCCACCACCTTTTGTGTCAAAAGTTTGCCCCTCAGCTTCCTATTAAATCTTTTCCTCCTCACCTTAAACTTACAGGTAACTTCCTGGTCCGCTGGTTCTTGATTCCCCTACTCTGGGTAAGAGACGGTGTGCAT
Organism: Raja brachyura; assembly: GCA_963514005.1. Next base: position 33,478,924 of record OY740810.1, read on the forward strand.
TGGTGAATAACGTTTGTGAGGGAGGTATTTCTTGCTTTTATACAGTAATGTGAAGGTTTTAACTTCCAGTGAATGAGTAGATGGGCCCCTCAGCTTAACTCCCTGGAAGAGGGCAACACAGTGGTGCAGCGGCAGAGTTGGTTCCTTAGACCTAGTTTCCATCCTGACTATGGGTGCTGTCTGTATGGAGTTTGTACGTGCTCCCCGTGACCACGTGAGTTTTCTCTGATTTCCTCCCATGCCCCAAAGACGCATAGGTTTGTAAGTTAATTGGCTTTGGTAAAATTGTAAATTGTCCCTGGTGTGTAGATAGTTCTGGTGTACAGGGTTATCGCTGGTGGGTACGGACTTGGTGGGCCGAAGGGCCTGTTTCCGTGCTGTATCACTTAAATCTGAAGTCTAAAGCCTGAAGGCCCGTCCCACTTGGCGATTTTTTTGGCGACTGCCGGCGTCATTGACTGACATATCAGGTCGCCGAAAGATTTTGAACATTTCAAAATCCAGCCACAACAAAAAAAATGTTGCGATACTTGAGGAGACACCGCTCGTCAATGCATCATCACACCGCGTCACCGCTGCATCACGCCGCATCACCACTGCGTCACACCGCATCATGCCGCATCACTGCAACATTTTCAGTGACCTGATACGTCAGTCAATGATGCCGAGAGTCACCGAAAAAATCGCCACGTGGGACAGGCCCTTAAAGGAGCACGGCTCAAAGACAACCCTGATTATTCCAGCTGATGGACTTGTATCGCAATGTGTTAGCCTGACCCAGGGGTAGGTAGTTAGTGCCTGGTTATACATCACGGTAGCTCATATGCTTTATGCAGAACAAAAACAAGCAAAGATAGACACAAAAAGCTGGAGTAACTCACCGGGTCAGGCAGCATCTCCTGCGAAAATAAATAGTAGACGTTTTGGATGGAGACCCTTCTTCAGTCTGCAACATCTGTTTGAGGAAGGGTCCCGACCCAAAACATCGATGGTCCATTTCTCTCCGCCAATGTTGCCCGACCCGTTAGGTTCACCCTGCAACAGGGTTTGTTGCTCAAGATCCCTGCATCTGCCGTGTGTCTTTTGTCTCCAATGTCCGGTGACATTGCCGAAAAGTCTAACTCCGTGGTCATTTGACAGGTGGCATGAGCAGCACGTTCTGCACAGTTGGCGTGCCTCCTTTGGTGGTGGTGTGGGTGGCAACAGGGGGAGCTGCGCCCATGCTGAAACAGAACGAATGGCTGCAGAGAGAGTCATGCACAAGTCCAAGACCCCCCCCCAACCCCTCTGCCCCACCTGGACACCCACCTACTTTATTTGAGTCTACAGATACAGCACGGAAACAGGCCCTTCGGTCCACTGAGTCCGCGTCGACCCAGCGATCCCCGCACACTAACACCATCCTGCACACTAGGTACAATTTACAATTTTATCGAAGCCAATTAACCTGTCAAGCTGTATGTCTTTGGAATGTGCGAGGAAATGGGAGCATCCGAAGAAAACTCATGCAGGTCACGTGAAGAATGTACAAACTCCGTACAGGCAAGCACCCGTAGTCAGGATCGAACCTGGGTCTCTGCTGGTGTAAGGCAGTAACTCTGCCACTCGCTGCGCCACCATGATGCCCATTTTGGGTATAAACCAGCATCTGCAATTCTTTCCTATACACTTCCTACCTTTTGTAGTTTCCGCCTGAGACACGAGGCAACTCTTAGCAATCTCCCCCCATGTCTGCCGTTTGCTCAAATTAAGCAATAAACTCACCTCAAAAATCTGACTTTGGCAAGAAGCCCGTGACTGAGTTTTCTCCTGTCAGCCAAACCCAGGAGCTACAACAGAAAAAAAAATCACAAACTGAGACATCTGTCTGCATTTATCGTTTCTTTATTGAAATTTCAGCGTGGGGAACGGGTAGATGTTACTGTAATTGGCCATTACATTAAATAGCCATGACCTAAACTACCATAAAATAGGACTTTAGCTTCTTTTCACGATGATTCCTGGTAGGGGTTATAACTGCCCCCTGTCTATCAAAGCACATTATCCGTAGCAGTTTGAGTTTTGGGTCAATTAGTGATGTGGGTGCGTTAAATGGATTTAATTTATTTGGAGACTAATTCAAACTGCATTTTGAATGTGACGAGCAGCAGCGAAGAAATGTGTCAAAGAAATCCGGGGCGAATATTTTTGATAAGCGTTTCAGTTTTGAAAGTGCGGAGAAGAACAAATGTAATGGTGTGTGTGAGTGACGTCAGCTGGCAAGTGTAATAGATCCATGGCAGCGTATCTGGAGAGTGAGGAAGGGAGTGTTTGGGGTGATGAATTATCCCGATGTGATACAGTAAACTAATTACATAATAGTCCCTGCCTGGTAGGAATCGGCAAAGTGAATCCTAGACTGCTGGTCTCTTTGTCTCTTTGTCTGTCATGGAATCAGGGTAATGGCATTCAGGGTTACATTTATCATGTCTGAGTTTCTCTGACTGAAACCACAATGGATTTTCTGCCAAGTTACGCTTTCTGCTTCAGCTCAACAAATCCTTTGCTTCCTTTTCATTCTTTCATTTATTTTCCCTCTGCATTTGATGTTACTAATTCAGAAAGTTCAGCTTAGTTTAATTTAGTCTAGTTTAGAGATATAACTTTGAAAGCAGGCCTTTCGGCCCACCGAGTCCGTGCTGGCCAGCGATCACTCCGTACACAAGCACACATGGGACAATTTATACCAAAGCCAATTGACCTACATTCCTGCATGTCTTTGGAGTGTGGGAGGAAACCGGACCACCAGGAGAAAACCCACGCCGGTCACGGGGAGAACGTACAAACTCCATACAGACAGGACCCAAGGTCAGGATCGAACCCAGGTCCCTGGTGTTGTTAGGCAGCAACTCTACCACTGCGCCACCGTGCCGCATGAGTGTGAAGTGTGAAGCTAGGAAAGAATAAACCTCCCTAATACAATACTTTTCCAACTCGTTCAATGTGGCGGCACAGTGCATGTCTCTGTTACTTTTGTGTTTCATCTTCGACACCCCCTGCAGGCCCCAGAAGCAGCCATTATTGCGAACTGTTACAACTGCCTGTCACATGCAATAAACTCAAGCTGAGTAACAAGCTGTTAGCATCCCCGATTCTACCACCAGCATTGTCAGCTGCATGTGAAGAGAGATGCTTTCCCTGCTTTTATCTGTTGAGCCCTTTTAAGCCACCTTAGAAACACAAAACAACACTGCGAGCTCTAAGTCTCTTCAGGCGAGCTGCAAAACCTGACATTAGTTTCATAGTTTAGTTTTGGTTAGAGATACAGCGGGGAAACAGGCCCTTCGGCCCACCTAGTCCATGTTGACTGGCGATCACCCCACATACTAACACCATCCTACACACACTGGGGCCAATTTACAATTTTACTGAAGCCAATTGGCCAACAAACCAGTACGTCTTTAGAGTGTGGGAGCAAACCGGAGCACCTGAAGAGACCGCATGCAGGTCACAGAGAGAACGTACAAACACCGTGCAGACAGCACCCGCAGTCAGGATTGAACCTGGATGTCTGGTGCTATAAGGCCACAACTCTACCGCTGCACCACCATGTCGAATTACAGAATCCAATAGTTATTCCGCAATATAATTGGAATTTAATTAGACAATAGATAATAGACAATAGACAATAGGTGCAGGAGTAGGCCATTCGGCCCTTCGAGCCAGCACCACCGTTCAATGTGATCATGACTGATCATCCCCAATCAGTACCCCGTTCCTGGCTTCTCCCCATATCCCTTGACTCCGCTATTGTTAAGAGCCCTATCTAGCTCTCTCTTGAAAGCATCCAGAGAACCTGCCTCCACCGCCCTCTGAGGCAGATAATTCCACAGACTCACCACTCTCTGGGAGAAAAAGTGTTTCCTCGTCTCCGTTGTTATTGGCTTACTCTTTATTCTTAAACTGTGGCCCCTGGTTCTGGACTCCCCCAATATCGGGAACGTTTCCTGCCTCTAGCGTGTCCAAACCCTTAACATTCTTATATGTTTCAATGACATTCCCTCTCTTCCTAAACTCCAGAGTGTACAAGCCCAGCCGCTCCATTCTCTCAGCATATGACAGTCCCGCCATCCCGGGAATTAACCTTGTAAACCTACGCTGCACTCCCTCAATAGCAAGAATGTCCTTCCTCAATTTAGGGGACCAAAACTGCACACAATACTCCAGATGTGGTCTCACTAGGGCTCTGTACAACTGCAGAAGGACCTCTTTGCTCCTAAATTTGATTCCTCATGTTATAAAGGCCAACATGCCATTCGCTTTCTTCACTGCCTGCTGTATCTGCATGCTTACTTTCATAGACTGATATACAGGAACCCCCACATCCCGTTTTGCTTCCCCTTTTCCCAACTTGACACCATTTAGATAGTAATCTGCCTTCCTGTTTTTGCTATCAAAGTGGACAACCTCATATTTATCCACATTAAACTTCATCTGCCATGCATCTGCCCACTCCCCCCAACCTGTCCAAGTCACCCTGCATTCTCATAGCATCCTCCTCACAGTTCACACTGCCACCCAGCTTTGTGCAATCTGCAAATTTGCTAATGTTACTTTGAAACCCTTCATCCAAATCATTGTACACCCCACTAGTCACGGCCTGCCATTCTGAAAGGGACCCGTTAATCCCCACTCTTTGTTTCCTGTCTGCCAACCACTTCTCTATCCATGTCTACCCCCAATACCATGTGCTCTAATTTTGCCCACTAATCTCCTGTGTAGGACTTTATCAAACAGCTTTCTGAAAGTCCAGGTACACTACATCCACTGGCTCTCCCTTGTCCATTTTCCTAGTTACATCTTCAAAAAATTCCAGAAGATTAGTCAAGCATGATTTCCCCTTCGTAAATCCATTCTGACTCGGACCGATCCTGTTACTGCTATCCAAATGTTCGGCTATCTCATCTTTTATAATTGACTCCAGCATCTTCCCCACCACCGATATCAGGCTAACTGGTCTATAATTCCCTGTTTTCTCTCTCCCGCTTTCTTAAAAAGTGGGATAACATTAGCTATCCTCCAGTCCACAGGAACTGATCCTGAGTCTATAGAAGATTGGAAAATTATCACCAATGCATCCACGATTTCTAGAGCCTTTAAGTACCCTGGGATGCAGACCATCAGGCCCTGGGGATTTATCAGCCTTCAGTCCCATCAGTCTACCCAACGCCATTTCCTGCCTAATGTGGATTTCCTTCAGCTCCTCTGTCACCCCAGATCCTCTGGCCACTACTGGGTACTTTTTTTAAAACAGAGATTGACAGATTCACGATTAGTAAACTGTCAAAGATTACGGAGAGAAGACAAGAGAATGGGATTAAGAGTGAAAATTAGATCAGCCATGATGGAATGGTGGAATCAATTTGATGTGCCAATTTGATGAGTCCGTGGATATATCGCAGTGGCTCGTTATGCCAGCCATAGGTACTTGGGGCTATTGTTTTACTCGTGAGCATTTTTCATCAGGCTGGAAAAAATGTCCCAACTTACCTGATGCCCCGAGTACTAGCGGCTGTATAACGAGCCGCTACAATATATCCACGTACTCCTACAGCCTCCTACGGACTCGTTACGATCATTCTGCGAGTTTGAAAACTCGGGAGAATTTGTGAATAACTCAGGAAATTGGGACAGGCCCTTTACAAATGAAGATGCTGGAATCACTACAGGTGCATGGCTGCAGTGGGAGAGAGTGTTCCTGGGTTGGCAATTAACTCTGACCTGAAGCCAGTGGCAAAGATGATGGAGCCTTATACCCAGGAACTGTGAAAAGCCATGTCATACAATCACAGGCTCATACAGCACGGAGACAGGCCCTTCAGCCCGATCCGCCCATGCCGACCAAGGTACCTCATCTATGCTAGTCCCATTTGCCTGCATTTGGTCCACATCCCTCTAAACCTTCCCTATCCTTGTAATTTGACCTTTTAATTGTGTCATTAAAATGGTGGATCAAATGGTGAGTGTTTGGTAAAAATACCCATTATGTTTCCCAGAGGCCAGCATAGTGGTGCAGCAGAGTTGCACCAGAGGCCTGGGTTCGATCCTCACTACCGGTGCAGTCTGTACAGTCTTGTACATTCTCGCTGTGACTGCGTGGGTTTTCTCTGGGCACTCGGGTTTCCTCCCAGACTCCAAAGACGTGAAGGTTTGGAGGTTAATTGGCTTTGGTAAATTTGTAAAATGTCTTTCATGTTTATTATAGTGCCAGTGTACAGGGTGATTGCTGGTCGGTGCATACTCGGTGGGCCAAAGGGCCTGTTTCCGCGCTGCATCTCTAAAATCTAAAGTCTAAAGAAATTAACTTGGAAGGTGACATTGGAAAGCCTCTGATAATCCTACTCACCGTCTTCTGAAAAAACATGGAATTGTGACAGTCCTGTGCTACACCAGGCACCGCTCCTGTAGACCGAGTGTACGGACTGCACTGGACATTGAAAATGGCACCAAAACCTGCGACTCTTGCACGCGGTCTCAGTGTACTATTTCTATGCTTCTTGTACTATCGGAGATTGTGCTTAGGTGTGGCAACACTACTGTACCTAGTATGATTGTGCAAACTTTATAGTCGGATTGTCACAGCTGTTTATAAAAAATAATAATTGCACTGTATGTACGTACACATGACAATAAAGAGACGCACGGTGACGCAGCAGTAGAGTTGCTGCCTCATAGCGGCAGAGACCCGAGTTCGATCCTGACTACGGGTGCTGCCTGTGTTGAGTTGGTACATTCTTCCTGTGACTGTGTGGGGTTCCTCCAGGTGCTCCAGTTTCCTCCCATATTCCAAAGATGTACAGGTTTGTAGGTTAATTTGGCTTCAGTAAAAAATGTAAATTATCTCTGGTGTGTGGGATAGTGCTAGTTTAAGGGGATCACTGGTCAGCATGGGCTTGGTGGGCCAAAGGGCCTGCTTCCGTGCTGTATCTCTAAACTAAACTAAAAACCACTCAACCATTGAATTGGACCCTCTGCGTAAACATTTGCCCTGCACCTCTCCTTTAAACTTTACCCCCTTCACCTTCAAACTCTGTCCTCTATTATATAATATTTCCATCCTGAGGAAAAGGTCTTGTCTGTCTGCCCTCTCCGTGCCACGTGTAAGTTTGCAGCTGGTAGAGAGAATAATCGGGTGAGTGTTATGGGTCTGGCATTGAATAATATTGTTAGGAAATAACTACAAGGCTCATTAATCTTGGCCAACTTTGTTGGAGTGTCACATTTCCTTCTCTCCTGGGAGGATGAGTGTCTGTTGGAGAATCTGCATACACCTGTTCAGCTATCTCTTCCCAAACAGCTCAGAGAGCAGCTTACTGCAGCAATGCCTGAAAATTGTTCACCTTCTTTCGATGCACTGGCTGGGTGGTGCTCACGGCACAAGCTGACCTAGAAAAAAATGATCGGGAAATTGGGGGAAAATCCCAGTAACAAAAATATCACAAGGGCGTGATTTACCTTTACTCATTTATTAGCTCCTCGCCAACTGGTTAGAGCTGCTTGCAGAATCTGCAGCTGATGAAATGTGTCCTATATCCTTAAAGTATATTCCCCAAAGCAATCACAGGAGAGTTTAGTTTAGTTTAGTTTAGTTTAGAGATACAGCATGGGAACAAGGCCCTTCGGCCCACTGAGTCCGTGCTGACCAGCAATCCCCGTACACAAATACTATCCTACACACACTAGGGATAATTTACAATTTTTACCGGGCACAATTAACCTACAAACCTGTATATCTATGGAATGGGAAAACCCACGTACTCACAAGGAGAACGTACAAACTCCATACAGACAGCACCCGTAGTCAGGATGGAATCCGAGACTCTGGGGCTGTAAGGCAGCAACTCTACCACTGCGTCATCCTGCCGGTGAGAATAGAGGTTTGAGGAACAGCACCTCATATTTCGCTTGGGCAGCTTGCAACCTAGCGGTATGAATAATTGATTTCTCTAATATCAAGTAGCTCCTGCATTCCCTCTCTCCCTATTCCTTCCCCGCCCTAGTTGTCCTGCTGGTTTCACTGTTCGCATCCATATATCCCTTCATTATCCACAGCCAACAATGGACCATTGTGGGCTCCACCTTTCCATGGTCATCGGTGCCGGCTCTGATTTGTTCTGAACCTTTTCGGACTTCTAATTTCCCTCTCCCCTGACTCTCAGTCTTATACACCTCTACAATGATCGATAGTTTTCATATTGTGGTCAAAGGTAACAATGTGAGTAGCAATGGGCTCGGACTCAAAATCCTGCTTTTGCTTTAGGCCTAATCAGCTCGGTATAAATCAGGGCAGCATTAATATAATATGTAGGAACGAACAGCAGATGCTGGATTAAACCGAAGATAGACAGAGAATGCTGGAGTAACTCAGCAGGACAGGTGGCTTCTCTGGAGAGAAGGAATGGATGATGTTTCGGGTCTGAAGAAGGGTCTCGACCTGAAACGTCACCCATTCCTTCTCTCCAGAGATGCTGTCTGTCCCGCTGAGTTTCTCCAGCATTTTGTGTCGATCTTCAGCATTAACATAATGCAGCTGTACACAAAACTGGATTTGAATAACGATGAGAATAATTCATTCTTTGCTAAGTCATTGTGTCTGCCTCAGTTTCAGCAACGTTTATGCTTCAGACAAGAAGTAATGGCCCTCAATGTCAACAAAATGAAGGAGCAGGTGTAGACATTGGGGAGCGTGGTGGGGTCTACACCCCACTTTGTATCGCTGGTGCTGGAATGGAGATGGCGGAGAGCTTCAATATCCACAGTGTAAATATCACTAACAATTTGACCTGGTCCATCCTCATTGATGAGATGACTAAGTAAGTGCAGCATGGTGGCTTAGTGTAGAGTTATTGTCTCACAGCTTCAGGGACCCGAGTTCGATCCTGACCACGGGTGCTGTCTATATCGAGTTTGCACGTTCTTTCTGTGACTGCATGGGTTTTCTCCGGGTGCGCTGGTTTCCTCCCACATTCCAAAGACGTGCAGGTTTGTTGGTTAATTGTCCCTGGGGTGTAGGATAGAGCTGGTGTTCGGGTGATCGCTGGCCGATGTGGACTCGGTGGTCTGAAGGGGCTTGTTTACACATGGAATCTAAACCAAAGCACAACAAATTCCTCTGCAGACTACAGAAATATAGTCCGTCCCTAATTAGGCTTTCCTATTTCTCCAGACGCACCCAGAGAAAGCCGAGCTCAAGATCACACAAAGCCTCAGGAAGTCGAGAAAGCAGCCCAATCCCCCAGCCTCACCCCTCCCCATCCCCAGCCCCAGCGATTCCACATATACTTCACGTCTGCCTCAAGAAAGCAGCCCCCGTAATCAAGGACAACTCCCACCCTGTGCAGAAGATGCATAAGCTTGAAAGCGTGCAGCACCAATTCAAAATTAGTTTCTTCCCTGCTGTTATCAGTCTTGAACAAACCTCTCATTCTGCTTCATTACGGTCATTGCATTTCTATTCTTCAAACTCTTGGCTTTAACCTCTAGAGATACAGTGCAGAAACAGGCTCCTCGGCCACCGAGTCTGGGCCAACCAGCAATCACCCCGTATGCAAGCACTATCCTACACATCAGGGAGAATTTACAATGTTACAGTATTTTATATTATGTACCTGTACTCCTAGATGCCACTGCTTCTGCACAACACTCCCCAGGGCCCTGCTATTCACTGTGAATGTCCTGCCCCACCTCACACATATCTACATTAAACGCCATTAGCCATTCTTATTGAGTCATAGAATGATACAGTGTGGAAACAGGCACTTCGGACCAATTCTCCCACACCAGCCAACATGTCCCAGTTACACTAGTCCCACCTGCCCGCATTTGGTCCATATCCCTCCAAACCTGTCCTATCCATGTACCTGTTTAACTGTTTCTTAAATGTTGGGATAGTCCCTGTCTCAACTACCCCCTCTGGCAGTTTGTTCCATATATCCACCACCCTGTGTTTGAAAATGTTACCCTTCAGACTCCTATTAAATTGTTTCCCCTTCACCTTAAACCTAAGTCCTCTGGTCCTCGATTCACCTACTCTGGGCAAGAGACTCTGTGCATCCATCCGATCTATTCCTCTCATGATCTTATACACCTCTATAAGATTACCCCTCATCCTCACACTTCACGGAATAGTGTCCCAGCCTACTCAACATCTCCCTATAGCTTAGACCCTTTAGTCCTGGCGACAATTCTTCTCTATAACCTTTCCAGCTTATGATACCAATCACTTTAGTGTCATCTGTAAACGTACTAGTCATGCATTGTAAATTCTCATCCAAACCATTGATGCAAACCACAAACAGGAATGGATACACCACTAGTCACAGGCCTCCAGTCTGATTGATGATAGTCCGAGGGTCTCCAGCGAGGTAGATGGTTGCTGCTCTCTAGTTGGTGATCAGACGGTTCAGTCGCAATAAGATGGTTCAGTTGCATGTTAGCACAGGAACAAACACTGACAAAGTTGGAAACACTCAATGGGTCAGGCAGCATCCGTGGAGAGAGAAACAGAGCCAATATTTCAATTGTTTCTTTGTTTTTTTTCCTTCCACAGAGAACCCCTGAGCGTTTGCAGACGTTGGTGATGTCATTCCAGATTGCCAACATCTGCCACTTTCAATTTTCATTCTCTGGAATTGATTGCTGTTGGTTAACAGATTGACAGCTTTGATTCCTTACAAAGTGAATTGATGAACTGGGATGTACTATCGTGGGAAATTGCCAAGGGCACATTTTATGGCTGTCAATTAATCATAGCCAGCTGCCATAGTCAGAATGCGCCACTCAAAATAGGAAATAGCTTCTGCTCACGAAGCAAGAAATGGAACCACTTACTCCACAACAGACATGTTGCCCGTAGACAGCTCATGAGTTATTGAATTAGCCCTGCGATCATGGGTGGCATGGTGGCGCAGTGGTGGAGTTGCTGCCAATGCCAGAGACCCCGGGTTCGATCCCAACTACAGGTGCTGTCTGTAGGGAGTTTATACATTCTCCCTGTGACCACGTGGGTTATCTCTGAGATCTTCGGTTTCTTCCCACACTCCAAAGATGGACAGGTTTATAGGTTAATTGGCTTGGGTTTGTATACTTGGTAAGTGACCATTTTCCCTAGCGTGTGTAGGCTTGTGTTATTGTGCGTGGATTACTAGTTGGTGCGGACTCAGTGAGCCGAAGGGCCTGTTTCCGCGCTGTATCTCTAAACGAAAATAAACTAATCAGCGTGGTATGATGTGTGAGGTTCAGAGATTCATAACAGAATATCAAACCAGGCAGAGAAGATAGAATTATAGAGGCACAAGCAACTGCAGATGCTGGTTACAAAAAAACTTCACAAAGTGCTGGAGTAACTTAGCGGATTAGACGGCACCTCTGGAGAACATGGATGGGTGACGTAGAAACTGGTATGCAAAAAAGGACACAAAGTGCTGGATAAACTCATCCGGTCAGGCAGAATCTCTGGAGAACATGGATAGGTGATGTTGGAGCAAGGAACTGCAGATACTGGTTTACAAAAAATGACACAAAGTGCTGGAGTAACTCAGCGGTTCAGAAATACTTTTTCGGGTCAAAACCTCACCTTTCCAAGTTCTCCAGAGATGCTGGCTGATCCCCTGATTGACTCCAGCACTTTGTGTCCTTTCCTTTAATGGTCAGGACACTTCTTCAGAAGAATGAATTATCTTTGAGCACCACAGCTATATTGGGCTGAGGTATGATCCAGTAGCAGAAGGACACGTGCTGTTATTTTACTCGCTGTTATTCTAGGCCACAATGGAAATGGGATTTCCTGTGAAATCCGTCGGAAATGAAGTTTCCAAAACTGGAATGTACTTGTGACATAATAGGGTCAGCAGCAAGCAGTGCTCAGAACCAGGGTGGGTTTTTAAGTATGATGTTAAATACCAAAAAGTAAAAGAAAATTCAGTTGCTTTTGCTTTTTTGCTGCCCATAAAAAATCTAAATCTGTTAAACTGAGTTATTTTGTCAATCTAAAGTCAACAACTCAAACGCTTGTAGCTGTTGAAATCGATTCTTTATTCAGCTGAGACTAGTCTCTGAACCTTCCAACACAGAGCTGTAAGCTCTGGGGCGGGTCCAGAGAGAATAGTAGCTTTGATACAAACTCATTGCTTTATATAGGTATTAGACATTTCAGATACAGAGGGTATGACAAACTGGTAACCAATCATCTGAGTCCTTCTGGTAATTTACAACAGCAGTCACATGATCCCCACTTCTCTGGCCTCATTTTACAACCTTTGTTTGCCTGTGGTTTAACTATGTTTAGAATTATTTTATTTCAACACAGCAAAACCCCAGTAGGCTCAATTATTAAAGACCACTCCTCAAAATATAAGATACATATGTAATACAATGGTCACACAAGTCCATACCAAGAAGAAAGATATTTCTATAAATCTAAACAAAGTCTAATGTTTACAGTCCTACTAAGACACAATACATTTCATAAATGGTTTCACTACAATTTTACACAGTTTAAAATACCATTACCTATGTATTAAAAACAGTAATTATATGAGTTAGCTGAATTACACAGCTTCTAAGTTTAAATTCAAAACCCACACACACCTCCCAACTCCAAGCATACATGATTCGTAAATCTGTGAAATTAATTATTAAGTGTTTGGTGCCAGGATACAACTTCATTCTAATTTGCAGCCCCTTTTCCTGCTGTCTCTGGGAGCTGGATTTCCGATCTCATCTGCAAGGCCTTTTACAAATATTACAGAACAAAGGTAAATTCACAACCAGACCATTACCTCGAAGTACATCTGCTTCTTCGACTTTCTATAAACAGAAGGAAGGTCACAAATCCATTAATCTGATTATTTTCCTCTGCAAGCATCCATCCCTTATCTCAACCCCATTATAATTTAACATAGCCAAAGCTAACCACAGAGTCTATTATCTCTCAGCCTTGAATTCTCTCGAACTCAGCGAACTCAACTTCACAGCTCAAGAATGTGCCATAGAGAAAGCGCAGATGACCTCTGGCCTAAGAAGAGGCCCTATTCAGCTATCCATTCTTCAACCCAAAATCATATCAAATACAATTTCCTCCAGCATTATAATTGCCTCAAAGCAATAAACTAAACTAAACTCAAATAAACTAAGCTGTGCAGGTTCAGATTAGCGTTTCTATGTTTTGATTCATCTGTTCGCTGTATGTGTTTCTTTGTACTTTATTTCTTTAGGATACATGTGTTTCAGAAAATCTTAAGCTTTTCTTACAATTTAACATAGGTTCAAAACCCGAAAGTTACTATCTGAGCAATTCTATTATATAATCTTTCCTCAAACCTACAAATAATATTTAATTTATTGACTCTTTGTGAGAGGACAAAGATTGGCTGCAATGTTCAAGGGTGTGGCATGGTGGCGCAGCGGTAGAGTTGCTGCCTTACAGAGCCAGAGACCCAGGTTCAATAACCCACCATGTGTGCTGTCAGGACAGAGCTTGTACTTTCTCATCGTGACTGGTTGAGTATTCCCCGGTAGCTCTGGTTTCCTCCCACATTCCATAGACATACAGGTTTTGTGGGTTAATTGGCTTTGATAAAAATAGTAAATTATGCCTAGTGTGTGTAGCAATAGACAAAAGACAATAGCTGCTGAAGTAGGCCATTCGGCCCTTCGAGTCAGCACTGCCATTTAATGTGATCATGGCTGATCATCCCCAATCAGTACCCATATCCCCTGAATCCACTATTTTTAAGAGCCCTATCTAGCTCTCTCTTGAAAGCATCCAGAGAACCTGCCTCCACCGCCCTCTGAGGCAGAGAATTCCACAAACTCACAACTCGCTGTGAGAAAAAGTGTTTCCTCGTCTCCATTTTAAATGGCTTTCTCCTTATTCTTAAACTGTGGCCCCTGGTTCTGGACTCCCCCCAACAACGGGAACATGTTTCCGGCCTCTAGCGTGTTCAAACCCTTAACAATCATATATGTTTCAATGAAATATCCTCTCATCCTTCTAAACTCCAGAGTGTACAAGCCCAGCCGCCTCATTCTCTCAGCATATGACAGTCCCGCCATCACGGGAATTAACCTTGTAAACCTACGCTGCACTCCCTCAATAGCAAGAATGTCCTTCCTCAAATTAGGGGACCAAAACTGCACACAATACTCCAGGTGTGGTCTCACTAGGGCTCTGTCCAACTGCAGAAGGACCTCTTTGCTCCTATATTCGACTCCTCTTGCTATAAAGGCCAACATGCCATTCGCTTTCTTCACTGCCTGCTGTACCTGCATGCTTACTTTCATAGGCTGATGAACAAGGACCCCCAGATCCCATCGAACTTTCCCTTTTCCCAATGTGACACCATTTAGATAGTAATCTGCCTTCCTGTTTTTGCTACCAAAGTGGATAACCTCACATTGATCCGCATCAAACTTCATCTTCCATGCATCTGCCCACTCCCCCACCCTCATTCTCATCGCATCCTCCTCACAGTTCACACTGCCACCCAGCAAAACTGCGCAATTTGCTAATGTTACTTTGAATCCCTTCATCCAAAGCATTGGTGTATATTGTAAATAGCTGTGATCCCAGCACCGAGCCTTGCGGTACCCCACTAGTCACTGCCTGCCATTCTGAAAGGGACCCATTAATCCCTACTCTTTGTTTCCTGTCTGCCAACCAATTTTCTATCCATGTCAGCACTCTACCCCCAAAACTATGTGCCCTAAGTTTGCCCACTAATCGCCTATGTTGGACCTTATCAAATGCTTTCTGCTAGTGCTAGTGTATGGGGATCGCTGGTCAGCGCTGACTCGGTGGGCTGAAGGGCCTGTTTCTGCACTGTATCTCTGAACTAAACAAAACTAAAAAAGTGCAGAGATTTACGATGACGTTGCCAAGACTCGAGGGACTGAGCTACAGGATGAGGATGGGCAGGCTAGGACTTTCTCTGGAAGAAAAGGATAGGTGACGTTTCGGGTCAATCCCTTTACTACTGTTGATCTTGCCTTCGTTGATACGTCGCCAACACAACTCCAACAGAGCACATGGAGTCACGAAGATAAAAATGAATGAAGAATAAAGATCAGCACGGTGACGCAGTGGCACAGCCGCTGCCTTCCAGCGCCAGAAACCCAGGTTCGATCCTGACTACGGGTGCTGTCTATTTGAAGTTTGTATGTTC
Source organism: Raja brachyura (assembly GCA_963514005.1). The sequence continues at coordinate 33,494,127 of OY740810.1, forward strand.
TTCCCGTGACTTTGTGGGTTTTTTCCGAGATGTTCATTTTCCCCCCACACTCCAAAGATGTACAGGTTTGCAGCATAATTGGGGCTTGGCATAAATGTTAATTGTCCCTAGTGTGTGTAGGATAGTGTTAGTTGTCAGGATGATTGCTGGTCTTGGGGGTCCTTCTGCTGCATCCCTAAACTAAACTAAACAAATCATTGGTATTTATCATCATCTTATTTATAATAACTTGGAGAGGCAACAAATATTTCATATAGCTGGTCTTTTCTTGCTTCTAGTTTCCTCACTCTACAATGAATCTGAAGAAGGGTCCCAATCCGAAACGTCACCTATTCATCTTCTCCAGGACCTGACCCGCTGAATTACTCCAGCATATTGTGTCTATCTTCAGTTTAGTTTAGTTTAGTTTAGAGATACAGCATGAAACAGGCCATTCAGCCCACCGGGTCCACTCTGACCATCGATCACCATTCACACTTGTTCTAAGATAAAATGGAATTTAGTATAACTTTGTCGGTGCCCTTTATGTGGTGACTCTTGGCATTCCTTGGGTACGCAAAACAAAGTATATCACTGTGACATTCATTCATTCATTCATTCAGTCATTCGGCTATTCATTCATTCACTTTCTCATCCACTCCCTGCACACTACAGGGGTAATTTAACAGTGGCTAATCTTTGATAGCACAGACAATTAGCAGATTTGCAGATGACACAAAGCTGGGTGGCATTGTGAACTGTGAGGAGGATGCTATGAGAATGCAGGGTGACTTGGACAGAATGGGTGAGTGGGCAGATGTTTGGCAGATGAAGTTTAATGAGGATAAATGTGAGGTTATCTACTTTGGTAGCAAAAACAAGAAGGCAGATTACTATCTAAATGGCGTCAAGTTGGGAAAAGGGGAAGTACAACGGGATCTGGGGGTCCTTGTACATCAAGATTCAAGATTCAAGAGAGTTTATTGTCATGTGTTCCAGGTTGGACAATGAAATTCTTACTTTGCTTCAGAACAACAGAATATAGAAGGCATGAATACAGAACAGATCAGTGTGTCCATATACCATTGTATAAATATATACACACATGAATAAATAAAACAGATAAAGTACAAATAAACAGATAATGGGCTATTAATGTTCAGAGTTTTGTTTGAGATTAGTTCAATAGCCTGATGGCTGTGGGGAAGTAGCTGTTTCTGAACCTGGACGTTGCAGTCTTCAGGCTCCTGTACCTTCTACCTGAAGGTAGCGGGGAGATGAGTGTGTGGCCAGGGTGGTGCGGGGCCTTGATGATGCTGCCAGCCTTTTTGAGGCAGCGACTGCGATAAATCCCCTCGATAGTAGGGAGGTCAGAGCCGATGATGGACTGGGCAGTGTTTACTACTTTTAGTAGTCTTTTCCATTCCTGGGTGCTCAAGTTGCTGAACCAAGCCACGATGCAACTGGTCAGCAAGCTCTCTACTGTGCACCTGTAGAAGTTAGAGAGAGTCCTCCTTGACAAACCGACTCTCCGTAATCTTCTCAGGAAGTAGAGGTGCTGGTGTGCTGTCTTTATGATTGCATCAATGTTCTCAGACCAGGAAAGATCTTCAGAGATGTGCACGCCCAGGCATTTGAAGCTCTTGACCCTTTGCACCATCGGCCTATTGATATAAACGGGACTGTGGGTCCCCATCCTAAATCTACCAAAGTCCACAATCAGTTCTTTGTATTTTGCTGGTGTTGAGGGCCAGGTTATTGTGCTGGCACCATTTAGTCAGAGTCGATCTCTCTTCCATACTCTGACTCGTCCCCATCAGTGATACGTCCCACAACAGTGGTGTCGTCGGCGAACTTGATGATGGAGTTCGCACTGTGACCGGCTACGTAGTCATGAGTATAGAGTGAGTACAGCAGGGGGCTGAACACGCAGCCTTGAGGTGCTCCCATGCTGATTGTTATCGAGGCTGTCACCTTTCCACCAATACGGACAGACTGTGGTCTGTGAATGAGAAAATCAAGGATCTAATTGCAGAGAGATGCGCAGAGACCCAGTTTGGTAACCAGCTTGGAAGGGTGATTGTATTAAATGCCGAGCTGTAATCAATGAATAACAGCCTGACATATGAGTTTTTTTTGTCCAAGTGGTCCAGAGCGGAGTGGAGAGGCAGCAAGATCAGTCGATGAAAGTAAGCATGCAGGTACAGCAGGCAGTGAAGAAAGCAAATGGCATGTTGGCCTTTATCACAAGAGGAATCGAATATAGGAGCAAAGAGGTCCTTCTGCAGTTGTACGGAGCACTAGTGAGACCACACCTGGAGTATTGTGTGCAGTTTTGGTCCCCTAATTTGAGGAAGGACATTCTTGCTATTGAGGAAGTGCAGCATAGGTTTACAAGGTTAATACCTGGGATGGCAGGACTGCCATATGCTGAGAGAATGGAGCAGCTGGGCTTGTACACTCTGGAGTTTAGAAGGATGAGAGGGGATCTCATTGAAACATATGAGATTGTTCAGGGTTTGACACGCTAGAGGCAGGAAACATGTTCCAGATGTTGGGGGAGTCCAGAACCAGGAGTCACAGATTAAGAATAAGGAGTAAGCCATTTAGAACGGAGACGAGGAAACACTTTTTCTCACAGAGAGTGGTGAGTCTGTGGAATTCTCTGCCTCAGAGGGCGGTGGAGGCAGGTTCTCTGGATGCTTTCAAGAGAGAGCTAGATAAGGCTCTTAAAATTAGCGGAGTCAGGGGACATGGGGAGAATGCAGGAATGGGGTACTGATTGTGGATGATCAGCCATGATCACATTGAACGGCGGTGCTGGCTCAAAGTGCCGAATGGCCTACTCCTGCACCTATTGTCTATTGTCTATTGTCTATTGTCACTCTATACAAGCCTTTTAATATTTGGTAGTTTTCAATTAGTTACCCGCTCTTCCCTTTGATAACCTTTGACACCTTTACTAATCATGAACTTATCAATCTCCAATTTAAAAATACCCAATGTCTTGGCCACCACAGTGGCAATGAATTCCACAGATTCACCACTATCTGGCTAAAGAAATTTCCCCCTTCCATCCAGAACAATGGTAATGCCAGGAAACTCAGCCATGTCTACAAGGTCTCCTGTTAAAGGTCTTAATGTGAACTGAATCCAGAATGAATTGGAGAAAATCCATTAAAACGTACTCACTAACTAACTCACCCATCATTCCTTCATCCTCGTGTCTCCTCAATATTTCATGATCTCAACTGATTTGTGTCAAAATATAAATTAAAGTACAAACTTAAGTAACGATTTAAAGATATGGGCAGCTGGTAGAGCTTATGCCTCACAATGCCAGAGACCTTGGTTCGACCCTGATCTCAGGTACCGTCTGTATGGCATTGTATCTTGTTCAGAAGCTCATTCGTTCTTGGAGCAGAATTAGGCCATTCGGCCCATCAAATGTACTCTGCCATTCAATCGTGGCAGATTAATATTTCCCCCACAACCTCATTCTCATCCCACAGTGTGGGATTCCTCCAGGTGCTGTGGTTCTATCCTGGCCACGAGTGCTGTCTATGTGGAGCTTGCACGTTCTCTCTGCGACCGCACGGGTTTCCTCCGAGTGCTCTGGTTTCCTCCCCCATCCCAAGCCACCGTCTGTAAATTGCCCCTTGTGTGTAGGGAGTGGATGCGAAAGTGGGAGAACATAGAACTGGTGTCAACGGGTGATCGATGGATGGTGTGGACTCTACCAATACTATGCAAGACATAGGAAATAAAAGGTGTGTAGGAAAGGATATACAAGGCATGCCAGCTAATCGAATGATAAGCCCTTGTTATTGTACACCCTCTGAAATCCAGCCTAATGGATCAAGACAGCAAACTCTAAAAACTAAAATGACATTTACACAATTCCAACAGTAGCTAACATTTCTTATGTTCTTTCTCAATGAGTAACGCTGTGCCTGGGAGGATATTGGCGAGCGATAAATATCCTTGGGAGGATGGTTTTAAGGCACAAAGACACTTAGGGTTCACAAAAGTGCAGCACAAGCTGCCAGAATATTGTAACAAATGTAAAAATTATCATAATAGCTTTAGGTGAAGACCTAGAAAGAAGCTATGAAACTAACAATAGACTGTGAAGAGTTAGATGAATGAATGAATGAATCATCTTAAGTTTTCCACAGTTCTCTGCTTTCATCTAGACTTTAATACATAAATACATACAAAACAGCGCTCCCTCAAGAAACGCCTGTGAGTAAAAATAAGTTTTACGTCTCGACTTAAAAGAGTTGATGGAGGGAATAGTTCTGATCATGGAATCATGGAAACTTTATTGTCATTCAGACCTTTCGGTCTGAACAAAATTTTGTTGCAGTCATACATATAATAAAATAATAAAAACACAAAATAAACACAAATTTAACATCCACCACAGTGAGTTCACCAGACACCTCCTCACTGTGATGGAAGGCAAAAGTCTTAAGTCTTCGTCTCTTCCCTTCTTGTTCTTCCTCTGCACTAAGGCGATCCAGGCCTCCAATGTCATGACCCCACCGGGTGATGATAAGTAAGTCCCACGGCTGAACCGTGCTCCGCGAACGGGCCGGTTCAAACTCCGCGGCCCGGGGTGGTCGAAGCTGCCGAAGCTGCCGGTCCAGTTCAGTTCAGTCTCCAGTCCAGTCCAGCGGACGAAGCTGTTGCCGTGGGAGCTCCGGAAAAACAGGTCACCAACTGTGACCTGCGAGCTCCCGACAATGTCGTCCACTGGGCCCGCGGCCGAACCTCCGGTTGGGTCGCCGCCGCCGCCACCGCCACCGGAAAGCCGCCACAGCTCCGAGTCGGGCTGCCGGAACGGCCGGAACGCCTGAACACCACCACAGCTCCGAGTCGGGCCGCCGGAACGCCGGAATGCTGGAACGCGGGAACACCGCTTCAGCCTCGAGTCGGGCCGCCGGAACGCCTGAACCCGCCACAGCCCCGAAGTCGGCCAGCCTCGCGCTGGTAAGTCCTGGCTGGCTCTGCCTCCGGAGCCTCGAGGTCGGTTGCAGTTGGAGGCCTCCACCTCCGCCATTAGGCCTCAGCGCAGACGAAGACGGAGACGGGGGATACGACAAGAAAAGTCCCGTCCCCACGAAGGAAGAGACTAAAAATTGTTTCTCCCACCCCCCACACACATACACAACCTAATAACTCAAATTAACAAGCTAAAACAGGACAAGAAAACAACAAAAAAGAAAGAACAGACAGACTGCAGGCGAGCCGCAGCTGCCTAGGATGGGAAGAGGGATGTTGTTCCATAGTCTAGGTGCTGCAACCGCAAATGTGCGGTCGCCCCTATCATTGTCCTGTCAATGTTCTCCAGAGATGCTGCCTGACCCACTGAGTTACTCCAGCACTTTGTGCCATTCCGTGTCCATGCCTGCTTGTAAAGATGCTGAGAGCAGCTGTCCTGTGAAGATCACATTATTGTTGATTAGGGACTTGCAGAATAGCCAGTCAATACTCATGAGGAACTTGAGTTCCAGTAGATGGTGGCATCCGCTGATTTATCTTTCTGCTGGGAGAGTTTTTAGGCTCAGGAAATGTCACAAAGGAAATCTTGTGAAAGGTACACACCCCTATCATAGAAGAGGAAGTGGTCAGTTAATCGGTGGGTAGAGCACTATGATGGTAGCTCCTTTGTCTAGGTTATTAAACACGCACCATTTCGTCAACCACTTTAACAGACACCCCGGACTATCTTTAATTGGACTTTACTGGACTTTATCTTGCTCTAAACGTTATTCCCTTTATCCTGCATCTGTACACTGTGGACAGCTTGATCGTAATCATGTACAGATTCACCACCAATTTTACGGCTATTGGAGGTCGGGCACCTCCTTTAATCTGGACAAAATTACGAGAGAACATTACAAATCCCCCCCCCCCCCCCCCCCCCCCCGGAGGACCCCCCCGAAAATGTGGCGTTTTGTACGGGTGAGGCTGCCGATCTCGACCTCATCTGGACTTCTACGCCAATCATCGGGTCAAATTTGGCAAACAGTGGTACATTGATCTAACAATACATACATACAGCGCTCCCTCAGAGGACCTCAGGAAACACCTGTGAGTAAAAATAAAATTTAAGTCTAGACTTAAAAGAGTTGATGGAGGGAGTAGTTCTGATGGGAAGTGGCCAGGGGTCTAGAACTCCAGCCCGGGTCAGAGCCGGCAGATCCTTTCCCATAGTTGACATCCAAGGCCATCTTTGTGGGCTGGTGTCTTGGCTCCCCCGAGTCCATGATTCCTGCTGGTCCCGCAAAACTGATAATACGGCAAGGCTCTGGAACCTAGGAGTCTGAAGAAGGGTCTCGACCCGAAACGTCGCCTATCTCCTTCGCTCCTTAGATGCTGCTGCACCTGCTAAGTTTCTCCAGCTTTTTGTGTAACCCTAGGGTGCCAGACATCAGTGGTGGGCCTGTATGGGCCTATTTCCTGTATCTGTTACTTTTTTGCATATCTTTCATTCATTGTTCTTTATCTCTCCACATCACCGTCTATATCGCTCGTTTCCCTTGTCCCTATCCAGCCTGAAGAAGGGTCATGACCCGAAACCTCACCCATTCCTCCTCTCCAGAGATGCTGCCTGTCCTGCTGAGTTACTTCAGCTTTTTGTGTCTATCTTTAGTCTTTCCACTGGTTGGATACACACAATACCACAATACAGCTTTTCATTGTACCACGTTACATGTGATAATATACTAAACTAAACCAAACATCTAAAGGACACTTGGACAAGTACATGGACAGGAAAGGTTTAGAGGGATATGGACAAATGCGGGCAGGTGGGACTAGCTTAGACAAACGATCTTGATTGTCAAGGAGGAATTGGGCTAAAGGGCCTGGTTCTGTGCTGTATGAGTCTATGACTATAATGTGCCTGGTCAAAATATAGTGCTATTCCTCAAATATATATTGATTTTCCATTGAGAAAACACAAGACACTGAGGACAGAAAGGACAAAGTGGGATAAATGTCAACATGTGCCACAGGTGGGGAAAGACATAGAAACAAGGAACAACAGATGCTGGTCTACACAAAAGGACACAAAATGCTAGAGTAACTCAGTGGGTCAGGCTGCATCTGTGGAGCACATAAACAGGAAATGTTTTAGGTCGGGACCCTTCCTCAGACTGATTTTGGGGGCAAGGAGGGTGGATGAAAGCTGGCTCTCTTCCCATCTCTGCAATCAGCATGGAACCAACCTGAAATGCCACCTATCCGTGTAGATGCCGCCTGACCTGTTGTGTTCATCAATGACTTTTGAGCTATCTTTAACGGACTTCATCATACTTTATCTTCCACTAAATGTCGTGCCTTTGATTCTATATCTATTATTGTTGCCCCACAAATTGTGAGTTTAAGATATTGGTGTTGGTTGATAATTATCAAAATGTATAATTTCACAAAATACATAATTTATCTGCTAGTTTAGACACGTTCCAGAGGACCGATAGATCAGAATGGTCCATTTTCCTTGCATCACCTTTAAGTTTAACACATGCAGATACTGCATTCTTTTCAATGCTATTTGTTACAGAACCCCTAAGATTAAAACTTTCATGACAGTATCAGTTTGAGTCCTTTACCTAGAGTATGGGTAACAAGAGCCAGAGGACATGAGTTTAAGGTGAGAGGCAAGAATTAATAGAAACCTCAAGGGCAACTTTTTCACTGGTGGTGGATGTACAGGTGTCAGAGGAGGTAGTACTATAACAGCATTTAAAAGACACTTGGACAGGTACATGATAGGCAAGGTTTAGAAGGATATGGGCCAAATGCGGGCAGGTAGTAGATGGGGCACCTTAATTCAGTTTGGAAATACAGCCCAGAAACAGGCCCTTCAGCACACTACATCCGCGCCAACCAGCGATCCCCGTACTCTAACACTATCCTACACACCATGGGCAATTTACAATTTTTACCGAAGAAAATTAGTCTACAAACCTGTACGTCTTTGGAGTGTGGGAGGAAACCGGAGCACCCAGAGTAAACCCATGCGGCCACGGGGAGAACATACAAACTCCGTACAGACAGCACCCATATTCAGGATCGAACCCGGGCTCTATGGCTCTATGACTCTAAGTCCTACTTCACATTTCTCCTGCAGCAAACTGATTAGTTTTAGCCATTTATTTGAGCATGTTTACAAAGTGCAAGCTCCAAACTGCTGAAATAGAGGGAAGTCTTCTTACAAATGGTACAAAGATCAAGTCAACAGCATCTCCAGGTGGTTAGACTGAGAACAGCACTGCAGAGTAACGGGAAGTATGTTGCTGTTGGGGAAGGATTAATGCAAAATTAATACAATTAAAGCACAACTTCAAATGTTATTGAGGGGCGGCACGGCGGCACGGCGGGTGAGTTGCTGTTTTACAGCACCAAAGACCCGGGTTCGATCGGTCTACGGATGCTGCCTGTATGAAGTTTGTACATTCTGCTTGTGACTGCCTGGGTTTTCTCTGGGTGTCCTGGTTTCCTCCCTCGCTCCAAAGATGTACAGGTGTGTAGGTTAATTGACCGGTAAAATTGTAAATTGGCCCGAGTGTGCAGGATAATACTAGCGTACGGGGTAATCGCTGGTCAGCACAGTGGGACGAAGAGCCTGTATCTCTATGGTCTAAAGTCCAAAAATAATTATCCTATAATGAAATGGTTGTGTTCCAATCAAATATCGTGTTATACAAATTTGCAATTAAAAATAATCCAACATGCCTCTGGGGAATAGGGGTTTGGGGCGAGAACGTTTCAGACTCACAATAACAAAGTTATTTTTCCTGCAGGATTTTCATAAGTGAAGATGAGGGGCAAAAATAGGGTAGACAGTCAGGACCTTTTTCCCAGGGTGGGAATGCCCAACACTAGAGGCATAGCTGTAAAGTGAAAGGGGGGGAATGTTTAATGGAGATGTGCAAGGCAAGTGTTTTACACAGAGAGGGATGTGGGCCTGGGACGTGTTGCCACGGGTGGTGATGGAGGCAGTTATGGGATTGGAAATAATTATTTTCACTCTGGGCTTTTAGATAGGCAACTTAGATTGGAACTGTAGGGACTAGAGGGACGGGGATTCACGTACAGGCAGATGAGATCAGTTTAACTTGGCATAATGCTCGGGCCAGACATTGTGGGCCAAAGGGCCCGGTCCTGTGTTGTCCTTTGTTTTATATTCCATATTATATGTTCGATGTTCTCTGGTTTTATTAACAGCAATGTTCGATTTTAACAGCGATCTAAAATTACTGAAGGCTGTATGTTGCATTGTTTAATAGAGTATTGCTGCCCAAAGAGTCAATGGAAATGATTGCTTATCAAATTAAATGGCCATCTATAACTAAAGTAACAACTTTTCCCTTAAGCGATAATGGTGCCTGATTAGTGAAAGTTACCTGGAAATAGGATTTTTTTAACCTATACTGTTTAAATCCAAAACAGCTTTTTCTCTGCTTGTTAATTTCCAAACTAACCTTTAAATGGTTCTCTAACTTGCGATGGAAATTGTGTTCTAACCAATTTGGCTCATGTAATGCGGATAGAGATCCCAAATTCCCATGGAGGAAAAGTCCAACACTAGAGGGCACAGCCATAAGATGAGAGGGGGAAAGTTTAATGGAGATGTGAGGGCAAGTATTTTACATACAGGTTTGTGGGAGCCTGGAAGACATTGCCGGGGTGGTGACATCATCAGTCAGAGCATTGAGTTGGGTGGTCATATAAAACGTCGGTGAAGACACATGTTATAAGAAAGATGCTGTAAAAACTGGAAAAGGTGCAGAGAAGATTTAATAAGTTGTTGCCAGGACTCAAGGGTCTGGGCTATAGGGAGAGGGTGAGCAGGCTAGGATTCCTTGGAGCGCAGGTGGATCCTATAGAGGTGTACAAAATCATGAGAGGAATATATTGGGTAAACGCACAGTCTCTCGCCCAGAGTAAGAGAATGGAGAATCAGGGGACATAGCTTTAAAATGAGGGGGGAGTGAATTAATAGGAACCTGCGGGGTAACAATTTTATACAAAGGGAGGTGGGTACTTGGATGGGATTGGTTTAGAGGGATATGGGCCAAACACTGGCTGGTGGGACTATGGGACATGTTGGTCGGTGTGGACAAGTTAGGCTGATGGAGCCTGGATCCATGCTGTATGACTTTATGACTATGGTGTTTAAGAGGCTTTGTGGAAGTGCAATGAATGGAGGGACTTGGATCGCACACACAGATGTGATGTTTAACTTTTCATTGTGTTCAGTAGAAACAATGTGGGCCGAAGGGCCTATTCCTGTGCTGTACTGTTCCCGTTCCTTGTTTCCATTAAACCTTTCCCCTCTCACTTTAAACCCACGTCGTCAGGTTCTTGATTCGCCTACTCTGGTTAAGAGGAATTAAGTGATTAAGTCCTTATGTAATTTCTTGCTCTGATAGGTTGGGTGCCTATTTTCGGAGTCGAAGGCAAGCATCTGATTAATGTAGCCGCGCTTTGGAACCAGGTAAGTAACACGTAATTTCGAGAGGGCGGTTTTGTTCCTCCCTTACCCGAGGCTGGAGAACCAAATGTAAAAATAGGTCACTGGGATGACACTTAGGATGCTAATATCCAGTGTTGAAAGACGACTAGCTGTTCCTTGATGCCTTGCGAGATGGTGCCTTGGGAAAAGGTGTGTGTTCGTGCGTGGGACTGACAGCTTAAGACTCGATGCAAGGTTGAAACAAAGGGCAACTAATCAGGCTCGTCAATGTCATGTTTATACCATTCCTTGGATTCCAGGTCCAACTGCAATTTTCTGGCATCTGGTGGTCTGTCACCTATAATCCGGACCAAATTTCAAGAGCGCACTTGAAATCCACCCCAGGAAGTCCTCCCGAAAATGTGGCGCCTAGGCCGGGTGAGACAGCTGATCTTGTCCGCAGAGGGACTTCCATGGCCAATCAGCGGGTCGGGTTTGCCTCCTGCCCCTGGGGCTCTGGCACTGCAGCCAGGCCGGAGCCGGCCAATCCGTTCTCATAGCCGACTTCAAAGACCGACTTTGTGAATCAGAATCTCGGCACCCCAAAGCTGTGACCTCTGGTGGTCCAGCAAAAATGATAAAATGGCAAGACTCTGGAACCAAGGATGCCGGAGAAATCGGCAGCAGCCCAACAAGCTACTGACTCTGCGAGCGGAAGTAAATATTTCCAGTCCTATAAAAAATGACTAACCTTTCATCCTGAGATGATTAAAGTTCTGGATCCAGGTCTCTCAGGTCTCTCAGATCTCTCGGCCTGAAGAAGGGTCTTGACACGAAACGTCACGTTTCTCCAGAGATGCTGCCTGACCCGCTGTGTTGCTCCAGTATTTTGTGTCTATCTTCAGGTGGCTGAAGAGCCTGTTTCCGTATCTAAACAAAAACCTACTTTGAGGGCTCTATTAGAGGCACTGTAAAGACAAAGCCGTGGATTCCAAAATCAAAACTTTTTCTTTAGTTTAAGAAGGATTGTATTGATATCAAAAGTTACTGAAAGTAAAACATTTACAGTATATTTTGATCCTAATGGGCCTGTCCCACTTAGGCGACTTTTTAGGCGACTGCAGGAGACGATGCAGTCGCCACATGTTCGCCACATGTTCGCGGGTGGTTGCCGGGGAGTTGCCCTCATGGTCGTGAGGAGTTCCCGCATTCTAGGAACTAGTCGCGGCCTCATTATGGTCGCCGTGAATTTTGCAACATGTTGAAACATTACCGGCGACTAGAATGAAGCCGGCATTAGCGAGAGATTAGCGAGAATTCTCATTCCTTACGTGGATCGCAAGGAGGTCATAGTAAGTTGCCAGGAGGTTGAAGGTTCTCTTAGGTTGTCGCACTTTGTAGTCGGTGCTGACCGGTGAATTTCATTGGCTCATTGGGGGACAAAAACGTAAGCAGTAGTTTTCAGAACCAAGGATAACCGACCGGTAATGTTAATGTCCGCCGAGCTTCACAGCCGTGTATCTCTGGCTTATTAAAAGTTGCCTGGATTCTTGTCTCTACTCCTTCTCCCTCCTTCTCCCTCCCACTCCCCTCTTTTAAAGGATTTCCCGTACACTGTGCTAGCTGTCTTAATTACAGCGCCAACCTTCCTGTTCATCGCGGTGTGTGTCTGTATAACCTTGGCTTTGCACCTTGAATTTCAGACAGCACTCCTAGCCCCTGCCTTTGCGATGTGTTTGTGTGTGTGTTCCATTCTGACAGTCGCTGTTCCAGTTCCTGGTTTTTCAGGGGACTGCTGTCGCTGGCCGGCCGCTGAAAAATTACCTAAGTGGGGCAGACTCATAAGACTAATAATTTGCAAGAACTTTGCAAGAGGAGGTGTAGGGAGGTAAAGTAGTTGAGGCAGATACTTTTACAATATTTAAAAGACATTTGGACAGGGACATGGATGGGAAAGGTATTGAGGGATATGGGCCAAACATGGACAGGTTGGACTGGCATAGATGGGGCACCTTAGTCAGTGTGGGCAAGTTGCCCGAAGGTCCTGTTTCTCTGCTGTATGACTATAACTTACTGTAAACAAACTTTCAAACAAACCAGTCCAACTAGTATCATTAGTAAAGTGGAGAATACTTATTAAATACAAAGTCCATGTAAAATGGTTCTCATAAGTTCATGAGTCATAGAAGTAGAATTTGGCTATTCGGCACATCATGTCTACTCTGCCATTCAATCATGGCGGGTCTATCTTTCCCTCTCAACCCCACTCTCCTGCCTTTTCCCCATAATGCTTGACACCCTTATGCCCCTGTCCCACTTAGGAAACCTGAACGGAAACCTCTGGAGACTTTGCGCCCCACCCAAGGTGTCCGTGCGGTTCCCGGAGGTTTTTGTCAGTCTCCCTAATGGTCGAAAATGGTTTCCGTTTTAAAAATCGGTCATTTTTTGTCAAAGCCAGTTGAAGGTGGTTGCCGGAGGACAAAAAACTCCGGGAACCTCCGGGAACTGCACGGAAACCTTGGGTGGGGCGCAAAGTCTCCATTCAGGTTTCCTAAGTGGGACAGGGGCAAACCTAATCATGTATTTGTCAATCTCCGCCTTAAAAAATACCCAATAACGGCCTCCACAGCCATCTGTGGCAGTGAATTCCACAGATTCAACACACTCTCACTAAGGCAATTCCTCCTATTCTCTTTTCTAAAGGTACGTCCTTTTATTTCGAGGCTGTGGCCTCTGGTCCTAGACTCTCCCACTCATGGAAACATCTTCTCCACATCCGCTCTTTCCAGGCCTTTCACTATTCGGTAAATTTCGATGAGGTCCTCCCTTATCTTTAGAAACTCCAGCGAGTACAGGGCCAGTGCCGTCAAATGCTCATCTTATGTTAACCCAATAATTCTAATTTACCTCCCGCACATCCTCTTCAATGCCAGTACATCCTTCCTCAGACATGGGGCTTAAAACTGCTCGCAATACTCCAAATGCGGTCCGACCAGTGTCTTATAAAGCCTGAGCATTACATTCCCGCTTTAATATTCTAGTGCTCTTGAAATAAATGCTACCATTAATATGGGAAACGATAACTATGACCCTCACCATTGACCCTCTTGCGTTTACAGCTATGAGATCTGTGGAGGTATAGAGCGCAATCTACTCTACCCATGGTTTTCAGTACCCGGTCAGTTTCAATGAGGTCCCCCCTCGTATTTCTAAACTCCACCGAGTACAGGCCCAGTACCGTCAAATGCTCATCATAGGTTAACTCAATCATTCTCGTAAACCTCCTGTGGACCCTCTCCAATGTCAGCGCATCCTTCCTCAGATATGGGGCCTAAAGCTGCTCACAATAATCCATCCCTGGTTCCGTCACAACTAAGTTAAAACATTGAATGTGGGGAAGTGTCAGATCATGCACGATGGGAAGAAGAACCAACACAGATTACAAACTAAATGGAGAGAGACCAATTAACCTTCAAACCTGTACGTCTTTGGAATGTGGGAGGAAACCGGAACTCCCAGGGAAAACCCACGCAGGCCACAGAGAGAACGTACAAACTCTGACCTATTTGTACTTTCAGCACCCGTAGTCACAATCAAACCCGGGTCTCTGGCTCTGTAAGGCAGTATCACTGCACCACAGTGCCGTGCTAGAGGTTGCCTTAAAAAGGCAATAGGCAACACGGAATCTGATAATCATAACAGCTTTGAACACTGGAATATATTGGAAACATGCTTTGCATAACCTGGCCTGTGATTAATACTTGTTCATCCATAAAGTCAAACATTGAGATTTTTCCAAATTAGAATATTGTGAAATAAATAAGTAAGACAAAAAAGACACAAAATGCTTGAGTAACTCAGCGGGTCAATCAGCATCTCTGGAGAAGATGAATAGGCGACATTTGGGCTAGGGACACTTCTTCAGACTAAATGTATCCATAGTGTATCCATGTTCTTCAGAGTTGCTGCCTGACCTGCTGAGTTATTCCAGCACTTGCTGCCTTTTTTTGTTTGTAAGCCAACATCTGCAGTTCTTTGTTTCTACAATTAAGGCAAAACGTTAGAATGGCAAGCACAAGTCATAGGCAGCAGTTGCTGCCGTACAGCGCCAGAGACCCTGGTTCGATCTTGACTACAGCTACTGTCTGTACAGCGTTTGCACATTCTTCCCGTGACCTGTGTGGGTTTTCTCCGGGAGCTCCGATTTCACAGCTCCGATTTCCACATTCCAAAGATGTACAGGTGTGTAGGCTAATTGACATGGTAAAATTGTAAATTGCCCGAGTGTGTATAGGATAGTGTTGGTGTGCGGGGATCGCTAGTCGGTGCAGACTCGGTGGGCCAAAGGACCCGTTTCCACGCTGTATCTCTAAACTAAACTAAACTGAACAACTGTCATCAGATACAGGCAATCACACAGCCCCATCAATAATCTGTAAGGTGTACAAGCACGTTCTCTTTGTATATTGTTAGAATTCCTTTTGAAATGATGACAGAAAGAGCCCTCTGCTGGTTAGTTGAGCGTAGCGTAGTCTAGTGTACCTTGCCTGGTGATCAGATACATAGTTTATAATGAAACCATGAGAGAGGCTCCCTGAATTTATTGCACAAATCTTGACATTCTGGATTGTACTTAAAGAATATATGGTCACATTAACTCTGTGCACTCAATTTGGCTCATGTATTAAGTAAGGTGAAGAGATCAGATTTCAAGAAGAACAATATGGAAGTACTCGGTGAAGTGAAACTAGTTGCAGGTACAACTTACTCTGAGGGATGCTATCATTCAGTGGAAATGTTATACAGTAAGCCTCCCTATTTATGGACCTCTTTATAACAGATTTTGGTTATAGTGGATGGATGTACCGAACTTCACCGCTGGGCTGGGCTGCCGACACCACCTCCAGCTGCTTCCAGACCACTGCCGGGATTACTGCGTTGAGACCTTGGAACTTGAGTTGAATTTAGTTTATTGTCATGTGTACCGAGGTACAGTACAAAGCTTTTGTTGTCTGCTAACCAGTCAGCAGAAAGACTATACGTGATTACAATCAAGCCATCCACAAGTCCAGTGAAGTCCGATCAAAGATAGTCCAAGGGTCTCCAATGAGGTAGATAGTAGTTCAGGACTGCTCTCTAGTTGTTGGTAGGATGGTTCAGTTGCCTGATAACAGCTGGGAAGAAAATGTCCCCGAATCTGGAGGTGTGCGTTTTCACACTTCTATACCTTTTGCCTGATTGGAGAGGGGAGAAGAGGGAGTGGCCAGAGTGTAACTCATCCTTGATTACGCTGATGGTTTTGCCGAGGCAGCAGGAGGTATAAATGGAGTAAATGGAAGGGAGGTTGGTTTGTATGATGGTCTACAATTTTTTGCAGTCTTGGATGGAGCTGTTCCCAAACCATGATGTGATGCATCCCGATACAATGCTTTCTACAGTTTCTGGCCAGTGGATGGTGAGTTCCGCAGGATCTGTGCTGGGATCTCTTTAATTTGTATTAAATATAAATGATTTGGACTTAAATGTAGAAACAAAGAACTGCAGATTCCGCTTTACAAAAAGAGAATGGAGTGCTGGAGTAACTCAGTGGGTCACGCATCATCTCTGGAGAACCAGTCTGAGGAAGGGTCCCAAACCAAAACATTGCCTGACCATGTTCTCCAGAGATGCTGCCTGACCTGCTAAGTTACTCCAGCACTTTGCGTTTTTGTTTGGACGTAAATATAGATGGGTTATAGAGAATGGAAACAGGCCCTTCGGCCCAGATCTTCCATGATCATCAAGGTGCCCCGTCTAAGAGAGTTCCATTTTCCTGCATTTATCCCAATTTCTACTAAATCTTTCCTTTCAATGTACCTGTCCAAGTGTCTTTTAAATGTTTAGTAAGTTTGCAGGCAAGACCACAATCAGTGGAGTAGGTGAGGAAGGTTGTCAAAGAAAACAGTGGATATAGATCAGCAACAGAAATGGACGAAGTAATGGCAGATAGAATTTGATGTCATAAGTGATAGGAGTAGAATTCAGCCATTCAGCCCATCAATACTACTCCGCCATTCAATCATGGCTGATATATCTCTCCCTCCTAACCCCATTCTCCTGCCTTCTCCACATAACCTCTGACACCTGTTCTAATCAAAAATCTATGTATCTGCCTTAAAAATATCCACTGACTTTGTCTCCACAGCCTTCTGTGGCAAAGAATTCCAAGGAAGTCAGACCAAGGTAGGACCTTCACAGTGAATGGCAGGGCCCTAAATAGGAGTGAAGGTACATAGTTCATTGAAACTGGCATCACAGATAGATAGACTGGTCAAGAAGGCTTTCGATACTCGGCCCTTCATCAGTCAGGGTATTGAGTACAGAAGTTGGGATGTTATGTTGCAGTTGTACAAGACGTTGGTGAGGCCGCATTTGGAATATTGTGTTCAGTTTTAATGACTCTGCTACAGGGAGAATGTTGTTATGCTGGTAAAAGTGCAAAGAAGATTTACGAGGTTGTTGAGGGCCTGAGATCTTGGGAAAGGTTGGGTAGGCTAGGACTTTATTCCTTGGAGTGCAGGAGGCTGAGGGGTAATCTTACAGATGTGTATAAAGTCATGAGGGGATTGGAAAGGGTAAATACACACTTTTATCCAGAGTTGGGGAATCAACAACCAGAGGACATAGGTTTAAGGTGAGAGGGGAAAGTTTAATAGGAACCTAAGCAGCAACTTTTTCCCACATAGGGAGGTGGGTACATGGAAAGAGCTGCCAGTGGAGGTACTTGAGCCAGGTAGTTAACAACATTTAAAATGCATTTGGACAGGTAGAACATATTTA
The DNA here is from genome assembly GCA_963514005.1 of Raja brachyura. The sequence goes on from OY740810.1 coordinate 33,511,396, forward strand.
GAGGGAAAAGGGCCAAACATGAGCAGGTGGGACTAGTGTAGATGGGGCACCTTGGACAACATGGGAAAGTTGGGCCAAAGGGCCTGTTTCCGTACTGTATGACTCTATTAGTCTATGACAGGTGTTACAATTTCTCTGCATTGATGTGCAGAGGAATCTTGGGCCGAGTCTATAGTCTCCTGAAAGTGGCAACACAGGTTGTAAAGAAAGCACAAAAATCTGGAGTAACTCAGCGGGACAGGCAGCACCTCTGGAGAGAAGGAATGGGTGACATTTCGGGTTGAGACCCTTCTAGAGACTGGTTAGAGATAAGGGAAACGAGAGATATAAATGATGATGTAGAGAGATAAAGAACAATGAATGAAAGATATTCAAAAAAGTAACGATGATAAAGGAAACAGACCATTGTTAGTTGTTTGTAGGGTGAAAATGAGAAGCTAGTGTGATACTGGTGAGGGATGGGATAGAGAGAGAGGGAATGCCGAGGCTACCTGAAGAGAGAGAAATCATAATTTATACCACTGGGCTGTAAGCTGCCCAAGCGAAATATGAGATGCTGTTCCTCCAATTTGCATTTAGCCTCACTCTGACAATGGAGGAGACCTTCGACATAAAGGTCTGTGTAGGAATGGGAAGGAGAAGTAAACTGTCCAGCAACCGGGAGATCAGGTTGGTTCAGGCCGGCTGAGTGAAGGTGTTCCACGAAAAGATCGGCAAGTCTGCGTTTGGTCTCGCCAATATATAAGAGTCCACATCTTGAACAACGGATATTGTAGATGAGGTTTGAGGAGGTGCAAGGGAACCTCTGCCTAACCTGAAAGGACTGTTGGGGTCCCTGGACAGCGTCAAGGGAGGAGATATAGTGAGAGGTGTTGCATCTCCTGCGGTTGCAAGGGAAGGTACCTGGGGAGGGGGTGGTTTTGGTTGGAAGGAATGAGTTCAAGGGTTTAAATGTATTTGTCACGTGCACCATAAGGTGCAGTGAAATGGAATTGACCATTGAATGATGTTCAGGCCCTCTGGTTGGGGTGGTCGGAACGCCGAGGTCGAGCACATCCCGCAGCTGGGAGCTCCCAAGTTGGCCACCTCTTTACCGGAGACCATGGCTTCCAGATATTGTAGGCTGCCGGCCAGCGGTCGAAGCTCTTCTCTGGTGACCCCGGCAAGGGATCGCACGCTGCACGAAGGAAGATCCGCTCCACGCCTGCAGCCAGAAGCTCCAGTGACCGGGGCTCCAAGATGTTGTAGGCCGCACGTCAGCGGTCGGAGCACTTCTCCGGCGACCCCTGACAACATCGCCCCACTCCGCAATGTTAAAGTCCCCGCTGCACCGCCGCTGAAGCTCTGGGTCCGACTCCGGGAAAGGCCGCACCAAACCAGCTGTAAGGCCGCGAGGAGGGGGGCGAAGAGGCGACAAGGAAGAAAGGCGCATCTCTGTCGAGGTAGTGCCTGATAAACAGTTTCCCCCTATTCCCCTATTCCCCTATTCCCCCTCCACCAGCCCCCACATAAGACATACAAAGCAACACTACAACATACTTTTGGACATACTAAAAAATAAATAAATAACTCCCGCTGCAGGCAGGGAGTTGCAGAGGGAACAGTGTCTGTGGAAGGTGGAAAATGGTGGAGATGGGAAAATGTGGCTAGTGGTGGATCCCGTTGGAGGTGGCAGAAATTTTGGAGGATTATTTGTTGTAGACGATAGCTGATGCGGTGGAAGGTAAGGACTAGGGGGACTCTGTCTCTGTTGCGACTAGGGAGAGGGGGACCAAGGGCAGAGCTGCAGGGTACTGAGGAGACTGAGGAACCCCCATTCCCTAAAGAACGAGGACATCTCAGATGTCCTGGTATGGAACACCTCATATTGGGTGCAGATGCTGCGTGGACAGAGGAATTGAGAGTAGGGGATAGAGTCTTTGCAGGAAGCAGAATGGGAAGAAGTGTAGTCGAGATAATTGTGGGAGTCAGTGGGTTTGTAAAAGACGTCAGTCATTAGTCTATTTCCTGTGATGGAGACTGTGAGATCAAGAAGGCGTATGGTATACTTGCCTTCGTCTTTGAGTATAAGAATCAGGAAAGTATTTTGCAGCTCTATAAGAATTCAGTTAGGCTGTAGTTCTGGCCGTCCCAGAACTAAAAGGAGCAGAAAGCTTTGGAATAGGTGCAGAAGAGGTTCACCAGAATGCTGACTGAACTGGAGGGTAAAAGCTACAGCAAGAGATTAGACAGACTTGGCAAGATTTAAAGGAGACTCGTTCACAAGGGAGGGCTGATCCCCCAACGCAATATTCCACCTCTCCACCAATTCCAATATTGCTGGCCAGTTGGGGGGGGGGGGGGGGGGGGGGGGCTTTCTGGAGTGATAGTATGGGTGTAGTGGGCCGAAGGGACTGGTTTCCATAGGCTTAGTATGAACATTGTGGGCTGGATGGATTCTTGGGCTGGCAGCTCAGTCACTCAGGCTTGGTGGGCTGGCAGCTCAGTCACTCAGGCCTGGTGGGCTGGCAACACAGAAACTGCCAGAATTTCTGCCCAAAACAGGTGAGAGACTGAGAGAGAAGCGGGAGAGGGTCGGGAATCATTTTTAGACATTTTTCATCTTTTTCTGCAGATCACAGCAATGAAGGAGGAAAGTCTATCCTGGCGTGGATCTAACAGGGAGCAAATAAAGGGAGGGAGAAAAGTACTGGGGTGAGGATTAATACTTGCTGGGGCAATACTTACTGTTGGGCCAACGGGACTCCTCTTGGGCTAGTACAGGCCTGATGGGTTGAAGGGGCTCTAAATAAACAGCGTAAAATCTCAGTGAAAGGCACTTTTTCTGGACTTTACCTGGCCTGGCAAAAATGCTCCTCCTGGGCTAGTACGGGCATTTTGGGCAAAAGGGACTGGTTTCATGGCTTACAGGGGCCTAGTGGGCTGAAATTAGTGGTTTCAGGCTGGCCAAACAACTCAATTCATTTCATTCCCATTTCATTTCAAGCACAGGGCGGGCTGCACAGCTCATTGCATTTTCATTTCATTTCCAATTCCATTGCAGTTTCAAGCACAGGGCAGAACGAACAGCTGATTGCATTTTCATTTCACTTCCATTGCCATTGCAGTTTCAAGCACAGGGCCAAGCCGAACAGCTGATTGCATTTTCACTTCACTTCCATTGTCATTGCAGTTTTAAGCACAGGGCGGGCCGAAGGGCTCATTGCATTTGTATTTCACTTCCATTGCCATTGCAATTTCAAGCACAGGGCAGGCCGAATGTAGGGCAGGATTTACGAATATGCTTCATAGGCTTAAGCCAAGGGCCTCGAGATCTGGGGGGCTCGGCAGAGCCAGATTTACCAGTAGGCTTCATAGGCTGAAGCCTAGGGCCTCAAAATCTAGAGGGGCTCCGGCCAAGGCAGGACACCTGCCGTTCAACTCTGAGTGGGCCCCCCTCCCTATCTCTCTCTCTCTGTCACTCTCCGTTTCCGCCCGTCAAAGTATCCGCGTCCGGGCCACTGGGTCTCTCCGCTCGCTTCTCATCCTTGAAACTGCATCCCAGGGTAGTTAAGGAAGTGGCTCTAGAAATCGTGGATGCATTGGTGACAATTTTCCAATGTTTTATAGACTCAGGATCAGATCCTGTGGATTGGAGGGTAGCTAATGTTATCCCAATTTTTAAGAAAGGCGGGAGAGAGAAAAACGGGGAATTATAGACCAGTTAGCCTGACATCGGTGGTGGGGAAGATGCTTATAAAAGATGAGATAGCCGCACATTTGGATAGCAGTAACAGGATCGGTCCAAATCAGCATGGATTTACGAAGGGGAAATCATGCTTGACTAATCTTCTGGAATTTGCTGAGGATGCAACTAAGAAAATGGACAAGGGAGAGCCAGTGGATGTAGTGTACCTGGACTTTCAGAAAGCATTTGATAAGGTCCCACATAGGAGATTAGTGGGCAAAATTAGGGCACACGGTATTGGGGGTAGAGTGCTGACATGGATAGAGAAGTGGTTGGCAGACAGGAAACAAAGAGTAGGGATTAACGGGTCCATTTCAGAATGGCAGGCAGTGACTTGGGGTACCGCAAGGCTCGGTGCTGGGACTGCAGCTATTTACAAGATACATCAATGATTTGGATGAAGGGATTAAAAGTAACATTAGCAAATTTGTAGATGACACAAAGCAGGGTGGCAGTGTGAACTGTGAGGAGGATGCTATGAGAATGCAGGGTGACTTGGACAGGTTGGGGGAGTGGGCAGATGCATGGCAGATGAAGTTTAATGCGGATAAATGTGAGGTTATTCACTTTGGTAGCAAAAAGAGGAAGGCAGATTACTATCTAAATGGCGTCAAGTTGGGAAAAGGGGACGCAAAACGGGATATGGGGGTTCTTGTACATCAGTCTATGAAAGTAAGCATGCAGGTACAGCAGGCAGTGAAGAAGGCAAATGGCATGCTGGCCTTTATAACAAGACGAATCAAAGAGGTCCTTCTAGAGTTGTACAGAGCCCTAGTGAGACCACACCTGGAGTATTGTGTGCAGTTTTGGTCCCCTAATTTGAGGAAGGACATTCTTGCTATTGAGGGAGTGCAGTGTAGGTTTACAAGGTTAATTCCCGGGATAACGGGACTGTCATATGCTGAGAGAATGCAGCAGCTGGGCTTGTACACTCTGGAGTTTAGAAGGATGAGAGGGAATCTCATTGAAACATAAAAGATTGTTAAGGGCTTGGACACGCTAGAGGCTGGAAGCATTTTCCCGATGTTGGGGGAGTCCAGAACCAGGGGCCACAGTTAAAGAATAAGGAGTAAGCCATTAAGAACGGAGACGAGGAAACTCTTTTTCTCAGAGAGAGTGGTGAGTGTGGGATTCTCTGCCTCAGAGGGCGGTGGAGGCAGGTTCTCTGGATGCTTACAAGAGAGAGCTAGATAGCGCTCTTAAAAATAGCAGAGTCAGGTGATATGGGGAGAAGGCAGGAACGGTGTACTGATTGGGGATGATCAGCCATAATTACATTGAATGGCACTTCCGTTGCCATTGCAGTTTCAAGCAAAGGGCGGGCCGAACGACATTGCATTTTCATTTCACTTCCTTTGCCATTGCAGTTTCAAGCACAGGGCAGGCCAGACGGCTCATTGCATTTTCATTTCACTTCCATTACCATTACAGTTTCAAGCACAGGGCAGGCTGAACGGCTCATTGCATTTTCATTTCCCTTCCATTGCCATTGCAATTTCAAGCACAGAGCAGGCCGAACCGGAATTATGTTCTTGAGCTCCAACTTTTGCTGAAGATTTCTTCCGACTGCGGGTCTGTGAATTTTATTTTTTAAATCACCCGACAATTTCAGCGTGGAGTAAAATGAAAATCAGCTTCTAATGCCGTCAACGTCGACAACCGGGACGGATTTCACGTACGGGACAGGGAAAGGAAAGCCGTTTATTTTACATATAAGCATGCTTCTTAGGATGCCTTTAATCCAAATTTTAAGTTGCGAAAAGGCGACTTGGGCCCCATACGAACCGGCAGTGTTTTTCCTCCCGATATGGGGTTCAAATTCACCGTCACCGCAACGTTCCAATTGATCTCGTTCCACAAAATCCCACTCAAAAGATGATTTAAATGGCCATTAATTTACGGGAATTAAACTTTAAATTCCTTCCATTTGGCTTAAAAAATTCAAGACAATTAGATTTAAAAATCATGTTATATTGTGAATTCTTGTGTGAATGTTATTTGGACACTTAGGCTATTTAAAAATGTTAATCTTTTCTTAAGAAATGGATAGATGTTTAGATCTAGTAATTGAATTTTGTAATTAGCTACAATTAGGTAACTAACTAATTATATGCTTTAATTTCAGGTCATCCAAATTTCATATTTGTTTCAGAATGCTTCAATCTATAATAACTGAAAATGTATTTAAGTTCTCTTAATTTTTAAGAACGTTATGGGCTTTTGACTCACAGCTTTTGTGTTCAGTCAATGGAAAAGCAATAGTGAACAAGATGCTAATTACCGAGTTTGAAAATGGCCATAACATTTTTAATAGTAAAGATATGAAAGTGAATTAGGTGTCAAATTGAACTTTTTATGCTTTATCCGATGGGATATATTGCAGACTTGATTTTTAAAATCTCAAAATTTTAGCAGACTGCACTTTCACTTCCCTTCCATTGCTATTGCAGTTTCAAGCACAAGGCAGGCCAAGACAAACAGCTGAGTGCACTTTGACTTCACTTCCATTGCCATTGCAGTTTCAAGCACAGGGTATATCTAGCCAAACAACTGACTATACTTTCACTTCCATTGCCATTGCAGTTTCAAGCACAGGCAGACCGATCGGCTCATTGCATTTTCATTTCATTTCCATTTCAATTGCAGTTTCAAGCACAGGGCAGGCTGAACGGATCATTGCATTTTCACTTGACTTCCATTGCCATTGCAGTTTCAAGCACAGGGCAGGCCAAGTGGATCATTGCATTTTCATTTCCCTTCCATTGCCATTGCAGTTTCAAGCACAGGGCAGGCCGAATGGCTCATTGCATTTTAATTTCACTTCGATTGCCATTTCAGTTTCAAGCATGGGGCAGGCTGAACAGCTCATTGCATTTTAATTTCACTGCCATTACCATTGCAGTTTCAAAAACAGGGCAGACCGAACGGCTCAATGCATATACATTTCACTTCCATTACCATTGCAGTTTCCAGAACAGGGCATGCCAATCCAGACAGCTGACTGCACTTTCACTTCACTTCCATTGCCAATGCAGTTTCAGCACAGGGCAGGCCAAGCCAAATAGCAGACTGCACTTTCACTCCCCATGCATTGCCATTGCAGTTTCAAGCACAAGGCAGGCCAAGACAAACAGCTGACTGCACTTTTACTTCACTTCCATTGCCATCGCTGTTTCAAGCACAGGGCAGGCCAAGCCAAACAGTTGAATGCACTTTCACTTCACTTCCACTGCCATTGCAGTTTCATGCACAGGGCAGGCCAAGCCAAACAGCTGACTGCACTTTCACTTCACTTCATTGCCTTGCAGTTTCATGCGCAGCCAGGCTGAACGGCTCATTGCATTTTCATTTTATTCCATTGTCATTGCAGTTTTAAGCACAGGGCAGGCTGTACGGCTCATTGCATTTTCATTTCACTTCCATTGCCATTGCAGTTTCAAGCACGGGGCAGGCCAAGCCAAACAGCTGAATGCACTTTCACTTCACTTCCATTGCCATTGCAGTGTCAAGCATGGTGCAGGCCCAGCCAAACAGCTGATGGCACTTTCGCCACTTCCATTGCCATTGCACTTTCAATCACAGGGCAGGCCAAGCCAAACGGCTCATTGCATTTTCACCACTTCCATTGCCAATGCAGTTTTAAGCATGGTGCAGGCCAAGCCAACCCGTTGACTGCACATTTCTTCACCTCCATTGCCATTGCAGTATCAAGCACAGGGCATGCCAAGCCACACAGCGGACTTGACTTTCACTTCACTTCCATTGCCATTGCAGTTTCAAGCATGGTGCAGGCCCAGCCAAACAGCTGACGGCACTTTCATCACTTCCATTGCCATTGCACTTTCAATCACAGGGCAGGCCAAGCCAAACGGCTCATTGCATTTTCACCACTTCCATTGCCACTGCAGTTTCAAGCAGGGGGCAATCCGAGCGAAACAGCTGACTGCACTTTCACTTCCATTGCCATTGCAATTTAAAGCAGAGGGCAGGTTGAACGGCTCATTGCATTTTCAGTTCACTTCCATTGGCAATGCGGTTTCAAGCGCAGGGCAGCCCGAACAGCGCATTGCAATTCCGTTTCACTTCCATTACCATTGCAGTTTCAATCTAAGCTCAGTCTAAGCCAAACAGCTGACTGTACTTTCAATTCTCTTCCATTGCCATTACAGTTGCAGGCACAGGGCAGGCCAATCAAACAGCTGACTGCATTTTCATTTCACTTCCATTGCAATTACAGTTTTATGCACATGGCAGGCCGAACGGCTCATTACATTTTCATTTCACTTCAATTGCCATTGCAGTTTCAATAACGGGGCAGGCCAAGCCAAACAGCTGCATGCACTTTCACCACTTCCATTGCCATTGCAGTTTCAAGCACGGGGCAGGACAAGCCAAACAGCTGACTTCAAATTCACTTCACTTCCATTGCCATTGCAGTTTCAAGCACGGGCCAGGACAAGCTAAACAGCTGACTGCACTTTCACCAATTCCATTGCCATTGCAATTTCAAGCATGGGGCAGGCCAAGCGAAACAGCTGACTGCACTTTCACTTCACTTCCATTGCCATTGCAGTTTCAAGCACGGGGCAGGCCAAGCCAAACAGCTGACTGCACTTTCACTTCACTTCCATTGCCATTGCAGTTTCAAACACAGGGCAGGCCAAGCCAAACTGCTGAATGCACCTTCACTTCCCTTCCATTGCCATTGCAGTTTCAAGCACGGTGAAGGTCAAGCAAAACAGCTGACTGCATTTTCGCTACACCTCGATTGCCAGTGCAGTTTCAAGCACAGGGCGGGCTAAACGGCGGATTGCATTCTCATTTCCCTTGCATTACCATTGCAGTTTCAAGCAAAGCCCAGGCCAATCCAAACAGCTGACTGCACTTTCACTTCACTTACATTGCCATTGCCGTTTCAAGCACATGGCAGGCCAACCAAACAGGTGACTGCATTATCATTTCATTTCCATTGCCATTGCAGTTTTAAGCACAGGGCAGGCCGAATGGCTCATTGCATTTTCACTTCACTTCCATTGCCATTGCAGTTTCAATCACGGGGCAGGCCAATCCAAACAGCTGACGGCACATTCACCACTTCCATTGCCTTGCATTTTCAAGCACTGAGCAGGCTGAATGGCTCACTGCATTTTCATTTCACTACCATTATCATTGCAGTTTTAAGCACAGGGCAGGCTGAACTGCTCATTGCATTTTCATTTCACTTCCATTGCCATTGCAGTTTCAAGCGTGGGGCAGACCAAGCAAAACAGCTGACTGCACTTTCACTTCACTTCCATTGCAGTTTCAAGCATGGGGCAGGCCAAGCGAAACAGCTGACTGCACTTTCACTGCACTTCCATGGCCATTGCAATTTCAAGCACGGGGCAGGCCAAGCCAAACAACTGATTGCACTTTCACTTCACTTCCATTGCATTGCAGTTTCAAACACAGGACAGGTCACACCAAACAGCTGACTGTATTATCATTTCATTTTCATTGCCATTGCAGTTTTAAGCACAGAGCAGGCCAAATGGCTCATTTCATTTTCACTTCACTTCCATTGCCATTGCAGTTTCAAGTGTGGCACGCCAAGCCAAACAGCTGACGGCACTTTCGCCACTTCCATTGCCTTGCATTTTCAAGCACAGAGCAGGCCGAACGGCTCATTGCATTTTCATTTCACTTCCATTGCCATTGCAGTTTCAAGTACGGGGCTGGCCAAGCCAAACAGCTGACTGCACTTTCACTTCACTTCCATTAACATTGCTGTTTCGAGCATGGGGCAGGCCAATCCAAACAGTTGATTGCACTTTCATTTTGCTTCCATTGCCATCACTGTTTCAAGCACAGGGCAGGCCAAGTCAAGCAGCTGATGGTACTTTCACCATGTCTATTGCCATTAAAGTTTCAAGCATGGGGCAGGTCAAGTCAAACAGCTGACTGCACTTCACTTCACTTCCATTGCCATTGCAGTATCAAGTACGGGGCAGGCCAAGCCAAACAGCTGACTGCACTTTCACTGCACTCCCATGGCCATTGCAGTTACAAGCATGGGGCAGGCCAATCCAAACAGCTGACTGGCCTTCCACTTCACTTCCATTGCCATTGCCATTTCAAGCACAGGGCAGGCCAAGCCAAACAGCTTACTGCACTTTCACTTCACTCCCATTGCCATTGCAGTTTCAAGCACAGGGCAGGCCAAACCAAACAGCTGACTGCATTTTCATTTCACTGCCATTGCCATTGCAGTTTTAAGCACAGGGCAGGCCGAATGGCTCATTGCATTTTTGTTGCACTTCCATTGCCATTGCAGTTTCAAGCACGGGGCAGGCCAAGCCAAACAGTTGACTGTGCTTACTTCCATTGCCATTGCAGTTTCAAGCATAGGGTCAGGCCAAGCCAAACTGATGACTGCACCTTCACTTCACTTCCATTGCCTTGCAGTTTCAAGCACAGAGGAGGTTGAACAGCTCATTGCATTTTCATTTTACTTAGGAGTCACGTGAGTGATTCCGTGAAGAACCCCGCCAATCCACATGCGTGTCATTACTTCCAATCGCATGAAGAAGCACAGGACTGGCAGTCGTGTCGCTCCTGCCAGCAGTAAGTTTAAACTACAGGTAAGTTTTGTTTTTCTTACCTGGTTTTGATTTTCTTGAAGGTTTTCCTGCTCGATATTTTAACCATATAACCATATAACAATTACAGCACAAAAACAGGCCTTCTCGGCCCTTCCAGTCCGTGCTGACCATTTATTTTCCCCTAGTCCCATCTACCTGCACTCAGACCATACTCCTCCATTCCCTTCCCGTCCATATACCTATCCACTTTACTTTTAAATGTTAAAATCGATCCTGCCTCCACCACTTCTGCAGGAAGATCATTCCACACAGCCACCACTCTCTGAGTAAAGAAGTTCCCCCTCACGTTACCCCTAAACTTCTGTCCCTTAATTCTCATGTCATGCCCTCTTGTTTGAATCTTCCCTACCCTCAATGGGAAAAGCTTATCCACGTCAACTCTGTCTATCCCTTTCATCATTTTAAAGACCTCAATCAAGTCCCCCCTTAACCTTCTGCCCTCCAAAGAATAAAGACCTAACTTGTTCAACCTTTCTCTGTAACTTAGTTGCTGGAACCCAGGCAACATTCTAGTAAATCTCCTCTGTACTCTCTCTATTTTGTTGACATCCTTCCTTCCTTTTGGCGAGTTCCGACAAGGGAACCGGCTATGAACTGTGGGGACACCCCGTTCGGTCTGCGGAAGCGGGTAGCTGGTGAAGGTCGGCTTGGCGATCGCAGTCACTGATAACGGTCAGTGACTTCCAGTGCTGTGGTTCCCAGGGAGGGGAAACCCAGCAGTAATGCGGCACCCAAACCGCAGTGGTCCCCAGGATATGGGGTAAAACCGACCAGAACGGCCAGCCCTGGTGCCGGGAGGGTTTCCACCGGTAATGTATAAAATTTGGAGGCTGGCCAGAATGGAGCCCCTATGGATAGGGGGCTCCGTCTTGATACACTAGCAGGAATTTTGTCAGCATGGGTCTATGTGGAACTTGCGCCAGCAGCGCCTTGTACAGGGCTGCTTCATGGGCATGCTGAGTCTGTGTCAGCGCGGGGCTATGGGAGAGCCCGTGCCAACAGTGCGTTGTAACAGGGCTGCTTAATGTCTCCCTCTTGGAAGAGGAGAGCTTGCCGGGTCAGTGTAAATCTGACGCCGATTCTGAGGGTATAGCCGTGGAGCATTCCCCAAGGGATGATGGGCATCTGTCTGATGTCCCATTCCTGGCAGCAAGGTTTGCCATCGCAGGTGGACATTAGAGCCTATTTTGCTGAATCTCCTATTCAGGTAATGTCAATTCAACTGACAAAACCTGGTGGACGAAGCAAAAGCTGTTGGACCAATCAAGGCCGACGACGAGTAACGCTTCATCGTTTCGGGGACAACACCCTACGCCTTCATCGGCAGTAAGAGGGTCACTGAACCTAGTGACAGCATGAAGCTGGGCAGAGGTTCCGCGCACCCTAATCTGTGAGGCAACCAGGCAGGTACATTGGTCTGGCACTTCTAAACCATGGATAAGATGCCACTTACCATTTGTGTATTGTACAACTGTAAAGGATTGGCGCGTACACAGAGAAATCTTTACTACTACTTTATTAATTAAACACACACATCACTGCCCTAGCTGTACGTGGTCTGTCACGGATACTAGAGAGAGAGCTAAGGGTGGGAAGTTCACAATTATACTGAATGATAAGGGGAGTGGTTAGAAAGGGCTACGTCACTACTACTAAAGGTGTACACACATATCATCTACATCCTTCCTCTAAAAAAAAACAAAAACAATAAGTAGTGACAGGGCGACCACGTCTCATGTGCTAAGGGAGAATAAACAGCAATTATACAGGAACCCAAATTTCACACGTAATCACCATACGATTGGGCGGCTTGACAAGGCGACCAGACCGGGTCCGTACCTCGCCATCACATCTCCCTTCAACGGAAACGAAAGCGGCCGGCGCCCGGGCAGGAGGGGAGCCCCTGACAGGAGAGCCCAGGGGGGACGGAGAGAGCGGAGAGTATGGAGAGGGCGGAGAGGCCGGAGAACCAGGGTGCACAGCGGGAGGATGCACCGGAGAGGGATGAGAGTGAGGAGAACTGGGCAGGGTGGGCATGGGACGAGGCGGCAAGGACGGCACAGGGGGGGCATACGGAGCAGCTGGAGGGGGACAAGGTTCGTTCACAAGCCGGAGGTGTTGACGCGACCTCCGATAGATCGTACCATCGTAGTCGACCAAGTACGAATGAGGGGAACCAGCAGAATCGACAACAGTGGCGAGCCTGGAGTGGCCGGAGGCAGACCGCATGCGGACGACCTGGCCAGGGAAGAAAGGTGGGAGGACACGGCAGGACTTGTCATGGGAGCGCTTCTGGATACGGTGTTTGTGGGCAATGCGCTTCCGGACCGCGGCTGGCTTAAGGACGGAGGGAGCCAGCGACTGCTGGGTCACCGGGATCGGCGGCCTCGTAACACGTGACATGAGGCGCTGCGCTGGGGAACCCAGGGCATGGTCGCGGAAAATGTTGCGGAGGTTCAGGAGGGCAAGGTAAACATCAGAGCGAGACAAGCGACAACGTTCCAGCAATCCTTTTGCACTGCGGACCGCGCGCTCAGCCAGGCCGTTGCTTTGCGGGTACTCCGGGCTGCTGGTGTAGTGACGTAAATTCCAGCAATCAGCAAAAGCACGGAACTCGGCACTGGTGAATTGACTGCCGTTGTCCGACTGAAGGCTGGCCGGAGAACCAAAAGTAGTGAAGTGGCGGCGTAGCTTTTCGATGACAGCAGATGAAGATAGAGAGTGAAGCTGGTCAACTTCAAACCAGCTGGAGTAATAGTCAACAAGCAGCAGAAAATGCTTTCTGTGCCACTCGAAAATGTCAGTTGCCAGCACGGACCAGGGGAGGTCGGGAGCAGGCTGCTGCAAGAGGGGCTGCCGCTTCTGTTGCGGGGCGAGGCTGTTGCAAGTTGGGCAGGAGGAGACCCTATCCCGGATATAATGAGCCATATCAGGCCAGTAAAACTGGCTCTGAGCATTTGAAAGAGTGGCTTCGGCCCCGGGATGGCCACGATGAGCAGTTTCAAAATATTGTTCTCGAAGTGCTGCGGGCACCACCACCTTGTGCCCCTTCACAATCACACCGTCATGCAGCACCAGCTCGTCACGAACCAGGAAATAAGGCACCGCTGCGGCCAGCAGGGAAGAACGGCGGTCTGGCCAGCCCTGCTTGATCACCGCAGCCAGCTGTTGTAGCGAAGTGTCAGCCGCCGTGTGCTGGACCAGGGACTTCATCTGGTTTGAAGGCACGAAATTAACGTTGAGACCCGTCAAGTCGGACGCCTCGTAGGGGTGACGCTTGGTGGATGCGAGAGGCGCCCGAGACAGCGTGTCGGCAACAAACATGTCCTTGCCTTTGTGATAAACCACAGTAAAAGTGAACCGTTGTAGCTGAAGCATCATGCGCTGAAGCCAAGAGGCAACGTGTATGGGCTTGTTGAGGATGGTGACCAGAGGTTGGTGGTCCATCTCAATAGAAAAGCAGGTGCCCAGAATATAGTCCTTGAACTTTGAGCAGGCAAAGACGACAGCCAGGAATTCTTTTTCGATTTGGGCATAACGCTGTTCGGCGGGAGTTATTGTATGGGATGCATAAGACATGGGCAGTTGTAATCCGCTGTGGAGCTGCAAGCAGGCGGCCCCTAGGCCAAACTTGGACGCATCGCATGTGAGAACGATTGGGCGCTGGAGGTCGAAATACTTCAACGTTGGGGTGCTGACCAACCTGGATTTGAGAATGTCAAAAGCCTTCTGGTGTTGCGGGAACCAGGCCCAGGCAGTGTCCTTTTTGACAAGGTCTCTCAAGGGTGCGCTCAACTCGCTCAGATCCGGGATGAACTTCCCCAGGTAATTGACCATGCCCAGGAAACGTTGGAGGCCCGGCACGTCAGTGGGCGCAGGCATCTTGGAGGTAGCGGCCGTCTTCTGCGGGTCGGGCTTCAGCCCTGATGCTGTGAAGACGTGCCCCACATAGGTGACCTCAGGGACACGAAACCGGCATTTTTTCGTGTTCAACTTCAGGTTGATTTCTCGTGCCCGTTCCAGAACCCGGCGGAGGTTGTAGTCGTGCTCGGCGACATCCTTCCCGTAGACTTGGATGTCGTCGACAATGATGGCACACGGGAGACCGGCAAGCAGAAGCCATCGCTGCACAGGGAGGGGGGTACTGGGACTAAAGAAACAAAACCCGATAAACAGGAGGCGCAGGGTAAAAAACCTCTGACACCATGTAAAGGATTGGCTTGTACACAGAGAAATATTTACTACTACTTTATTAATTAAACACACACATCACTGCCCTAGCTGTACGTGGTCTGTCACGGATACTAGAGAGAGAGCTAAGGGTGGGAAGGTCACAATTATACTGAATGATAAGGGGAGTGGTTAGAAAGGGCTACGTCACTACTATTAAAGGTGTACGCACATATCATCTACAACAACCAAGTGTAAGACATTGTCAGCTACATAGCGACATCTAAACATGTAAAACTGCACAATATTAACAGTCCAAGCAAGGGAATTGTGCCCAGCATTGTTTTAAAAGAAAGATGATGTGCATTTGTGCAGTATAATTTTAAAATGGAAACATTCGCTACTGCCAAGCAATTGGTTTCCACAGGGTGTTATGGCATGTATAGACCTTAAGGATGCCTATTCATAAAGAGTATCTGAAATTTAGCTGGATGGGGGAATTATGGCAATTCAAGCACTGCCTAATGGGTTAACCTCAGCCCTAGATATCGGTTTAAGCTGTTACACTCATGGTTGAGAGATTGGTCCCATCCATCCAGCTAAATCAAAATTGGTACTGGTTAAAGTAATTGACTATTTGGGATTCACAGTTAATTCAACTCACATGTCTGTGACTCTGCCCAAGGGCAAGAGATTAGATTTAATTGAAGGCTGCATCAAGCTCTTGGGGGAGCAATCACCTTCAATTAGACATGTGGGCAACTTGATTGGTAAATTGATAGGTGCCTTTCCAGCTGTGCAGTATAGACATTTGCATACCGAAATTTACAAAGGGCGAAGGTACAGGCACTCAGGATACATGCAGGTCATTTCAACCGGACTATGCAATTTCCATTTGAAGCCATCGTTGAAGTACAGTGCTGGATAATAAAAACTTCAAATTGTTTTAGCAAAATTCTGATGGAAACACCTCAGTTTGCAGACTATTGCTAGAGCCGTAAGTTGGGGTGCTACTTGTACCATTTTAGCTGCGGAGGCACATGGAATGGGCATGAGGCATTTATTCTCCAATCATATGGAATTAATATTTAGAGTTTAGGAGCATTTCACGGGCTCATGGCTTATTGTATCACCAAGCAGCACTTACATGTTCAGCTTCAGATTCACCACACCATGGCAGTGGCGTACGTTAATGCCTATGGCCATACTAGCATGAACACACTCGATCCAGTCTGCTCTCGGAAGCGAAGCAGGCTCAGGCCTGGTTAGTGCTTCGATGGGAGACACATGAATGGAATCAAGTCAAAACCTTGTGACAGATTGGCTAACCTTACTTGGCACGGATGCATTGAAAACAACATTTTGATTTCAGCTGTCTATTTGCCAGGTATACTCAATATGGTGCCAGACACAGGTCACGCACATTCAATGACAACACCGTGTGGATGTTCAATCATGATGTATTTAATGAACTTGTTCTTCAGTATGGGATGCCAGATTTCGATTTGTTTGCATCCAGGCTCCATCACTAGGTACCGAAGTATGTTTCATGGGAACCAGATCCAGAGGCAGTAGTGGTCGATGCGTTCTCGCTGCACTGGGGCGGAATGTTTATATGCATTCTGCATCATCAGTCAGTGCTTGACCAAGATCAAGCAGGACTCCGCTTCAGGAGTTAGTGGTATCCGACTGGTCTGCACACGGATATTATTACACAGCCTATTATGGTGGCTTCAAAACATCATGATCTGTTGGTGCACCCTGTGACTGGAAATCCGTGCCCGTTGTATGATTGTGCTAATTTATTAATTCGCAGATTTAAAGAAAACCATACCTGGGGCTGGGACTATCCAATCGACCTGTGGATGTCATCACATTGTCCTGGGAGGATAGTACGAAAAAGCAGTGCATCTCTTATGTCAGGAAATGGGAGGAGTTATGTTTACATGGGAACATTACATACCACACAGCTTCCATCCCAGATGTGCTTGAATGTCTGTCCAAATTACATTTCGATGTCGGGTGAGCTATAGTGCCATCAATAGCGCCAGGGGTGCCCTGTCCTCGTACCTATGCTGGGGGTCGGAACTTCAGTCTGTTGGATCTCATCCGTAATATACAGATTTATGAAGGGTGTTACGACTCCCAAATGCAGGTATTTCAGAGCCGCGTAACATAATCAAAACCCAGGTTCAAGTTTAAGAAAATAGTCTTTAATTTAGTTAAAAGAAGACAAAAACCTGAACCTGATTTAAACAACACAGTCAGGGACATGAATCGACTAACAAACCAAATATAACAGTGCTCCAGCCAGCCTCGCAATGGACCGTCGAACCAGAGTCTCTAACCTGCCTAAATGGAGATAACCCTGAAACAAAATACACGAAAACCCTCAGGTCAGTCCTTATCCATCCCAATTCAACATTAAATGACAAATATAGGAAACAATACACAAAGTGCTATGCCATGTGGCCAGGCCTCCTGCAGCTCACACCAACAGCCTGTTCACTAGTCAGGGTCGACGAAGAAGAAAGAGAATTCTGGGAACTCCTGGTATTTAAGCTTCCGATGATTCACCCGTCACCTGACGCACCTTGGCCAATCGGGTACAGGAGCTCTTAACCCCTTGATTCCTGACTCCCAGCCACGGGGCCTGCACTCATGAGATAAACAGAAAAGATAAGTACATAGCATTCACCAGGGCGGGGATGTTCGCCCATTCAATTTTAAGTTCTGTTCATAGCTTCTCCCTGGGAGAGAGGAGTCGCTATTGTGTTTCTCTTGTTTATTTTGTGAATAAGGCAACATGTTAATCAGTACCATGTTTGACTGTATTACTAATTATTCACCTCTCCCAAGTCATCTGATGCAGTGTGAGACGCCTGGATTTTGATCGTCGTGAAATCACAGATCTTTGAAATCTTCACGTGACTCCAAAGTAAAATAGTAACATTAAACGAGAACTTATCGGGTTGAAGTTTGATCTTTATTTTATGAGGAGTTATGATGAGCGATTACGTGCCCACCGCTCCCAACCCTCATATCGCAAAGCTCATCTGGTAGTTCTAAGTGTATAATCTTACTATGTCACCAATTACTGTTATTCTGTGATTTCCGCTGCTTTGAAGAATGACACGCATGTGGATTGGTGGGGTTCTTCACGTAATCGCTCGTCGTAACTCCTCATAAAATAAAGATCAAACTTCAACCTCGTAAGTTCTCATTTAATCTTACTATTTCACTTCCATTGCTATTGCAGTTTCAAGCATGGGGAAGGCCAAGCCCAACAGCTGAATGCACCTTCACTTTACTTCCATTGCCATTACAGTTTCAAGCACAGGGCAGGCCAAGCCAAACAGCTGATTGCATTTTCACTTGAATTCCATTGCCATTGCAGTTTCAAGCACAGGGCAGGCCAAGCCAGACAGTTGACTGCACTTTCACTTCACTTCCATTGACATTGCAGTTTCAAGCATGGGGAAGGCCATGTCAAACTGCTGACTGCACTTTCACATCACTTCCCTTGCCTTTGCAGTTTCAAGTACAGGGCAAGCTGAACGGCTCATTGCATTTTAATTTCACTTTCATTGCCAGTGCAGTTTCAAGCACAGGGCAGGCTGAACGGGTCATTGTATTTTCATTTCACTTACATTGCCATTGCATTTTCAAACAGAGGGCAGGCCAAATGGCTCATTGCATTTTCATTTCACTTCCATTGCCATTGCAGTTTCAAGCACAGGCCAGGCAGAATGGCTAATTGCATTTTCTTTTCACTTCGATCGCCATTGCAGTTTCAAGCACAGGGCAGATTGAACAGCTCTTTGCATTTTCATTTCACTTACATTGCCATTGCAGTTTCAAGCACAGGGCAGGCCAAGCCAATCAGCTGACTGGACTTTCACATTACTTCCATTGCCATTGCAGTTTCAAGCACGGGGCAGACCAAGCCAAACAACTGACTGCACTTTCACTTCAGTTCCATTGCAATTGCAGTTTCAAGCAAAGGGCAGGACAAGCCAAACTGCTGACTGCATTTTCACCACTTCTGTTGCAATTTCAAGCACAGGGCAGGCCAAACGGCTCATTGCATTTACATTTTACTTTATTGCCATTGCAGTTTCAAGCACAGAGCATGCCGAATGGTTCATTGCATTTTCCTTTAACTTCCATTGCCATTGCAGTTTCAAGCACAGGGCAGGCCGAATGGCTCAATACATTTTCATTTCACTTCCATTGCCATTGCAGTTTCAAGCACAGTCCAGGCAGAATGGCTCTTAGCATTTTCATTTCACTTCGGTTGCCATTGCAGTTTCAAGCACAGGGCAGATTGAACGGCTCTTTGCATTTTCATTTCACTTACATTGCAATTGCAGTTTCAAGCACAGGGCAGGCCAAGCCAATCAGCTGACTGGACTTCCACATTACTTCCATTGCCATTGCAGTTTCAAGCACGGGGCAGACCAAGCCAAACAGCAGACTGCACTTTCACCACTTCCATTGCAATTTCAAGCACAGGTCAGGCCGAATGGCTCATTGCATTTACATTTCACTTGTATTGCCATTGCAGTTTCAAGCACAGAGCATGCCGAATGGCTCATTGCATTTTCCTTTAACTTCCATTGCCATTGCTGTTTCAAGCACAGGGCAGCGCAAACGGTTCATTGCATTTTCATTTAACTTCCATTGCCATTGCAGTTTCAAGCGCAGGGCAGGCCGAATGGCTCAATACATTTTCATTTCACTTCTATTACCATTGCAGTTTCAAGCACAGTCGAGGCAGAACGGCTCGTAGCATTTTCATTTCACTTCGGTTGCCATTGCAATTTCAAGCACTGGGCAGGCTGAATTGCTCATTGCATTTTCATTTCATTTCCATTGCCGTTGCAGTTTCAAGCACAGGGCAGGCCAAGCCCAAGAGCTGACTGCACTTTCATTTCACTTCACTTCCATTGCCATTGCAGTTTCAAGCACGGGGCAGGTAAGCCAAACAGCTGACTGCACTTTCACCACTCCCATTGCCATTGCAGTTTCAAGCACAGGGCAGGCCAAGCTAAACAGCTGACTGCACTTTCACTTCACTTCCATTGCCCATGCTGCTTCAAGCACAGGGCAGACCAAGCAAAACAGCTGACTGCACTTTCACTTCACTTCCATTGCCATTGCAGTTTCAAGCACAGGGCAGGCCAAGCCAAAGAGCTGACTGCACTTTCACTTCACTTACATTGCCATTGCAGTTTCAATCACGGGGCAGGCCAAGCCTAACAGCTGACTGCAATCTCACTTCACTTCCATTGCCACTGCCGTTTCAAGCAGTTTTCAAATTTCAGACAGGAAGTGGTCAAGTTGACACTTTTAAAAGTTGCGACACCTGTTTTACAAAGAGAGGTGGGAGCCTGGAATGTGCCGCCAGTGTTGGTGATGGAACAGATACGAAAGTGGCATTGAAGAAGCTTTTGCAGGCACATGGATATGCAGGAAATGGGGGATATATGGATCATGTACAGGCAGATGAGATTACTTTATTTTGGCAACATGTTCAGCACACATATTGTGGGCCAGATGGGGCCTGTTACCTTTGCTGTACTGTTTAGTTTAGTTTTACTTTAGTTTAAAGATACAGCGCGGAAACAGCCCCTTTGGCCCACCGAGTCCACACCGACCAGTGATCCCCGCACACTATTCTGTGTTCTAACTGTTGTGAATCCAGGCCTTGTTGATCCAGTCTCTCCTCATAAGATAGTCCTGTCACCTCAGAAGTCAGCTTGGTGAAACCACTACAAAGTTTAGGAAGCTAATCTTTTAACACCAATATTGACATTGAAGTGGTGAGAGGGGAAAGATTCTGCTGAATTCCGGTTTTAGGAAGGGTCTCAACCCGATACATCACCCATTCCTTCACTCGAGAGATGGTGCCTGGCCCGCTCCAGCTCTTTGTGTCTATCTGCTGTTTTAACTGCTTTAACTGTTCTGCTCTCACTTTCTCTCACATTTAATGTTCTGAAAACATTTCCACCCACTCCAACAACCTTCCACAACCATGCACACGTTCTCCTCTCCTTTCAGTATTTTAAAGGGATTGCTCTATTCAAAACTTTGGTGGACTGACTATTGCCACTAGTCTAAAGTCTGGCACTCCCATTCCTGTGAGAGTCATTTCCCCAGTAAGTCAACTATGGTTTAAGAGGTGGCCCACAACGTCCTTTTGAAGGGTAGTTAGCCGTGGCTAGTAGTTAGTAGCAAGTAACTTCAGGCGGTGATTTACAAAAGAAGACACTAAGTGCTGGAGTAACTCAGCAGGTCAGTCAGCATCGCTGGAGAATATGGATAAGTGACATTTCGGGTCAGGGTTTCTTCTTGATACTGATGTGGGGTTGGGAGGGGGGGGGGGGAGAATGCTGGACGAGAGGAGGGACAGACCAAAGCCTGGCAATAGGTGGTTACAGGTGAGAGGGTTTATGATAGGCAGATGGTTGGACAAAGGTGAGGGATAAAAAGGCATGCGTAACACGAACGGTCCGAACAGTTGCAAAATGTGATGTTAAAGGAAGGAGTGTAGGTGGAAAGGAAGGGGGAAGGGAGAAATAGGTGTGAGTCCAGGTGAGGAAATACGCAATGGGGGGTGGAGAAGAAGGGGAGTAGTAGGTTTTGTAGTTACCTAAAGGTGGAGAATTCAATGTGCATACCATTGGGTTGTCAGCTACCCAAGTGGAATAGGAAGTGCTGTTTTTCCAGTTTGCGTGTGGCATTCAGATTGACATTAGGGGAGGGGGGAGAAAGCTGGAAGCATGGAGGGGCAGGGCAAACCTGGCATGTAACAGACTGACACAGGTGATTGGAGTGTTTGATAGGTAGATGGCTGGAGAAAGGCCAGAGATGAGAAGACAGAAGGAATGACACAAAAGGATTGAAGAGCTGTGAATTGTGAAGTTAGAGGAAGGAATGTAAGTGGAAGGGGTGGATGGAGGGGAAAAATAGGTACAAGCCCAGTTGGGGCGAAGAGGAGGGGGGGGGGGGGGGGGGGAGTATGGACGAACAGGAGGGTATATATTGGAAGAAGGGAGAGGAGGAGGGTTACGTACTTACCCAAAATTGGAGAATTCAATGTTCATATCATTGGTTTGTAAGTGGAATATGAAATGCTGTTCCATCCCTACAGTCAATCTGAAGGGTCCCTTCTGGGCAGGCCACCTATCCATGTTCTTCAGAGTTGCTGGCTAACCGAGTTACTCCAGCATTTTGTGTTTTCTCATGGGCAACATTTGCTGCCATTGCAAGTTAATGTTATTCTCAATGGTGGTGGGGCATGAATACACTGGCTCCCTTCTCCACAGGTTCTGAGCAGATACTTCCTGTTGGGAGCCTCACTGAAGAAGATCTCCAATGCCCATTCCTGGGGCACTGTGTAAACATCACTCCCCCACCAATACTTGTTCATGATGATGCTGGCGCGGCATCATTAGAGCGGCAAGGTGCCGCAGTGGTAGAGTTACTGCCTTACTGCACTTGCAGCGCCAGAGACCCGGGTTCAATCCCGACTACGGGTGCTGTCAGTACGGAGTTTGTACGTTCTCCCCATGACCACGTAAGTTTTCTCCAAGATCTTCGGTTTCCTCCAACACTCCGAAGATGTACAGGTTTGTAAGTTAATTAGCTTGGTATACGTGTAAATTGTCCCTCGTATGTGTAGTATATGGTAAAGGGCCTGTCCCACTGTACGAGGTGATTCAAGAGCTCTCCCGAGTTTAAAAAAAATTAAACTCATGGTAAGTACGTAGAATGTATGTCGCGGGTACGTCGGAGTTCAGGACGTCTTTTAGTGGCTCATAATGCCAACGGCAGGTACTCGGGAAACGCGGTAACCTCGTGAAGACTTGTGAAGATTTTTCAATATGTTGAAAAATGTCCATGAGAGCCCCGAGTACCTACAAGCGAGTATTACCGTAATTCTCCAAGTTCGAATCAGTGGAAACTCGAGAGAACTCTTGAATAAGCTCGTACAGTGACTTTAATGTAGCCGGTGCGGACAGAGTGGGCTGAAGGGCCTGTTTCTGATCTATAAACTAAAGTAAACTAAAAATTAGATTACCACCAGGGGCTGCAGTAAGATGGCTGCTTCGCCAACTTACTCGTCTTTTTTCCTTATCTGTGTTTTTAGTTTGTTGTAAAATATATGTTTTAAGTTATCTTTAGTTTTGTGTTATGTGGGGGGAGGTGGAGGGGGAGGGGGGGGGAATCTTTTTAATCTCTTTCCTCGACGGAGTTGCGACTTTTTCCGTGTCGTATCTCCGCCTGCACTGAGGCCTAGGTCTCTTGCTGGGACCTTGGGAGTTCAAACCACAGGTGCCTGTGGATAACATTGCGAGCTGGCGGTCGCTTTGCCAGGGATCGACCTCGGAGCTCCAACCGCAGGAGCTGCGGACTTTAACACTTGGAACTCGCTGTCCCTGGTTAGCGACCGACTTCGGGAGCTCCAAGCAGCAGGAGCTTGAACCGCCCCGATCGCGGGAGCTTCGATCACCCCAATGCAGCAGCTTCGATCGCCAGCTGCGGATGATTCGACACCCCTGACCATGGGAGAAAAGAAGATTCATTGCCTTCCATCACAGTGGGGAATGGTGGATGTTTATGCCAATTGTTTATGTAGTTGTGGGTCTCGTTGCATTTTCGGTACGACTTTATGGCAAACCAAATTCCTCGTATATGGTGCAAAACATACTTGGCTGATAAATTACGATTATGATAATGAGATTGTGGGCATTCACACTATTGTTATTAATTGAATCTAACAATTTTTTTGAACACAAAATATTTTAAAACGGTAGATGAAGCTGGAGTGGTGCATCTGGTAGAACTGTTGCCCCACAGTGTCAGAGGCCCGTGTTTAATCCTGATCTCGGGTGTTGTCTGTGTGGGCTTTGCGATTCTGCCTGTGTGGGTTTCCTCCCACGACTCCAGTTTCCTCCCGCATCCCAAGGACGGCAGATTTGTAGGTTAATGGCCTCTGTAAATTGCCCATAGTGTGTAAGGAGTGGATGAGAAAGCAGGATAACATAGAACTACTACAAATGGGTGGTCGATAGTTGGCGTGGAGTTGGTGGGCCTGCTTATAATGCTGTGTCTGTAAACTAAACTACACAGTAAGTCGCTAAGTGCTGGAATAACTCAGTGAGTCAGTCAGCATCTCTGTAGAAAAAAGATGGGTCAGCTTTTATGGGTAACTTTTTCTCCAGAGATGCTGCCTGACCCGTTGAGTTACTCCAGCAATTTGTGTCAATCTTCGGTGTATTCCAGCATCTGCAGTTCCTTTCCCCCACAGAGGGACCCTGGTTCACACCTGCAACAACCGTCAACACCACACTCACTGGGGAATCACGGCCTGCTGACTCACTGAACACCATCCCCACCAGCAATCATCCCGCCTCACCGTAGCCTGTGGCCTCTAGCCCATGTGACACAGCCCTGGGCTTACTGGTTTGCCCTCACATGCTCTGTTACCAGCCTAACACGTGAAGAATAGTCCTTGCGCTATGTTAGGCCCATCAGTGGCGATACCGAACTTCAAAGCAACCTGTCATTAGAGCACCATCCATCAAAACATTGATGGATGTCTTGGTTCTAGCTTGTCCAATACGGGAATAATGTTGTGCTTAGTTTATTTTAGTTCAGAGATACAGCGTGAAAACAGGCTGTACACCAACATTATCCTACGCATTATAGGGCAATTTACAGAAGCCAATTAACCGACAAACCTGCACGTCTTTGCAATGTAGGAGAAAACTGGAGCACCCGGAGAAAATCCATGTTGTCACAAGGATAACATGTAAACTCCGTACAAACAGCACCCATCGTAAGGGTCGAACCTGGATCTCTAGCGCTGTAAGGCAGCAACTATTTCTGTGCCACTGTGCCAGCCTTAAAGTTGGAGGGTTACATTTATAATCACCTGAATGAGTTGTGCTTGCTGTAATGTATTATGACAACAGGATAACTGAACATTTGAAATTGAGTGAGAAACAAAACTCTTACATTTTAACCAGTATATGACTGCAAGTCCACCAATGGAGTTTACATTTAACTGTTTCATAAGTTATAGCAGCAAAATTCAATTGTGAATGGCCATTCAGCCCATCAGGTTGACTGCTATTCAATTGTGGCTGATCTATCTTTCCCTCTCAAAACATTTCTCCTGCCTTCTCCCCATAACACCCTGACTAATCAAGAACCTGTAAATCTGCACCTTAATAATACCGCCAATTACTTGTTCCCCACAGCCTCACATCCGGCACAATTAGGGGTGCATAATAAATGCTGGAATTGCCAGCAATGTCCACATCCCACGGATCAATTGTAGTTGGTGTCGTTAACACTAATACAGCATCAGACAACAGTTGTAAACATTTTGTTTTTAAACACATTTTTCTCAAAGGGAATTTGAGCTGGCACTGTGTCAATAGTCAATACTGGAATAAACGGTACTGAAATATTCTTATTTTAATGGTAAGTGCAATATATTATTATCACATTTTAAATATTTTTCTATTTATGGGCGTACGAATTACTGGAGACTAACTTCTCCAATGACGGAAATAGGATGCGACTTTAAATGGGACAACCTCAGCCAAAAATAAACTCTAATGGACTCTTGAGAGAAAGCCTGCAGTGGCCAGGCTGGATTTGTCAGTCTCGTGGATTGGCTGCCAAATACTTGCAGACACTGGTAAAATATTACAGAGGTGTAACAGTGTACATGTTGGATGTGTGAAACAGGAATACATTACACCATGTGACAGTAATCACTGGCCGTTGATTAATAAAAGGTGTTGTGTTAAAAGCAGTTTGTGTTTAGAAGGATGCTTTGTGTAAATAGAAAGATGGGAGGTCAGGGTTATGGGCAGCACTGAATAGAGTAGAAAACGTCTTGAGTCCATGGTAAGTCAAGTTGGGCTTATATTTACAAAGTAAATTATTTGTTTTTTTTCTTGTGGAAACAAGGAACTTTCAAGCTGAAAAGGGTGTAGATTTAAGAGGATGTTGTCAGGATTCGAGGACCTGAGCTATCGGGAGAGGTTGAGCAGGCGAAGACTCTATTCCTTGGAGTGCATGAGGTGTGATTTTATAGTGTACAATACCATGAGTGGGATAGGTTGGGTAGATGCACAGAGCCTCTTACCCAGAGCAGGGGAATTGACAACCAGAGGATATAGGTTTAAGGTGAGAGGAGAAAGATTTAATAGGAACCCGAGGCGGAGCTTTTTCACACAAAAGGGTGGAGGAGAAATTGAACGAAATGCCAGAGGAGGTAGTTGAGGCAGGTACTATCTCATTGTCAGATATATGGATCGGACCGTTTTAGAGGGATATGGGCCAAACTCAGGCAGGTGAGGCATATTTGTTGGCATGGGCAAGTTGGGCCAAAGGGCCTGTTTCCATGCTGTAAGACTTTAAGATGTTATAATTGCAGATGCTGGTTTACAAAGGTCAGTGGGTCAGGCAGCATCTTTTGAGAACATGGATACATGATGAATAATTGTCTTGAAGGAGGTTCCCAAGCTGAAAACTTTCTTCATTGCTTATTATGATATTCACTATCCTTCAAGATGGTAATTGCCTTTCAGACAGATTGACTGATCCTGACTACCTCTGCTGCGGTGATGGTAATACTTGCACAGATCTGTTTGTTGAGTTTTGCTCTCTACACTAATAACCAGTATAAATCAATGTTTGAAGAAGGACACAAAGTGCTGGAGTAACTCAGTGGGCCAGGCAGCATCTCTTGAGAAAAATGATGGTTGACGTTTCGGGTTGGGACCCTTTTTCAGCGCCAGAGACCTGGATTCGATTCTGACTGTGGGTGCTGTCTGTACGGAGTTTTGTATGTTCTCCCCAGTACCTGCCTGGGTTTTCTCCAGGATCTCCGGTTTCCAAAGACGTACAGGTTTTGTAGGCTAATTGGCTTGGTAAAATTGTAAATTTGTAAAATTGTAAATTTTCCCTTGTGTGTGTAGGAAAGTGTGCTGTATCTCCAAACTAAACTAAACTAAAATTATTTAACCATGTGGGGGATAAATTGATCGGTGCCGGAAATAGGGCATGGTGAACATGATGGACAACTACACCCAGCAGATCCAGGCTACTTGATCATTCATTAGCGTGACGATCCAGAGCTAATCATGTGGCGATTGTGGCACATAATCACATAGCCCTATCCTGTAAGACAATGGACACTGATTAGAGCCACTCTCCATCTATTAAAGGGGGAGGGATTGGAGTTCACAGTGGTTGCACCAAATCGTTGAAGTCATTCCAGATCATTGCAGCCACTCCAATCTTCTGACAGTGGACCTGTGTTCTAATGCACCGGAGGTTTTTGTCAGTCACCCTAATGGTCGAAAGTGGTTTCAGTTTTAAAAATCGGTAATTTTTGAGTCAAAGCCGGTTGCGATGTTAGTTGAAGGTGGTTGCCGGAGGACAAAAACCTCCCTGAAACGCACAGAAACTTTGGGTGGGGCGCAAAATCTCCAGAGGTTTCCGTTCAGGTTTCCTAAGTGGGACATGGGCTTTAGGGAGTGTGATTGGCGAGGGTAGGGAAGTAGAGAAGCCAGGATGGTTGATGTATAGTGTGGGTAAATGGCTCGCGGGGGGGGGGGGGGGGGGGGGGTCAGTCTTCTACCCTCTCTGGACATTTTGAGGAGGGTTTCGACCCCAAATATCAACTATCCATGTTCTCCAGGGATGCTGCCCCGCCCACTGAGTTACTCCTGCACTTTGGGTCCAATTTTACGACATACGGCTCGAAGCCTTGGTTGACAAGACTGGGAAATCAGATCAATAACCTCCTCCTACAAGAAGTCTTATCAAATCTCATAACCCATCGATTGCAACTCTAGTCTCATTCCCTGCTCAGCACAGCTGACCAACGTCACTCAATGCCAATAACCACACGTTCAATCTAATACTATCCTTCTCCACGATTACATTGAGATAGAAGTGCTGACATTTGAGACCAAGCCAACTTCATACAGGGCATTGAGAAGGGGAAAGATAAGCAAACAGGACTTTTTGACAAACTCCATTGCTTAACATTGGCTTATGAAAATAACTATATATTGCAGTTGGTATTTGGATTACTACACACCCAGCGGTATGAACATTGATTTTTCTAATCTAAAAAACCCTTGCATTCCCTCTCTCTCCGTTCCTCCCCAACCTAGCCATCCTACTAGTTTCACTGTTGGACAGCTTAACTTTGCTGTTTGTATCCACTCGTGATCACCTTTCCCACAGCCAACAATGGACTATTGTGGGCTCTACCTTTCCTTGATCATCATTGCTGGCTTTCAGGGCCGGCCTTAGGACGATTGGACCAATTTTTCCAAATTGGGCCCCGCGTTAATTTTCCGTATTTCATATGGTATTTCAAATACAAATTCGCTTTTGTTAACTAAAGATTAAAAAAAAAAGGATTCGCCAGATACAAATGATGTGTTAACTCCTACTGCAGCACTTGTTAATAGCCAGTAGTTAACAAGTGGTTATACAATGGGTCATCAATATAGGGGGTGCCGTCCAGTTGGTATGGCTGCCCAGCCTGCAGCTGTCTGTCTTTAACTTCTTTTTTTTAATTTTAGTGGGTAAAAAGTGTTTTGTTTTGAAGTCTATTCTTTTTTTATGTGAGGGGTGGGGTGGGGCGGAAAGGGGGAAAATACTTTTCCTGGTCCCTACCTGGTTGGAGAGGCAGCTTTTCTCCGGGCTGCATCTTCGACCCGTCCTCGCGGCCTACCAGCAATCCTGGAGCGGCGTTTCTTGATGGGACTGGCCGGAACCTCGGCTTTAGCGGCGGCTTGGGACACGTGGAACGGCCGCTGGAGCGCCATCGCGGAGCGGGCGATGCCTTGCCTGGGTCGCCGCGCTGGAACTCCGGTGAGGTGAAGACCGCCGACAAAAAACATCGCAGAGCCACGGGTCTGTGGAGCGGCCAACTGCGGGCGGCGGCGCTGAACTTTACAACGGGAGTCTCCATCCCAGTGGTGGAGCTCCAGCCAGCGCGGCCTTGTTGGCTTCGGAAGCCGCGGATTCCAGTAAGAGGCGGCTGTTCCAGGTGTCCCAAGCCGCTGAGAGGGTGCTCCCGACGCCGGAGCACCATCACCCGGCGAGAACGACCTGGAACATCAGGCCCCGTAGCAGCGACTGCGCACGCCTCAATAGGCCCGACTATGGGTGAACTGGGGATGGGACTAGACTTTGCTGCCTTCCCCCACAGGGGGAACCATTGTGGGAGGATGTTTTTATGTCTACTGTTAAATCCTATGATGTTGTGTCTTATCTTTATTTGTGTGCTGAATGGCAAATCAAATTTCACTACACCAATTGGTGTATGTGACAATAAATGTTCTTTGTCCTTTGTCCAATGCTCTGATCCATATTCCTCAGTAAATGTAATTGTGTTTTGACTCGCTGCCGCCAGAGCGGCCGGGACTCTGGTCTGGACCGGGGGGGGGGGGGGGGGGGGGGGGGGGGGAGAGAGGAGGGGGGGGGGGGGGGGAGAGAGAGGGTCAGATTTGTATGAACTCGGCGGCGTACCGGCCCACTCTTGGTCGGGGGGGGGAATAGAGTTAAAAGACCTGAAGCAGAAACTAAAGACAACAGGCCGGATAAGTGCGAGAGGGAGACAATCTGTGGATAAACAGATCTGGGGGTTGTGTTAACTCGTTCAGTGCCGGTACAACAGCAAACCAGGTTGGAGGATTGAGTCTGTGTTAACATTGGTGTCGGGGTTAATGTCCGGCTGGGGCCTGGGTGGGATTTAACCCTGTGTGTCTGTCTGTCTGTGTGTGTGTGTGTGTCTGTCTGTCTGTCTGTCTGTCTGTCTGTCTGTCTGTCTGTCTGTCTGTCTGTCTGTCTGTCTGTGCGTCTGTCTGTGCGTCTGTCTGTGTATGTGTCTGTCTGTGTATGTGTCTGTCTGTGTATGTGTCTGTCTGTGTGACTCTGTGTCTGTGTGTGTTTGTTTCTGTGTCTCTGTGGCTGTGTGTGTGTCTATCTGCGTGTGCGTTTGGGTGTGTCTCTGTCTGTGTGTGTGTCTGTGGGGGGGGGGGAGAGTGGAGAGACAGAGAGAGAGGGGGGGTTTCAGTTTGCAAACCACACGTTTTCAGTTAAGAGTTGGACACGATTACTGTCAATACCAGCAGCTCACGGAGCAGTCAGAATGAGAAACACTGCTCCGCTCACACACACACACACTCATGGAGCAAAGTGTAGATATAAACGTGGCTGGGGGTAGAGGAGTGCAGAGGTAGAGAGGGAGAGGGAGAGCGAGAGAAATTGGAGAGAGAAGAGAGAGGAAGGGGGGAGGGAGAGGGAGAGAGATAGAGAGAGGGGGGAGAGAGAAAGAGAAGAGAGAGAGGAAAGGGGGAGGGAGAGAGAATTGGAGAGAGGAGAGAGAGGGGAGGAGAGATTGAGAGAGAAGAGAGAGAGGAAGGTGAGAGGGAGAGGGAGAGAGGGGGAGGGGGAGGGGGAGGGGGAGGGGGAGGGGGAGGTCTCCCTTCTGCCTCACCACCACTGTTGGCTGCCCTTTGTGAGGTGATTGGAGACCAAAACCAGTTACCCTTTAGATATCCCTCTGCCTCCATCTCCCTCTCCCTAACTCTCCCTCCTTCTTTAGAGAGGGGGGGAGGAAGAGGGAAGGAAGGGGGGAGGGCAGAGAGGAGAGAGGAGTGTGCCTTGCTTGGTGGAGAAGAGGGATGTGGGAACGCTGTATGCAGGTGGTGACTCACTCTCACACTGGGATCCCCCCCTGTCATTGCGCAGTCTATCGGACTCCCTGCACCCCCTCCCCCCCCCCCCACCCCTGAGTAGAGGTCAAAGCCTTAGAATTAAAGGATGTTCTTTTAAGAAGGCGGTGAGGAGAAATGTCTTTAGACAGGGGGTGGTGAATCTGGAATTTTTTGCCACAGAGGGCTGTGGGGGCCACGTCAGTTGATATTTTTAAAGCAGAGATAGATAGATTCTTGCTTAGTGCGGGTGTCAGGGATTATGGGGAGAAGGCAGGAGAATGGGGTTAGGAGGGAGAGATAGATCAGCCACGATCGAATGGCGGAGTAGACTTGATGGGCCAAATGGCCTAATTTTGCTCCTATCAATTATGAACTTATGAACAAGTATTAATGACACTGCGTTCCTTTGAATATAATTCAAGCGGCGTCATTAACACTTGTTCAAAACAGAATTACATCTGCTCAGGAATGTAGATCGATGCATTAATAACACATTGAGAATTTCATGATTGAGGACATCTTCTTGGTGAGCTTCTTGGTCTGCAGCATGTTAGTCATTCAATTTACCTACCGACCCACGTTGTGTCTCTCTGTCTTTCACTCTCCCTCTCTCTCGTGCGCACTCTCTCTCTCCTGCTCTCCATCTCGTCTCCCTCTAGCTCTCTCGGCATTCCCAGAATCATTGACATTTTGCAGAAGACAAAAATGCTGGAGAAACCTAGCGGGTGAGGCAGCATCTATGGAGCGAAGGAAAATGCAACGTTTCAGGTCGAAACCCTTCTTCAGACTAGGCCAGAAACGTTGGCTATTTCCTTCGCTCCATAGATACTGCCTCAAGCCCTGTCCCACTGTGCGAGTTCACCCAAGAGCTCTCCTGAGTTTAAAATCTCTGTGCAGCACCTCTGTCCCTATCTTCAAATTCCCACTTTGAAATTAAATACAACTTTCGACAAAAATTTTGCAGCAGGATCGCGAAATAGAATCCCACGCATTTTCAATCATCTTTCAATTCAGTGTAATTTTCACACCTGGTTGAAAATTTATTTTTTTAAAGATACAGTACATTACAATAAATTGCTTCAAGCATACCCGGTACTAAACACACGAACAATAAGGTGGTTACTGATGTTACAAACGGTTATCTATATTACTAAAAGTCTGATCTTGCCTGCTTTTGGCCCACTGTGCTGCGATTTCCGAGAGAACGCCGCCACCTACGGCCATCATTTTTGGCCACCTCGCTCGGAGCCCCCCTCCGCCTTACTGGACAAGAGGATTGTTCCCATCGGTTAAAAATGAGAGAGATATTAATGTTTTTTAAAAAATCCCCATTGTCTCTGTTCTCTCTGCTGCCGTCGCTGGCGGCAGGAGGGAGGGGGAGGGACTATAAAACCCGGAAGCGTTGTGCCCCACTCAGTCTCTGTCAGACCCATGAAGTGAGAGGGTAATGGCTCTCTGAATTGTGAACAACACTGAACGGACGTCAGTTGGCTGCAGCCCAATTGTTGCCTCGCCTTTTTCAAGAATTTGTTTTCACAAAATGGATTTAGGTTGTCAGGTGACTGTGGCCCAATTGTTTGCCTTGGCTTTTTCAAGAGTTTGTGTTCACAAAATTGATTTTGGCTGTCAGGTGTCTGCGGCCAATTGTTTGCCTCACCTTTTTCAAGAACTTGTGATCACAAAATGGATTTTGGTTGTCAGGTGGCTGCGGCCCAATTGTTTGTCTAACCTTTTTCAAGAGATTGTGTTCACAAAATGGATTTTGGTTGTCAGGTGGCTGCGGCCAATTGTTTGCCTCACCTTTTTCAAGAACTTGTGATCACAAAATGGATTTAGGTTGTCAGGTGGCTGCGGCCCAATTGTTTGCCTCGTCTTTTTAAAGAGTTTGTGATCACAAAATGGATTTTGGTTGTCAGGTGGCTGCGGCCAAATTGTTTGCCTTGGCTTGGCTTTTAAAATCATTGCAACAGTTGAGTTCCAGCCCAACCCTCATACTAGCGCAACAGACCCCCCCCCCACACTGGCGAGCAAAATATTGGAAATGGTGGAGAGGTGGAATATTGCGTTGGGAACCAGCTCTCCTGTCTGATGCTGGGACCCAGGTTTTTCAATCTCACCTCGTAGCTCACTGTTAATCGACTCATAGCTATTAATTTTCATTCCTGGTCCGTATCAAACTTCTCCAAATGCAAACGCTTCAAGTTACGCATCTTGTGTGGTGGTCGGAGTTGGGGGGGGGAGCCTTTTTCTAGAATTTTTATTCACAAAATGGACTTAGGTTGTCAGGTGGCTGTGGCCCAATTGTTTGGCTCGCCTTTTTCAAGAGTTTGTGTTCACAAAATGGATTTTGGTTGTCAGGTGGCTGCGGCCAAATTGTTTCCCTTGGCTCGGCTTTTAAAATCGTTGCAACAGTTGACTTCCAGCCCAACACCCATACTAGCGCAACAGAACACCCCCCCCCCCCCCCCCCCCACTGGCGAGCAATATTGTGTCGGGGGACCGTGTGATGCTGAGACCCAATGGGTCCCACTTAGTCTAGTAAATTAATATAATTTCAAAGTGAAAGAGGAGATTTCCATGGAAGGAATGTTTAACCAGAATATGGTGAGGCCGCTGCTAAATGCTCACTTAAAACTATACGCCGTCAACTCAGGATTGTTTCTTAGCCCTCTAGATCTTAGACAGATGTTTCAATCTTACCTCATAGCTCACTGTTAATCAATTCATAGCTATTAATTTTCATTCCAGGTCTGTATCGAACTTTGATAGGAAGGAAATGTTACAGCAGCTGAGTAAAAGATTGGTCAAATGGCAGGTTCAATGAAGATCGGGCGAGGGAGTTTGGGGGTGGGGGAAAAGTATTTATAGCTTGGGACTTGCCCAAATGAGCACTGAGATGGATTATCATTCCACACCAAATTTCTTAGACAATAATACCTTTTATGCAATTATCACAACATTTTGCTGGATATGGTTCAACGGACATAGTACATGCTCGTGAATTAGTAAAACAAATGTTCCTATTTAAGTACTGTTGTTTCTGGGATGGGGTGACGGATAACAAATAACCTACATTATATATTTTGTTATAATGTCAGAACGTGTGGGTAGTCTGCCCAGGGGTAAAGTTGCGGGGAGGGCAGGAGCGTTGAGAAGGAGGGGATCGGCTGGGGATCATCCAGCTCAAGAGTGGGTCAGCGGGCGATGGAAAACAGGACAGCGGGCGGTGAAGCTTTCTCCATATGTCAGTGTGAGTAACCTCAATTGATCCCTTGATCGCACTGACACAGGAGTAAGCTCCATCGCCCGCTGTGATGTAATGCATCACCCGCTGATGCACTCCGCTCTATGATCTTTGCTGTGGAGCTGGTCCCCTCACTGTTCAGACGGAGAGCACTGCCAGAGGTGAGCGGGCCGGCAGAAGGCACTGAGATGGCAGTTGGTTCCGCTGTCTGGTGATGGAGGCCGCTGCTTCCCTTCCCGTCCACAATGTGGTACCTCCGCGCCCGGAGCGCCGCGGCATGAACCCGAACCCCTCCTTCTCAAAGCTCCTGCCCCCCCTGCAACTTTACCCCTGGCGAGACTCCCCACACGCTGGAAAGGAACTCTCTCCCGAATTGGTCCCTTGATAAGTTGAGCTAGTATTGTCATTCAATAAGATGACAACTGATTCAACTTGTCCCGGTGTGCTCCCATTTTTCCCACCATCTTTCCACCTGCCGTCACCCTCCACCCCCCACTTATTCAGTAATTCAGAAAGAAGGAGATTTGGAAGCCATGGGAAAATCAAATTGTTGCTTTATTTATTTTTATTTTTATGGAGAGAACAATCTGCGCATGCATGGTTTAAGATTTTTTTTTAAAGCCGACTGACTGTCATATTACTCACGACACATGACTCATTTATAATTATTTATTTATATTTCTATGAAAAATGGTCCCAATTGGACCCCACACCTCCTAAGGCCGGCTCTGCTGGCTTTGATTTGTTCATAACTTTCATTCATTTGTCCTTGGTACCTTTTCATATCTCTCGTTTCCCTCTCCCCTGACGCTCAATCTGAAGAAGGGTCTTGACTCAAGATATCACCTTTTCTTTTTCTCCAGAGATGCTGCATAACCCGTTGGTTTACTCCAGCATTTTGTGTCTGTCTTCAGTCTACAAAACATGATGTGCACGTTGAGATTTAGCTGGCACATATTTTTCCATTCATTCCAACGAATACTCTCTTGAACGTCTACAGGTGTACAGTAGAAAGCATATTGACTGGTTGCATCACGGTCTAGTCCGGCAACTCGAATGCCCAGGAATTATGAAGATTACAAAAAGTGGTGAACACTGCCCAGTCCATCACGGGTACAGATCTCCACACCATCGAAGGGATCTACAGGAGTCGCTGCCTCAAAAAGGCAGCCAGCATCACACCATCCTGTCCACACTCTCATTTCACTCCTACCATCGGGAAGAAGGAACAGAAGCCTGAAACATTAACGTTCAGATTCAGAACAGGCTTCTTCCCTTCAACCATGAGGCTGTTAAATATCACAATCTCCTAATACACTCTGAACTACATAGATTTGGGGGCATTCTTAACGTTTGTATGTGTGCTTGTATGGGTGTGTGTGTGCGTCAATTTTCATTGCTTATGATGGTGTTTACTGAGTACTATGTTTACATACTGTATCTGTTGTGCTGCTGCAAGTAAGAATTTCATTGTTCCATGTCAGAACATATGACAATAAAACACTTGACTCTTGACAGGTTGATACAGCAATGTTTTGTCAGAGATACTAGTGCGTGTAGTTATGCACAAGAATATGTAGAAAATAGGGTGCTGGGGTGGGATATGGATCATGTGCAGGCAGTTGGGATTTGTTTAATTTGGCATCATGTTCAGCACAGACATGGTGGGCTACGTTCTATGTTCGATGAATGTTTTTGTTTTACGGGAGCGATATTTTTTGGTAGTCCTGCCGAAGATTTGAAACTTGTCAGAAAATAAATCCAACCACAAATTCATAGAATCTGAATCAAATTCTGAAGAATTTGAATCTGAAGCATCTCTGAAGAAGTTTGAAGAAAGATCTCGACCCTAAAATATAATCTATCCATG
Source organism: Raja brachyura (assembly GCA_963514005.1). The sequence continues at coordinate 33,546,818 of OY740810.1, forward strand.
TTCTCCAGAACTGTTGCTTGACCTTGTAAATCAGCATGTGGGAGTTATTTAAAGGCCAGTGGTTCAAAATTCAGGACCAACATGTACCCAAGTATGGGCAAAGTTCAGGAAACTTGGATGATGAGTGACCTGTAAATTTCTCATTAAGATCAGGAACCACAAGTAAGGTTTAAGAAGCTGAAATTGGACGGAGTTTTGAGGAATATAATGGAAACAGGAGAGAATTTATTAAACAGTGTATTAGGAATGCTAAAAAAGGGCGACAAAATGGCCTTGGGGAGTTGGATTAAAGACAATGCCAATGTATTTTATACATACATTAAAAACAAGAAGATAACTACGGAGAGGGTAGGACCACTCAAGGACAAGGGAGGAAATTTATACCAGGAGCCAAAGGAAGTGGGCGAGGTATACTGAAATTAGGAGACCAAAACTGCACCCAATACTCCAGGTGCTGTCTCACCAGGGCCCTGTGCAACTGCAGTAAGGCCATCTTGCTGGGTCCAGGACAGTGGCCTTTTTATCCTGTTCAGTTTCAGCAAGGTCCCAGGAGACTGGAGAATAAAGTCCGTCCCTCCCCCATCTTGGTCGTCCTACCAAGTTCACTGTTGATACCCCTTTGTTATCACCTGTGCCCCAGCCAACAATGGACCATTGTGGGCTCCATCTTTCCTTGACCTTGCTTATGATGATTTGTTGTTTTCATATCTTTCATTATTTTCTTCTCTGCACCTTTTTATATCTCTCATTTCTCTCACCACAACTTTCAGTCTGAAGAAGGGTCTCGACCTAAAACGTTACCTATTCTCTTATTCCAAAGATGCTGCCTGGCCCGCTGAGTTACTCCAGCATTTAGTGTCTATCATTGAAGAATAAAGTTGTTCCTCAGTTTAAGAAGGGCAATAGAGACATACTGTACCATGAAATTATACAAGAGTGAACCTTGCATCTTTGATTGGGAAATCATTAGAGAAGATTCTTAGGGTTTGGATCTACTTGCATCTGGAACAGCATAGATCTGTTAGGAATAAACACAAAATGGTGGAGTAACTCAGTGGGACAGGCAGCATCTCTGGAGAAAAGGATTGCTTGTTAGAAATCTGTTAGGGATAGTCGCCATACCCGTTGTACGTCATGTCGTATAAACGGGTTTTTTGAGGAGGTGATAAAGGTCATTGATGAGGGAAGGGTAGTGGATGTTATATGCATGCATTTCCGTGATGTCTTTTATAAGTTCTCTCATGATAAGCCACTCCAGAGTTCCATAGAAGGGAGAGGGTAGTGTTGGAGGGGATTTGTTCGGACTTACCAAATAGTGAAAGGCCTGGATCGAGTGGATGTGGAGAGGCTGTTTCCACTAGTGGGAGAGTCTAGGACTAGAGGTCATAGTCTCAGAAATAAAGGATGTCCCTTTAGGAAGGAGATGAGGAAGAATTTCTTTAATCAAAGGTGGTGAATCTGTGGAATTCTTTGTCACGGAAGGCAGTGGAGGCGACGTCAATTGATTTTTTTTTGGCAGAGCTAGATTCTTGATTAGTAAGGGTGCCTGGGGTTATGGGGATAAGGCAGAAGAAAGGGGTTAAGAGGGACAGTTAGGTCAGCCATGATTGAATGGCGGAGTAGACTTGATGGGCAAAATGGTCTAATTCTTCTCCTATCACTTATGACTGGTGTTCAGTGACCAGTGGAGTTCTGCAAGGATCAGAGCTGGACAAGATTATTTGCGATAAATATAAATGGCTTGTATGAAAATGGAGTTGGGCAAATTATTAAGGCTCTCTGGTGCTGCGAGGCAGCAGCTCTATCAGCTGCGCTACAATGCCTCTATGTTTTACAGGATGCTGCCTGCATTCGGGAGTATTAAATATGAGGAGAGGTAGAAAAAAATGGGATTGTTTTCTCTGGAGGGTAACCTGATAGAAGTATATTATACTTTGAGTGACATTAGACATAGAACAGAACAGCATAAGAGGCTCTTTGACCCACAATATCATCGCCAAACATTCTTGCCAAGATAAACTAATCTCTTGCATATGATCCATATCCTTCCATTCCCTGCATATCCGTGTGCTTATCTAAAAGCCTCTTAAACGCCAGTATTATATCCATCTTCACACCATTCCTGACAGTGCGTTCCAGCAACCTAGCATGCTCTCTAGAAAAACTTACCCTGTGAATCTCCTTTAAGCTTTGCCCTTTTCACCTTATAGCTTTGCCCTCCAGTCTTTGACATTTCCACCCTGAGAAAAAAGTTCAAATTAACTACTCTACCTCACCTAATTTTCTCAATGTCAATCATGTCTCCCCTCAATCTCTGGGGATACAGAGAAAACAAACCAAGTCCAATCTCTCCTTACAGCTAATGTTATCGAACCCAGGCACCATCTGGCAAATTTCCTCTGCACTCTGTCCAATCCTACACATCCTTCATGTAATGGGGTGACCAGAAAAGCACACAATACTCTCAATGTGTTCTATCCAAATTCCTATAAAACTGCATTATGACTTCCTGACTTTTATACCCAATGCTCTGACCAGTGAAGGCAAGAATACCATGTACCTTCTTTAGCATTCGATCGACTTGTGTTGCCACTTTCAGAGAGCTGTGGATTTGGACCCTAAGATCTCTCTGTACATCAATTCTGATGATGGTCATGCCATTAAGTTCAAGTTCAAGTGAGTTTATTGCTATGTGTCCCTGACAGGACAATGAAATTCTTGCTTTGCTTCAGCACAACAGAACATAGTAGGCATTGACTACAAAACAGATCAGTGTGTCCATATATCATTATATAAATGTATACACACATGAATAAATAAACTGATGAAGTGCAAATAACAGATAATGGGTTATTTTACTTCGGAGTCACGTGAGCGACTACGTGAAGAACCCCGTACAGCCGCTCGTGCGTCATTGCGTCAGACGCTTTCGTGCAGACGACTGTGGAGCAGCGCAGCTCCTCCAACGGTAAGTCTAAAAAAGTTTCAGGTAAGTGCTGTTTTTTTACCTGTTCTAGATGTCCTGCGGGAACCTCCGGGTTTTGGCAGGATGTTCGCGATGGCCGATGAGGGAACCAGCCTAGGGCTTTGGGGGGAAGCCCTGGTCCGACCGCGGAAGTGGAGAGCTGGCGAAAGTTGGGTTCGCGATCGGAGTCACTGATAACGCGGTCAGTGACTCCACATGTTGGGTTCCCGGGGAGGGGAAACCCGAGAATAATGCGGTTTTAGACCGCAGTAGTCCCTAGGGGAAGGGACTTAACGGGCCTGAACGGTCAGCCTGGGTTCCCGGTGGAGGGGAAACCCAAGTATATGCGGTTCTAGACCGCAGTAGTCCCCAGGACATGGGGTTAAAACAAACCTAAACGGTTAGGCTGGGTTCCCGGTGCAGGGGAAACCCAAATATGTGTGGTTCCCAGACCGCAGTAGTCTCCAGGAAATGGGGTTAATTCACATAAATGATTAGCCTGCGTGCCAGGAGGGTATCGCGGGTATATATTTATATATATATATATATTATATATTTATATGGATTCCTGGAGAGGGGAAATTCACCTATGGGGTTCCCAAACTACAATAATCCCCAGGATATGGGGACAACTGACAAAAATAGTCAGTACAATTGGGAAAGTTGGGAGATTTCGCCTCTGGGAATTAATTTAGAGAGCAGCACCTTTGGGTAGGGCTGCTTCATGGGAATGCCAAGTTATGGCGGTGCCAGCCTATGGGAAAGGCTGTGCCAGCAGTACCTTTGTTCAGGACTGCTCATGGGGATGCCAAGCTATGGCAGGCTAGCCTGTTGGAGAGGCTGTGCCAGCAGTACCTTTGCTCAGGGCTGCCAAGCTATGGCAGGCTAGCCTATTGCAGAGGTGGTGCCAGCAGTGCCTTTGCTCAGGACTGCTCATGGTGATACCAAACTATGGCAGGCTAGCCTATTGCAGAGGCGGTGCCAGCAGTACCTTTGCTCAGGACTGCTCTAAGGGAATGCCAAGTTATGGTAGGCTAGCCTATTGGAGAGGTTATGCCAGCAGCACCTTTGCTCAGGGCTGCTTGATGAGAATGCCAAATCTATGGCAAATACTGGCCTATGGGAAAGGCCGCGCCAGCAGCTACTTTGTTCAGGGTTCCTTCATGGGCACCAGGGGTACCTTGTTAGGGCTGCTTTATGGGAATAGCAGTTTAGTAGGGTATTCCCATTTACAGTGATCATGGGGGATGAGGAGGCATTGTTAGGATAAGGCAATATAACAGAATGATGACAAAAAGTATTCAAAGAAAACTATACACAGTTTTAAAAAGCGCTGGTTATATTTGCGCTAAAATCCACTGTTTAGTCTAAAACTATATTTGAGAAATTGGGCTCCTCTATCCAGTTAGATTAAGTTCCTATCAAATAGATTTGTAGGATGTTGGGATTTACTTTTAGGTATTCAATTGGCCATGATGCCGGCCTGGGCAACAGATTGCAGTCAATAAAACTTTGGTAACAGTTGTTGGTATAAAACAGTTCTAGTCATTGGACTAATTGTTAATTGTATGGATGCAATTCAGGTGTGTAAGTAGAGCAACAGCTATTTTGTTAAATGGTTAATTATTAAGTGCCATCTAGGTCATTGTTAACACCAGCTGAAATTAATAAAGTCACGATGATGGACAAACAGTGTTCATTACTGCTCCAGTAGTTGTTAGGTAAATCTTTCATTCTATTGCAAATTGGTGCTAATGGCTCTAAATGGGAAATTGTGTCAGCAGGGCTTTGTAGCAGGCCTGCTTTACGGCACCCTCATGTAAGAGGAGAGCATGTGGGATTGGTATAGTTTAACGCCGAGTCTGAGGGTATAGCCATAGAGCATGCCCAAGAGATCGGGGCATGTGCCAGAGGTCTATGCCTGGCAAGAAAGTTACCATCCCAAACACATATGCAGTGAACACCGCTCTCAGGGGGACATTACAGTTGGCTGCCGAATCTTCTATTCAGGTAAGACTTTTCCATAGGTGTAACCTGGAGGGCGAAGCACAAGCTATTGGAACAAGCAAGGTTTCATAGTTTCGGCGACAATGCATCCCATGTCTTTATTGGCAGTAGCGATTCACTGAAGTTGCTGGCAGCATGAAAGCTGGCCAGAGGTTCTACGCACTATACCTGTGCTACTCTACAATTAAGGGACCACTTGCAGTTTGGTAAGGTGTATACTTAGTTATACATTACAAATGATTGAGACATTATCAGCTACTTTGAACGGTAAATGTAAAATGTACAATATTAGTTTTTCAAGCAGGTTAGAATTGGGCAGGTTCAGTATAAGGACCAAGATTGTCTTGCTAGACTGGCTTGGAAATCGGGCCACAGTTGCTGTTTAAGGTAGTTATACCAAGTCGCTCAAATATCATCTCGAGTTTGGAGATGGAACAGATTTGCATGACTTGCCAAAACATTTCTGTTATTAGTATCAACTATCTATAGACTCTACGGGCATTGTATGGGTTATAGAGTGATTGGACAAATAAGCATATTGTCATGCTCATGTTCAGGTTGATGCATTGCAATGATGGCATATGTTAGTCACGATGGTGCAATCGGTTAAAGAACCACTGGAGTGGTTACATAATTTTGTTGCAACAGGAGAATCATCAAGTGTGGGTGTTGAATCGCACTGCATTATGAAATTCTGGTTAAATGGAACACCTAATATAAATATATGTATGTATGTTGGTTTCATGTTTATTTCAGTGGTTGCAAAATATTTGGCATAGCAGTGGCGAAAGATACATTCTCGGCGAAAGATACATTCTCGCCAAAAGGAGAAGGAGGGTCTTTTATGGCTACCTCCATTTTGTCTCATCAATCGAGGCTTCAAATAAAGTCATTATGAGGCTTTAAGTTCCTATTGTGTGATTATGCAAATTGATTCACGATTTGTTGCGAATAATTATGTAACCTTATTGGTTATTTTAAAATTGAATTTGCTTGTTCAGCCTGAGGCTTCAGAAATCAGATGTTGCATGATAAACTTAAATTTATGTTCTGCAGGTTTAACAAACTGCCCTAAGATTTGGGTTGTTACATCTAGCCTTCTATGTGTTCAAAGTGTTTGCCTAGCACCAAACAGCTGAATTTTCTTTTCCAGGAGATGAAAGAGTTTGTTATGCTTATGTTCCATGGAAAATGGTATTGATTGCTAATGTTTCGAGTTCATGTTAAATGATTGTCTGTTAATTATGGAGTTATACGGCCATTAATTGGCTCGATGAGCTTCCTCATTGAATTGGCTGTAGCAAACAAGACTCGCTCTGTCGGGTCCACACCGGTTATCAAGGGGTAGGATATCTTCACCATGGGTCCCAGGACCAGTATAATCCCATATGCGATGTTGATATTTGTGAACACTATTTCACCAGGAGGCAGCAACTATATCCTTAAATTTGGCTGGAGTTTATTAGGTAGTTATCCTTCTGGCACTGGTTTAGTGCAGCAGGTTCAGTCGCTAAATAATTGTGATGGTACAGGATGATAACGTCTGTAAATTATAATATATAATATGTTATAAATACTTGAGCAGACCAGAAGGGGGGGGTCAGGTCTCAAAATAGTCACAGGCATACCAGGGGACCTTTGATAAGGTAAGCACACATGTATACAACAATGTGTCAAGGTCATCAAGAGCCTTGGAGTTCTGGACTAGCAATGTTGTTAGTCACAAAGAATTTGGGAGAACTTATTGTTCAGGCCATTCCAGATGAGGAAAACTGAGTTGTGTTATGTACTATAGGGTTGCTACAACATCAGCAGCAAGGGTATTTATGCTCCGCTGGGTCGCATTGTTGCGGCTGGAGCATGGTCCATCGAATTAATCGCCAAACATCTGTAATGACCCATTGGTGAACCAGGAGTATTTGTTAACTCTATTTATGTTCTAGTTATATTTTCCATCTGGGTGAGAGATGGAAATATTATTGTTTCATTCAAACAGCATCAGCATGTTTTACATCTATGTTATGACTGTATGCATTATGAATGTTTTCCGTTAATTTGTCAATGAAGCAGCTGTGGTTGTGTATACTCGTTTCACACTGCATGTAATCACAGAGCTTTGAAGTCTTCACGTAGTCACTCACGTGACTCCGAAGTAAAATAGTAAGATTAAACGAGAACTTACCAGTTTGAAGTTTGATTTTTATTTTATGAGTCGTCGAGTTGAGGGACAATGTGCCCTCCGCTCCCAGCCCTCATACATTTCATCTGGTAGTTCTAGTCTTTGTTATCTTACCATTATACTTCAGTTACTATTTGCTGTGATTTCACACCGTTGCTTTGAAGATTGACGCACGAGCGGCTGTACGGGGTTCTTCACGTAGTCCCTCAACTGGACGCCGCATAAAATAAAGATCAAACTTCAAACTGGTAAGTTCTCGTTTAATCTTACTATTAATGTTCATATTTTTGTCCGAGCCAAGTTTAATAGCCTGGTGGCTGTGGGGAAGTAGCTATTCCTGAACATGGTCATTGCAGTCTTCAGGCTCCTGTACCTGAAGGTAGCAGGGAGATGAGTGTGTGGCCAGGATGATGTGGGTTCTTGATGATACTGCCAGCCTTTTTGAGGCAGCGACTGCAATAGATCCCCTCGATGGAAGGGAGGTCAGAGCCGATGATGGACTGGGCAGTGTTCACTACTCTTTGTAGTCCTTTCCTCTCCAGGGCGCTCAAGTTGCCAAACCAAGCCACGATGCAACCGGTCAGCATGCTCTCTACTGTTCACCTGTAGAAGTTAGAGAGACCTCCTTGACAAACCGACTCTCCGTAATCTTCTCAGGAAGTAGAGGCGCTAATGTGCTTTCTTAATTGTAACATCAGTGTTCTCGACCAGGAAAGATCTTCAGAGATGTGCACGCCCAGGATTTTAAAGCTCTTGATCCTTTCAACATTGACCCATTGATATAAACGGGACTGTGGGTCCCCATCAGTTCCTTGGTTTTGCTGGTGTTGAGGGCCAGGTTATTGTGCTGGCACCATATGGACAGTTGCTCGATCTCTCTTCTATACTCTGACTCATCCCCATCAGTGATACGTCCCACATTAGTGGTGACATCAGCGAACTTGATGATGGAGTTTGTACTATGACTGGCTATGCAGTCATTAGTATAGAGTGAGTACAGCAGGGGGCTGAGCACGCAGCCTTGAGGCTCCTGTGCTGATTGTTATCGAGTCTGACACATTTCCACCAATATGAACAGACTGTGGTCTGAGAATGAGGAAGTCGAGGATCCAATTGCAGAGGGATGCGCAGTGACCCAGTTCTGCAAGTTTGGTAACCATCTTGGAAGGGATGATTGTATTAAATGCCGAGCTGTAATCGATGAATAACAGCCTGACATATGAGTTTGTGTTGTCCAAATGGTCCAGAGCGGAGTGGCGGACCAGCGAGCTCGCATCCACCATTGATCTGTTGTGGCGGTAAGCAAACTGCAGTGGGTCCAGGTTTTTGTTGAGGTAGGAGTTGATTTGCGCCGTGATCAACCTCTCGAAGCACTTCATCACCACAGGCGTTAGTGCCACAGGTTGATAGTCATTGAGGCACGTCACCTTGCTCTTCTTGGGCACTAGTATGATTGATGCCCTTTCGAAGCAGGTGGGAACCTCAGGCCTCAGAAGTGACAGGTTGAAAATGTCCATAAAAACTCCACACAGGTTTTTAAGAACACGACCAGGTATACCATCAGGTCCAGGCGCTTTTCGAGGATTCACCCCTCTGCAGGATTTCCTGGCGTCGGCCTCTGTGACTGAGACTGAAATACCATCACAGCGAACGGGGGCTCGGGAAGGCACATTAGTGTTCTCCCTACCAAAGCGTGCGTAAAACACATTGAGCTCATCAGGGAGTGATGTTTCGCCAACATTCGAGCTGTCTCCTGATTTTATCTTGTAGGAGGTGATTGCATTCAGGCCCCGCCGCAACTGCCGAACATCTATCTCATTCTCCAGTTTGGAGCATTAACTACACACTTTGCCCTTTCATTCGACCTCCCAAAGTGCAACACCTCAGACTTGCACAGAGGAAATAGTCAGATTTTTTTTTTCCAAGGGTGGAAATGTTTAATAATAAAAAGCATTGCAATTAGGGCTGGGTAATTTAAATGCGGGGTCAGCCTGTGAGGTCCTTGTGGAGAAATGAGAAATAAATTACAAGATGAGAAGGGAAAAAGAGATTTACAATGCATGTTTGTTACACACAGAGCCAGGAACATGCAGTCAGAGTAGGTAATGGAAGGAAATATCCTGGGGAACCTCTACTGCGCTCTGTCCAAACCCTCCACCTTCCTCCCTGTAATGGGCTGACCAGAATTACACGCTATTCTCCAAATGTGGCCTAACCAAAACATTTGAGGCATTGAGACAGGCACGTGATCTGCAAGACATTGAGGGATATAGACCATGTGCAGGCAGATATGCATTTTAAATTGGCATAATTGTTGGCACAGACGTTGTTGACCGAACAGCCTGTTCCAGTGAAAGCACACCAACGCCACTACTTGAGCTTAAGAAACTTGGCATGTCTCCAACAACCCTCACTAACTTCTACAGATGTGTCATAGAAATCATCTTATCAGATCCATCGTAGCCTGGTTAGGAACCGATCCATCCAAGACTGCAAGAAATTACAGGGAGTTGTGGACATAGCCCAGACCATCACACAAACCTGTCTCCCTTCCATTGACTCCATCTACACTCTGGCAAGATCACCAGTATAGTCAAGGAACAGTCTCACACCAGTCACTCCTTCTTTTCCCCTATTCTATCAGGCAGCGGAGTTTGAAAACGCATACCTCCAGTTTCAGGAACAGTTTCTTCCCAGGTAACTGAACGGTCCTCTCATCAGTTGGAGTGCGGTCCTGACCTCCCATCTACCTGATTGGAGAACTTTGAACTTTCTATAGTAGGACTTTATTGGACTTCAATGTAATATAGCTTTGCACTAAATGTTGTACCCTTTATCCCTGCACCATCGACGGCCTGATTATATTAATGTATAGACTTTTCTTTTCTGGACAGCATGTAAACAAAAGCTTTTCACTATATCTTGATACACGGGACAATAGTAGTTACGTTTTGTTTATTATCAATTATAACAGGGTGCAGTGAAAATCTTTTTTGCTTTAGTAAACAAAAATAAACTAATAAATCTCACCAGAGACCTGAATTCTATCCTGACTACAGGTGCTGTTTGTGTGGAGTTTGTACCCAGTGGCTGTGTGGGTCTTCTCCGGGTGCTTTGGTTTCCTCCCATATTCCAAAGATGAACAGGTTTGTAGGTTAATTTGTATGTTGATAGGCATTAGTAAAATAAAATGTAAATTGTCCTTGGTGTGTAGGATAGTGCTAGTGTACGGGGTGATCGCCTGTCAGCATGGACTCGGTGGGCCGAATGGCCCATTTCCACACTGTATCTCTAAGGTAAAGTCATAGAGAGACACACAGCATGGAAAAAGGCCCTTCGGTCCAACTTACCCACACCAACCAACATGTTCTAACCACACCCATCCCACCTGCCAGCATTTTGCCCATTTCCCTCCAAACCTATCCTATTCATCTACCTGCTTAAATGTTTTATTAAATGTTGCAATTGTCCCAGCCTCAACTACTTCCCCTGGCAGCACGTTCCATACACCCACCACATGAAGAAGTTATCCTTCAGGATCTTATTAAATATTTCCCCATTCACCTTAAACCCATGTCCTCTGGTTCTCAATTCCCCTACTCTGTGCAAGACACTCTGTGCCGTTTACCCGATCTATTCCTCTCATATTTTGTACACCTCTTGCAGATGACCCTTTATGCTCCTCCAAAGAAATATAGTTCTAGCCTGCTCAACATCTCCCTACAGCTCAGCCCCCATTCTGTACTCAGTACTCTGTCTGATGGAAGGCTAATAAAACTAAAAGAGACATATAAATTGGCCAGCGGAAGCAGCAAACTGGAGGACTGAGAGAAATTCCAAATTCAACAGAGGAGTTAATTTTACTTTGGAGTCACATGAATGACTATGTGAAGAACCCGTCAGCTCACATGTGCGTCATTATGTCTAACGCATGGCGCTGCAACTGGCTGGTTGGCGCGTCGCTCCACCAGCAGTAAGTTTAAAAGGCCTTCAGGTAAATGTTTCCACTTAGTCTGCCGTCGTTTTCTCTCCCGTTCTTGTTGCAGTCCAAGAACGGACAAACATGGATAAAGCGAGGGTGAAGTCTTGACGAGCAGCGGAGAGAACCGCTTCGGAAGACCGCGGGAGCGCGGTCAACGGGCGGCCATCCGTTTTGCCATTGCGGTCTCTGACTGCCCAGCCAGCGACTACAGACTTGGAGCACCTGGAGAGCACTGTGGCTACCCCGCGGGTCGGGAAGGCCAAGTTCAAATCCACCAGGCCGGTGGACTCGGATGAGTCCGGTCAGGAGGATTCGACTCCCGCGACGGGGAAGCACGTATACTCCAACATGATATATTCCACAGTCGGGAGTCGTATCAGAGCGGGCCATGGAGGCCCGCAGCAGTGCCTGGTGCAGGGCTGCCTTGTATCTCCCTAACCGAGGATGGGAGCATAGGCTATCAGTCCTGGGTGGACGCGCATTTAATCGAGCCGATGGAACCTCCTGCGATACGGGACCCGCGAGAAGCAGAGATACCTACCATGGTCTCTAGGTTCGAGATGCCGTCACTGGTCGGGGAGCCGCTGGATGAAGAGCTGGCGGCCAGTATAAATTACTTTGCTTCTCACCAGCTTCAAGAACAGGTGATGATGGAGACCGCCATCAATTACCACACGCCCCTGCGCCTCCCTTAAGGTACCGGCTGTGAATAGTTCCATTTGGAGCTATATTGGTGCGGGCATTAAGGCTCACGAGGTCAAAATGCAGAGAATCCTGAAGCTGCTGGTGTCGGGGCTGACAGCATTCGCTAGGTCTGTAGATGGCAGCTCCCTATGTGAGGAGCAACAGGGCACAATGGCATTGTTGTGCAATGCACACTTTGATATAAATTGCTTTCGCAAGAATGCCATTCGTCCCGTCCTCAACCCCAAATTTGCGGGGTTGTGCAGGTCTAGCAATGTACAGCCTCCCAATTACTTGTTTGGAGAATACCTGTCCAAGCAAGTGAAGGAACTGGACGACGAGTCGAAGGCTGTGGGTCGATTCAGGCTCCGCCTGTCAACAGACCCGGGTCCTTCGATGGCAGCACTCCTATGCCCCTACCAACACCAAACGGTCTGCAGAAACCACCTCCAGTTCGAGGACGGAAATAACAGCCAGAAGTCTTTTTTAGGACATGGCCCAAGCCGGCCAACAGTGAAGATGCGCAACTGGCGCACTCCAGCACCTCAATCCCCCAAACAGGGGAGGAAATGAACATCAAGACTCCACCAATAACCACGGAGGTAGGTGGGTCTGGTTCACCATGTAATATATGGGGTGTGGGTCTGTTCCATGTTGGTGGTAGGTTACGTTTTTTTTTGGATGAATGGAAGTGGATAACGTCTGACTTGTTCATACTGCGCAGTATAGATGGGTTCAAAATTGAATTATTTGGCTCACTGCCATCCACAGCATGCTCCAAACCGTACCTTTGTTCGTTCACAATAGGATGGTTTGGAGGTTCAGGCTGAAATTTAGGCATTATATCAAAAAAGGGTCATTGAAAAAACATATCATGAACCTCATAAATTCTTGGTTACTTGGTCCTCCAAAATATTCCAACTGGAATTTAAACTGGAGGTGGTGAAGGGAGGGGTTTAGCCAGAGAGGGTTATTGGGAAGAAAGTGCCACTTTAAATTTAGTTGCATCTGGCTGGGCAACTGTGGCTTGGTGGAGATTATTCCAAGCTTTAATAGTGCATGGAAAGAATGAATTGCTGTACACATCTGTCTTTGAGGCTGGGACCACAAAGTGGATTGAATGCCCTCGTCTGCTCCTAATTGGTTTGGGGTTGGTGTAGGTCTTGTGATCTATGTCTAGCTGACCATTTAACATTTTGTTAAAACATTTTGTAAAAATTCGTTTCCAACATATTATCCAGGCAAAAGAAGGATGGGGGGGGTACCGCATTATCCTGGACTTAACCCAATTTAATACCTTTGTGCAGTACAAACATTTCAAATTGGAAACCTTTGTTACTACCAAACAATTGATTTCCAAGGGATGTTGTATGGCTAGCTTCGACCTCAAAGATGCCTATTATTCAGTGCCTATTCACAAGGATCACAGAAAATACCTGAAATTTAACTGGATTGGGAAACTATGGCAGTTGAAAGCGTTACCTAATGGGTTAACCTCAGCTCCCAGATTGTTCACTAAAATATTGAAACCTGTTCTAGCTCTATTACGAGCTCAAAAACACATAGTAATGGCTTATTTGGATGATATTCGTATCATAGGTAAAACCCTGGAGTTGACTATCTCGTCGGTCTCGGCTACCAAGTTCATGTTCGAGCAGTTGGGGTTCCTAATTCACCCAGTAAAATCCAGGTTGACACCATCCAGCGTTATGGACTATTTAGGATTTACTATTGACTCCAATCACATGTCTGTAACTCCGCCTAAAGGCAAGAGTTTGAAGTTAATAGAAGCCTGCAATTATCTTATCACACAGCAGCTGCCTTCAATTCGGCAAGTGGCAAGCTTAATTGGACAATTGGTGGCCACCTTTCCAGCTGCTAGATATGGACCTTTGCACTATCAGCAATTACAAAGAGCAAAGGTGCAGGCACTTAAACACAATTTGGGCCACTTTGACAGGGCTATGCAATTACCAGCTGAAGCTGTTGCCGAGCTGCAGTGGTGGAAAGCCAATATTTTGCATTGTTCTGGCAATATTTCACTCAAAAGCCCATCTGTTCTTTTACAGACTGATGCAAGTGCTCTGGGATGGGGCGCCACTGACACTGTTTCCTGCTGCGGTGGCAGATTGAATATGCATGAGCTCTCTTTTCTACAGGTGCATGGTATTAAAAAAACAAACAAACAAACTTTATTGTCATTTAGAAATACATTGATATATGCAGTTCCAAACAAAATTACGTTGCATTTGGCTCCCTGTGCAACACGATAAAAGAATGATAAACATGGATAAAATGGATAAAAAGGATAAATAGACAATGGTGGCAGCCCATTACATGGCATTCAGGAGTCTGATGGCTCGTGGGAAGAAGCTGTTGCAGAACCTTGATGTTCTGCTCCTTATGCTGCGATATCTTTTGCCCGAGGGCAGCAGAGTGAACAGTCCGTGATGGAGATGTGTGGGGTCTTTTATAATATTGCTGGCCTTAGACACGCAACGTTTGGTAGCAATATCCCCGATTGAGGGGAGAGAGAGGTCCCGATGATTTTTTCCGCTGTCCTTACCACTCTCTGCACGGACTTCCAGTCAACTATTTGCCTAACTATTTGGAATTCCTCGCAGCCCTCTATGGTCTGAAGGCTTATTGCGGGCATATGCACCATCTGCATGTTCAATTACAGATAGATAACACCACAGCGGTAGCGTACATAAATCACATGGGTGGTATCAAGTCCGTATCCTGTGATAAATTGGCTAACATCATTTGTCACTGGTGCATGATTAGGAATATTTGGGTTTCAGCTACCTACCTTCCAGGTAGATTCAACACAGTGGCGGATACCAGGTCACATAAATTCAATGACAACATAGAATGGATGTTGAATCATAGAGTGTTTAAGGATATTGTCTCTAGGTATGGAACACTGGATATCGATTTGTTTGCTTCAAGATTAAATCATCAGTTCCCGAAGTATGTTGCATGGGAGCCAGACCCTGGGGCAGTAGCGGTAGACGCCTTCTCGCTACATTGGGGAGGAATGTTTTTCTATGCATTTCCCCCATTCTGCCTTGTCAGTCAATGTATGCGAAAGATTCAGCAGGCTTCGCCTCCAGCGTCCTGGTAGTCCCTGCTGGCCTACTCAACCATGGGACCCTCTCATCCTGGGCATGGTTGTAGAACCATTCATGACGGTTCCCAAAAACAGGTCTCTGTTAACTAATCCCATTTTTAGGGCAGTACATCCTCTGCATGATCGGTTGAACTTATTGATTTGCAGGTTTTGAGAAGACTTTTCCTCAGACTGGGACGAGCTGATCGCACTGTGGATGTGCTAACTACGGCCTGGAGAAGCAGTACCCAAAAACAATATGCCTCCTACATAAGGAAATGGGAAGCGTTCTGTGCGCAGTCCGATATCTCGAATGATACAGTGCACATTTTGGATGTTTTGGAGTTCCTATCAAAACTGCAATTTGATGACAAAGCTACAGTGCCTTAAATTGTGCCAGATGTGCACTGTCGTCATACTTGCTGCCGAGTTCAGGACACCAGCCTGTGGGGTCTCATCCTTTGGTATCGAGGTTCATGAGGGGAGGCTTCAATTTGAACCCTCCTAAGCCCAGATACACTGAAATTTGGGATGTAGGGGTGGTCCTAACTATGCTTCGCTCATGGTCTCCAGCAGCATCCCTGTCTCTACTCCGGCTCACATACAAGGTGGCCATGCTCATGGCTCTAGTGACAGCTCAACGAGTCCAGTCGGTGCAGAAGCTACGTCTGGATCGGATGCTCAATTCTGCCAGTGGTATCACCTTTTTTGTGTTTGACCCTATTAAACAGAGTAGACCAGGTACTTTGGGTCTTAAGTTACAGTTCATGGCCTACCCCTTGGATCCCAAATGATGTGTAGTCACTTACCTCCAGCTTTACATCAACATCACCAAGGGGCTTAGGGGATCTGAGTTAGCATTATTTATTACCCTCAAGAAACCACATAAGAGGGTTTCAGCTCAGACCATTTCCAGATGGCTCAAACAGGTTTTGGCAGATGCTGGGATTGATACTGAATTGTTTAAATCTCATTCCACCAGGGCTGCAGCTACGTCCACAACGATGGTCATGGATGTCCCGCTAAACCAGATTCTATCAGCCGTAGGATGGTTCTCAGAACGTACATTTCAAATGTTCTATAACAAACCCTTAGCCAGACGAAGTGTGTTTGCGAACTCTGTTTTAAGTTCTGGTTTATGGTCCCTTTCGGGTAGAGAGGTGACTATTGTTGTTTTTCTTTATGTACATTAAATTGTCAACATGTTTCATTTTTGTCATGACTGAACGCAGTTTATTTGTCCACTCTTCCTTGGTCAACTATGCAGTGTGTGGCGCATGAACTCGTTCCATGGCATTAAGTCACTGAGCTTTAAAATCTTCACGTAGTCACTCGCTTCACTCCAAAGTAAAATAGTAAGATTAAATGAGAACTTACCAGTTTGAAGTTTGATGTTTATTTTATGAGTTACGATGAGGGATTACGTGCCCATCGCTCCCAACCCCTCATAAAAGTCAGCTGGTAGTTCTAGTTTCTTGAATCTTACTATTCTCAGGGCAACTGTTCCTGTCTGTGACTTCACACCGCTGCTATGAAGATTGACACGCATGCAAGCTGACAGGTTCTTCACTTAATCCCTCATCGTAACTCCTCATAAAATAAAGATCAAACTTCAAACTGGTAAGTTCTCATTTAATCTTACTATTAAGAGGGGGAAAATGGAGCATGAAAGATAGCTTGTGAAGAATATAAAAACTGACTTTAAAAGATTCTATAGATATGTGGAGAGGAAAAGATTAGTGAAGATAAATGTAGGTCCATGATGGTCAGAAACAGGTGAATTTATAATGGGAAACGGGGAAATGGCTGACTAGTAAAGTAAGTAAGACAAACAATTTACCAGAAATACTAGGGGGCCAAGGGTCCAATGGGAAGGAGGAACTGCGGGGAATCCATATTATTCAGGAAATGGTGCTAGGTAAACTGTTGGGACTGAAGGCACATAAATCCCCTTGGCCTGATGGTCTGCATCCCCAAGTACTCAAGGAGGTGGCCCTTGAAATCGAGGATGCATTGGTGGTCATTTTCCAATGTTCTATAGACTCTAGATCAGTTCCTGTGGACTGGAGGGTAACCTCACTTTTTAAGAAAGGAGAGAGAAAACAGGATATTAAAGACCAGTTAGCCTTGCATCCTCCCCGTTGGATTGCAACTTTGTCGTGGACGTGGAGCTTGTGTGTCTCAGTGACCCCTAGAGCTATGCCAGCAGGAGATTCGTCTCCTGTTAGGGTCTCCCAAGCTGGACAGGTCGAAGGGTAGAGTCGCGCTGAAGAGCGATCCATTGGTCCTCCAGGTTGGAGGTTGAGCACAGGCTTAACAACCCAGTCTCATAAAACAAATATGTTACGGAAAAAGCAACTGAAAGAATCAACATTACTGGGCATGCCCCGAACAGACCTTCGTTGCTACCCATGCCAGGAGGCATAAATAGGCAGTAAGTAAGGAAGCCTTACATCGGTAGAGGGGAAGATGCTTGAGTCGAGTATTAAAGATGTAATAGCAGCGCATTTGGAAAGCAGTGACAGGATCGGTGAAAGTCAGCATGGATTTATGAAGAGGAAATCATGCTTGACTAATCTTCTGGAAATTTTTGAGGATGTAACAAGTCGAATGGATATGGGAGATCCAGTGGTTGTAGTGTATCTTTACTTTCAAAAATGCTTTGACAAGGTCCCACACAAGAGATTAGTGTGCAACATTAAAGTGCATGGTATTGGGGTTAGGGTATTGACATGGATAGAGAACTGATTGGCATACAGGAAGTAGAGTAGGAATTAACTGATCCTTTTCAGAATGGCAGGCAGTGACTAGGCTCTGTGCTGGAATCCCAGTTATTTATAATATATAGTGATGATTTAGATGAAGGAATTTAATGTGACATCTCCATGTTTGCGGATGACACAATACTGGGTGACAGTGTGAGCTGTGAGGATGCTATGAGGCTGCGGGATGACTTAAATAGGTTGGGTGAATGGGTAGATGCAGTATAATATGGATAAATGTGAGGTTATCCACTTTGGTGGCAAGAACAAGGCAGGTTATTATCTGAATGGTATTCAGATAATATCTAATTATCAGTGTGAAGAAGGGTCTCAACCCGAAAAGTCACCCATTTCTTCTCTCCAGAGATGCTGTCTGTCCCACTGAGTTACTCCAACCTGTTGTGCCGACCTATTATCTGAATGGTGTCAGATTAGGAAAAGGAGAGGTGCAACGAGACCTGGATGTCCTTGTACATCAGTCATTGAAAGTAAGCATGGAGGTACAGCATGCGATGAAGAAAGCAAATGGCATGTTGGCCTTCATTGCAAGACTATTTGAGTATAGGAGCAAGGAAGTCCTACTGCAGTTGTAAAGGGCCCTGGTGAGACCACACCTGGAGTATTGCGTGCAGTTTTTGTCTCCTAATTTGAGGAAGGACATTCTTGCTATTGAGGGAGTGCAGCGTAGCTTCTCCAGGTTAATTCCCGGGATGATGAGACTGACATATGATGAAAAAATTGACCAACTGGGCTTATATTCACTGGGATTTAGAAGGATGAGAGGGGATCTTGTAGAAACATATAAAATTCTTAAGGGATTGGGTGGGCTAGATGCAGGTAAAATGTTCCCGATGTTGGGGGAGTCCAGAACCAGGGGTCACAGTTTAAAAATAAGGGGTAGGCAATTTCGGAATGAGATGAGGAACAAACCTTTTAACCCAGAGAGTTGTGAATCTGTGGAATTCTGCAACAGAAGGCAGTGGAGGCTAATTCACTGGATGTTTTCAAGAGAGATATAGCTCTTAATGCTAATGGACTCAAGGATATGGAGAGAAAGCAGGAACGGGGTACTGATTTTGGATGATCAGCCATGATCATATTGAATGACGGTGCTGGCTTGAAGGGCTAAATGGCCTACTCCTGCACCTATTTTCTATATTTCTAAAACTAAACTAAAGTAGTCAAGTGTTTATTGTCATATGTCCCATATTGAACAATGAAATTCTTATTTGCAGTAACATATGTAACCTTAGCACACAGGAAACTATATAATAAACAAGAAAAAAGTTCAGTGTATGTAATACACATGCTCACATATATACACATACATAAAACAATAATAATAATAGTCCATGTAGTTGAGCTTACATTGCATTCAAAAAATATTCGGACCCCTTCACTTTTTCCACATTTTGTTACATTACAGTCTTATTTTAAAATGGATGAAATTCTTTTTTCATTATCAATCTACACACAATACCCCAGAAGAAGCAAAAACAGGCGTTTAGAAAATGTTGCCAAGTATTTAAAAATAAATAACATTAATAAATATTACATTTACATAAGTATTCGGACACTTTGCTATGACACTCAAAATTGAGCTTATGTTCATCCTGTTTCTATTGATTATCCTTGAGATGTTTTTATAACTTGATTGGAGTCCACCAGTGGTAAATTAAATTGATTGGACATGATTTCGAAAAGCAGTCTATATAAGGTCCCACAGTGACAGCGCATGTCAGAGCATAAACCAAGCCATGAAGACAAAGGAATTGTTCATAGACCACTGAGACAGAATTGTGTCGAGACACAGATCTGGGAAGAGTATAAAACAATTTGTACAGCATTGCAGGTCCCGAAGAGCACAATGGCCTCCGTCATTCTTAAATGGAAGAACTTTGGAACCACCAGGACTCTTCATAGAGCTGGCTGCTTGGCCAAACTGAGCAATCGGGGGAGAAGGGCCTTGGTCAGGAAGGTGACCAAGAATCTGATGGTCACTCAGACTGAGCTCCAGAGTTCCTCTGTAGAGATGGCAGAACCTTCCAGAAGGACAACTGCAGCACTCCACCAATCAGGCCTTTATGGTAGTGGCCAGACAGAAGCCAATCGCCAGTAAAAGGCACATGACGGCCCGCTTGGAGTTTGCCAAAAGGTACCTAAAGGACCCTCGGACTATGAGAAACAAGATTCTCTGGTCTGATGAAGCCAAGATTGAACTCTTTGGCCTGAATGCCAAGCGTCACGTCTGGGGGACACCAGGCACCGCTCATCAGGGTGAAGCATGATGGTGGCAGCATCATGCTGTGGGGATGTTTTTCAGCGGCAGGAATTGGGAGACTAGTCAGGATCGTGGGAAATATGAACGGAGCAATATACAGGGTGATCCTTGATGAAAACCTGTTGCAGAGCGTTATGGACCTCAGGCTAGTGCGGGGGTTCACCTTCCTTCAGGACGACGACCCTAAGTATACAGCCAAGACAATGCAGGAGTGGCTCCGTGATAAGTCTGTGAATGTCCTTGAGTGGCCTGGACTTGAACCCGATCGAACGTCTCTGGAGGGACCTGAAAATAGCTGTGCATCCAACCTGGGAGAAATTACCCAAATACAGTGTGCCAAGCTTGTAGTGTCATACCCAAGAAGTCTTGATGCTGTAATTGCTGCCAAAGGTGCCTCAACTAAGCACAGATTAAAGGGTCTGAATACTTATGTAAATGTGATATTTCAGCAATTTCTTTTTAATTACTTTGCAAAAATTTCTAAACACCTGTTTTCCCTTTTATTATGGGTTATTGTGTGTAGATAACAAAATGAATTTAATCCATTTTAGAATCAGGCTGTAACGTAACAAAATGTGGAAAAAATTAATGGGCCTGAATACTTTCTGAATGTACTGTATTTGAGGTTGTAGTGTTTAATGACTGATAATTAAACTAATATTTTGTTTGTTAACCAGCATCTGCAGTTCCTTCTTGCATATTCTATACTCAATACCCTGACTGACGCAAGGTTAATAAACTTAAAATTAAACTGTCTGAAGAATTCTCGACACGAAATGTCACCCATTCCTTCTCTCCGGAGATGCCGCATGACCATCTGTGTAACTCCAGCATTTTGTGTATATATTTAGTTGAAACCAGCATCTGCAGTTCCTAAACTAAATGTTTGTTTTGTTAAAAAGCATCTGCAGTTTTTTTCTTACATTCTCTGGCAGATAATAAACTAAATGTAAATAATAAACTAAACCACACCCACTGTGTTCCTCCAACATTTTGTGTCTACTTTCGGTTCAAACCAGCTTCTGCAGTTCCTTCCTACACAACTGAACTAACTGTTTAAGAATGAACTGCAGATGCTGGTTTAATCCGAAGCGAAACAAAAAGCTGGAATAACTCAGCAGGACAGGCAGTATCTCTGGAGAGAAGGAATCGGTGGCGTTTCGGGTCGAGACCCTTCTTCCGATAGGTTGAAGGGAACAAGAGATATAGATGATAATGTGGAGAGATAAAGAATTAAAGATATGGGGAAAAAACTCATAAAGGCCATTATTAGCTGTTTGTAGAAAGTGAGAAGCTAGTGTGATTTGGAGGTATAGAGGGAATGCCGGGGCGACCTGTAGTGAGAGAAATCAACATTCAAACCGCTGGGCTGTAAGCTGCCCAAGCGAAATATTGAATGTTGTTCCTCCAATTTGCATTTACCATCACTCTGGCAATGGAGGAGACCGAAGACAAAGGAATGGGAAGGAGAATTAAAGTGTCCAGCAACCAGGAGATCAGTAATGTTCAGGCGGGCTGAGCGGAGGCGTTCTGCGAAACGATCGCCCAGTCTGCGTTTGGTCTCGCTGATGTATGAGTCCACATGTGGAACGGATAATGGTTGGTGTGTAAACCAGCACAGTTCCAACTAAAGGTTTGGTGTGTAAACCAGCTTCTGCCCAAAGATTATAGAGGAGCAAGATGCGCCACTCAGTGGAAAAGGCGTAGTATCACATGTGCGATTGTCGACGCCATATTAGCGGACCAGAGATGGCGTCGACTATGGCGTCTACTGGGAAACTGAGCTTCTCTATGATCTTTGTCTCTCGATCTGCCGCTGTGTAATCCGTTCCAAAGCTACAGAGCAGTTGCAAGCAAAGATTATAGAGGAGCAAGATGCATTAGAAAGTTATTAGATTTACTTGTAATGGATCTTTACTTACCTCTCGATCCCTATCTCCTGTCTTCTCGCGATCACCCTCTCTTCTATCGATTACCCTCTCTTCTTTCTATCGCTCTCTCCCGTCGATCTCTTTCTCTCCCCTCTCGATCTTTCTCTTCCCTCTCGATCTCTTTCTTTCTTCTCGATTTCCCTCTCTCCCTCCCTTCCCTTGTGTGAGAGTTGGCAGCCCTGCTATGCCTTCGGCCCAAAAGAGCATAGAAATAAATTACATAATGGTCTTTGTAGGAAGATTTTAATAAGCTCTTCTATCCAAAGATTTGCTTCTGTCCCACCATATATTTATATGAATGTGTGTTTGTGTGTGCCTGTAATTTTGTGCACAGTGTGTATTAAAGCAATACAAGGGAAGCTGTACAATGCAATGCAAGGGAAACTACGCAAAGGAGGGACTGGGGAGGAAAGATGCGAGGGAAATAGGGGGAAAAGGGAGAGAGAGGGGAGGGAGATCGAGAGAAGATAGGGGAAAGAGGGAGCGAGGGGAGAGAAAAAAGGGAGGGAAAGATCGAGAGAAAGAGTGATCGAGAGGGAGAGAAAGATCAAGAGGGGGAGAGAGAGGGATCGAGAGGTAAAGAGAAGTAAATATCTATTACAAATAAATCTAATAACTTTCTAATGCATCTTGCTCCTCTATAATCTTTGTTTACAACTGCTCTGTAGTTTTGGAGCGGATTACACATGGGGAGGCAATCCGCCTACACACCAGCCCATTGGATTGCCACTGAGTGGCGCATCTTGCTCCTCTATAATCTTTGCTCCTGCCGTGGTCGATTCGACAACAGCCGTGGACAGCGTGACGTCACAGCTTCAGCTGGGCGGTTGACGTCACGGACGCGGGTGTCTGGTTGCGTGACGTCAGGGGGCGTGACGTCCTTTGTGTGGGGGGGGGGGGGGAGGGGGGGAAGAGCCCGGACGCGGAGAACAATCAGTGTCAGCGGCCGAGCGACGGAGACGCGGAGCAGCCGCGGCGGCGCCGGGCCTCGACTCGACTCCAGGTAATACCGGGCGGGCGGGCGGCCGCTCCTTCCTTCCCTCCCTCCCTCCCTGTGTGGGCTGCCTGAGGCCTGAATGAGGAGGGGGGGGGGGGGGGGGGGGGAGAGAGGGAGACATTGTGGCCGTTTGACTCGGAGCCGTCGCCATGGCTGCTGCTCACGTCACGGCAGAGGCCGCTCGGCTCGGCGGCTCCTGAGGCCCGAGGAGCCCGGACGCCTCCTTCCCTCTCTCCCCCACAGCCTCTGCTCGGCGACTCTGCGCCGACGGCCGCCCCGGCTGCGGATCGCGGCGCTGCTACCGTTCCACGGGATCAGCTCAGACCAGTTCGGACTGGCTGGTATGTGGAAGTCCCACCCACAACCACCGCGCTCATTGGTCCCCCGCGCCTCACTTCCGCCCACCGTCCCGCTCCTGATTGGCCGGCGGCGCTGCCACTCAAGGCCCTGTCGGTGCCGGGGGCTGAGCGACATTTTCTGGACATTCCGGCTAATGGTCTTTATCCTTCTTCTTTGTTTCTATTGGGGTTTAAAGTTGTATTGTTTCTATTGTTTGCCGTGTACATGCTTATTCACCAGGTCAATTCAACCCCTCTTCTCCCCCCCCCCCTCCCCATTAATGTCAGTTTAAAGCGTCAAAGATAGAGATTGTTGGTGTGCTAATGTATTAGTTTAAGCAAGGTGGCTATTTTTGAACCATTGTGGCAATTGTTCAATTATGAAAATAAAAATGTATTATCGAAGATGCGCAATTGAGGAAAAAAAAGCACTCGTATTTTACAAAGTGGCTTGTAAAATTGCATTGTATAAGATTTATGTCCTTGAAGTTTTTAATCTTTGCTACTTAGTGCAGTACTTTATCGATGTGTTTTTGGCCAGTACTAAAGAGATTGTATATGTTACAGTGACTGGTTGTTCCAGTGTATCACCTTTCTTGGCAGCAAATTGATGAGTTTACATTCCATGAGTTTAGTTACTGACACTAAAAACTACGTTTTCAGGGTAGTAGCAGGGTATGAAAAAAGTTTATATAGAATTGCTTAACTTACAGTGTCCTCCATAATGTTTGGGACAAAGACCCGTTGTTTATTTATTTGACTTCCACAATTTGAGATCTGTAATAGAAAAAATCACATGTGGTTAAAGTGCAAATTGTCAGATTTTATTAAAGGCCATTTTAATACATTTTGGTTTCACCATGTTGAAATTACAGCTGTGTTTATGCATAGTCCCCCCATTTCAAGGCACCATAATATTTGAGATACATGGCTTCACAGGCATTTGTAATTGTATGCTCCTTATTGCAAGTATAAGAGAGCTCTCAGCAACTAGTCTTTTCATCACATTTGGAAACTTTTATTGCCGTTTATCAACAAGGATCAAAGTTGTGCCAATGAAAGTCGAAGAAGCCATAATGAGAGTGAGAAACAAGAATAAAACTGTTAGAGACATCAGCCAAACAGGCTTACCAAAATCAACTGTTTGGAACATCATTAATAAGAAAGAGAATATTGGTGAGCTTACTAATTGCAAAGGGACTGGCAGGCCAAGGAAGACCTCTGCAGCTGATGACAGAAGAATTCTCTCTCATGAAGAAAAATCCCCAAACACATGCAACACTCTTCATGAGTCAGGTGTGGATTTGTCAATGACCACTGTCCGCAGAAGACTTCATGAACAGAAATACAGAGGCTACACTGCAAGATACAAACCACTGGTTAGCCGCAAAAATAGGATGGCCAGGTTACAGTTTGCCAAGAAGTACTTAAGAGAGCAACCACAGTTCTTGAAAAAGGTCTTGTGGACAGATGAGACAAAGTTTAACATATCGGAGTGATGGCAAGAGCAAAATATAGAGGAGAGAAAAAACTGCTCAAGATCCAAAGCATACCACTTCATCTGTGAAACACGGTGGTGGGGATGTTATGGCCTGGGTCTGTATGGCTGCTGAAGGTACTGGCTCACTTATCTTCATTGATGGTACAACTGCTGATGGTAGTAGCATAATGAATTCTGAAGTGTATAGTCACATCCTATCTGCTCAAGTTCAAACAAATGCCTCAAAATTCATTGGCCGGCAGTTTATTCTCCAGCAAGACAATGATCCCAAACATACTGCTAAAGCAACAAAGGAGTTTTTCAAAGCTATTAAATTGTCAATTCTTGAGTGGCCAAGTGAATCACCCGATCTGAACCCAATTCAGCATGCCTTTTATATGTTGAAGTGAAAACTGAAGGAAACTAGTCCCCAAAACAAGCATAAGATAAAGGTGGATGTAATACCGGCCTAGCAGAGCAGCACCATAGAAAGTACCCAGCAATTGGTGATATCCATGAATTGCAGACTTCATTGCATGCAAAGGATATGCAAGAAAATACTAAACATGACTACTTTCAATTGCATTACCTTGCTGTGTCCCAAACATTATGATGCTGTGAAGAGGATGTTGTGATTTTGTTCTTTGACCATTCTCAAATTGTGTAGTACAGAGGCAAATAAATGATGGGTCTATGTCCCAAATATTATGGAGTGCACTGTCTGCAGCCACTGAAGTTTAACATACCAGACAGTCCTTTTTCTCTCTTTCTTGCTACTTTTTCACAATTGTTTATGCCCCCATCCCTTTGTAAAGGAAACTATAAGTTGTTATCTTACATACATAGAAAATAGGTGCAGGAGTAGGCCAATCGGCCCTTTGAGCCAACACCGCCATTCAATGTGATCATGGCTGATCATTCACAATCAGTATTCCGTTCCTGCCTTCTCCCCATATCCCTTGATTCTATTAGCCTTAAGGGCTCTATCTAACTCTCTTTTGAATGCATCCAGTGAATTGGTCTCCACTGCCTTCTGAGGCAGAGAATTCCACAAATTCACAACTCTCTGTGTGAAAAAGTTTTTCCTCATCTCAGTTCTAAATGGCCTACCCCTTATTCTTAAACCGTGGCCCCTGGTTCTGGACTCCCCCAACATCGGGAACATGTTTCCTCCATCTGGTGTGTCAAATCCCGTTTTATTAATTTATACGTTTCTATAGACACCCCTCTCATCCTCCTAAATTCCAGCGAATACAAGCCCAATCGTTCCATTTTTTCATCATACGTCAGTCCCACCATATCGGCAATTAACCTGGTGAGCCTACGCTACACTCCCTCAATACTAGGAGACCAAAACTGCACCCAATACTCCAGTTGTGATCTCACCTACAACTGTAGAAGCATACAAATTAGCCAGAAAAAGCAGCCTACCAGAGGACTGGGAGAAATTCAAAGTCCAGCAAGGACAAAGGGCTTAGTTAGGAACGGGAAAATAGATTATGAAAGAAAACTGGCAGGGAACATAAAAATTGACAGCAAAAGCTTTTATAGATATGTGAAGAGAAACATAGAAACATAGAAATTAGGTGCAGGAATAGGCCATTCGGCCCTTCGAGCCTGCACCGCCATTCAATATGATCATGGCTGATCATCCAACTCAGTATCCCGTACCTGCCTTCTCTCCATACCCTCTAATCCCCTTAGCCACAAGGGCCACATCTAACTCCCTCTTAAATATATCCAATGAACTGGCCTCAACTACCCTCTGTGGCAGAGAGTTCCAGAGACCCACCACTCTCTGTGTGAAAAAATTCCTTCTCATCTCGGTCCTAAAGGATTTCCCCCTTATCCTTAAGCTGTGACCCCTTGTCCTGGACCTCCTCAACATCGGGAACAATCTTCCTGCATCTAGCCTGTCCAACCCCTTAAGAATCTTGTAAGTTTCTATAAGATCCCCTCTCAATCTCCTAAATTCTAGAGAGTATAAACCGAGTCTATGAAGTCTTTGTTCATAAGACAGTCCTGACATCCCAGGAATCAGTCTGGTGAACCTTCGCTGCACTCCCTCTATGGCAATAATGTCCTTCCTCAGATTTGGAGACCAGAACTGTACGCAATACTCCAGGTGTGGCCTCACCAAGACCCTATACAACTGAAGTAGAACCTCCCTGCTCCTATACTCAAATCCTTTTGCTATGAAAGCTAACATACCATTGGCTTTCTTCACTGCCTGCTGTACCTGCATGCCTACCTTCAATGACTGGTGTACCATGACACCCAGGTCGCGCTGCATCTCCCCTTTTCCTAATCGGCCACCATTTAGATAGTAGTCGGTTTTCCTATTTTTGCCACCAAAGTGGATAACCTCACATTTATCCACATTATACTGCATCTGCCAAACATTTGCCCACTCACCCAGCCTATCCAAGTCACCTTGCATTCTCCTAGCATCCTCCTCACAGCTAACACTGCCACCCAGCTTAGTGTCATCCGCAAACTTGGGGATATTGCCTTCAATTCCCTCATCCAGATCATTTATGTATATTGTAAATAGCTGGGGTCCCAGCACTGAGCCTTGCGGTACCCCACTAGTCACTGCCTGCCATTGTGAAAACGACCCGTTAACTCCTACTCTTTGCTTCCTGTTTGCCAGCCAGTTCTCTATCCACATCAATACTGAACCCCCAATGCCATATGCTTTAAGTTTATATACTAATCTCTTATGTGGGACCTTGTCGAAAGCCTTCTGGAAGTCCAGATACAGCACATCCACTGGTTCTCCCCCATCCACGCTACTAGTTACATCCTCGAAAAATTCCACAAGATTCGTCAGACATGATTTACCTTTCCTAAATCCATGCTGACTTTGTCCAATGATTTCACCACTTTCCAAATGTGCTGCTATCCCATCTTTAATAACTGACTCTAGCAGTTTCCCCACTACTGATGTTAGACTAACTGGTCTGTAATTCCCCGTTTTCTCTCTTCCCCCCCCCCTTCTTAAAAAGGTTAGTTAAAACAAATGTAGGTCCCTTGCAGTCAGAAACTGGTGAATTGATCATGGGGAACAAGGACATGGCAGTCCAATTGAATAACTACTTTGGTTCTGTCTTCACTAAGGAAATAGCAGGGGACCGGGGGTCAAATGAGATGAAGGCACTCAGTGAAATCCAGGTTAGCCGGGAAGTGATGTTAGGTAAATTGAATGGATTAAAGGCCGATAAATCCCCAGGGCCAGATAGGCTGCATCCCAGAGTATTAAGGAAGTAGCCCCAGAAATA
This sequence comes from Raja brachyura, assembly GCA_963514005.1. Next base: position 33,574,817 of record OY740810.1, read on the forward strand.
GTGGATGCATTAGTGATAATTTTTCAAAATCTTTAGATTCTGGAGTAGTTCCTGGGGATTGGAGGGTAGCTAACGTAACCCTACTTTTTAAAAAGGGAGGGAGAGAGAAAACAGGAAATTATAGACCAGTTATTCTAACATCGGTAGTGGGGAAAATGCTAGAGTCCGTTATTAAAGATGGGATAGCAGCACATTTGGAAAGTGGTGAAATCATTGGACAAAGTCAGCATGGATTTATGAAAGGTAAATCATGTCTGATGAATCTTATAGAATTTTTCGAGGATGTAACTAGTAGAGTGGATAAGGGAGAATCTGTGTATGTGTTATATATGGACTTTCAGAAGGCTTTTGACAAGGTCCCACACAAGAGATTAGTATACAAACTTAAAGCACACAGTATTGGGGGTTCAGTATTGATGTGGATAGAGAACTGGCTAGCAGACAGGAAGCAAAGAGTTGGAGTAAACGGGTCATTTTTAGAATGGCAGGCAGTGACTAGTGGGGTACCGCAAGGCTCAGTGCTGGAACCCCAGCTATTTACAATATATATTAATAATCTGGATGTGGGAATTGAATGCAACATCTCCAAGTTTGCGGATGACACGAAGCTGGGGGGTAGTGTTAGTTGTGAGGAGAATGCTAGGAGGGTGTAAGGTGACTTGGATAGGTTGGGTGAGTGGGCAAATGCATGGCAGATGCAGTATAATTTGGATAAATGTGAGGTTATCCACTTCGGTGGCAAAAACAGGAAAGTAGCCTATTATCTGAATGGTGGCCGATTAGGAAAAGGGGAGATGCAACAAGACCTGGGTGTTATGGTACACTAGTCATTGAAAGTAGGCATGCAGATGCAGCAGGCAGTGAAGAAAGCGAATGGTATGTTGGCATTCATAGCAAAAGGGTTTGAGTACAAGAGCAAGGAGGTTCTACTGCAGGGTCTTGGTGAGGCCACACCTGGAGTATTGCATGCAGTTTTGGTCTCAGGAAAGACATTCTTGCCATAGAGGGAGTACAGAGAAGGTTCACCAGACTGATTCCTGGGATGGCAGGACTTCCATATGCAAAAAGTCTGAAGAAGGGTCTCGACCCGAAACGTCGCCTATCTCCTTCGCTCCTTAGATGCTGCTGCGCCCGCTGAGTTGCTCCAGCTTTTTGTGTAACCCCCTGAAGAAAGACTGGATAGACTCAGCTTGTACTCGCTGGAATTTAGAAGATTGAGGGGGAGACTTACAAAATTCTTAAGGGGTTGGACAGGCTAGATGCAGGAAGATTGTTCCTGATGTTGGGGAAGTCCAGAACCAGGGGTCACAGTTTAAGGATAAGGGGGAAGTCTTTTAGGACCGAGATGAGAAAATCATTTTTCACACAGAGTGGTGAATCTGTGGAATTCTCTGCCACAGAAGGTAGTTGAGGCCAGTTCATTGGTTATATTTAAGAGGGAGTTAGATGTGGTCCTTGTGGCTAAAGGGATCAGGGGGTATGGAGAGAAGGCAGGTACAGGTTACTGAGTTGGATGATCAGCCATGATCATATTGAATGGCGGTGCAGGCTCGAAGGGCCGAATGGCCTACACCTGCACCTATTTTCTATGTTTCTACGACTTCTTTAGTCCTGCACTCAAATCTTCTCGATATGAAGGCCAACATGCCATTAACTTTCTTCACTGCCTGCTGTACCTGCATGCTTACTTTCAGTGACTGGTGTACAAGGACACCCAGGTTTCGTGGCACTTCTCCTTTACCTAATCTCACACCATTCAGATAATAATCTGCCTTATTGCTCTTGCCACCAAAGTGGATAACCTCAGATTTTTTCACATTATACTGCACCTGCCCACTCACAGAACCTCTCTGTCACCCAGCTTTTTGTCATCTGCAAATTTGCTAATGTCACTTTTAATTCCTTCACTAGACAAAGTGGGACCCATTGGGTCCCAGTCACATGGGAGGCCTGGTCCCCCAACGCAACCCATTCCCCAATAAAATATTCCACCAATCACCCGTTGCCCCAACGCAACCTGTTCCCACAACATGCACATATAGCCTGTAACTGCGCAGGCACGGCTCATTTCCCCTCATCCCGGCGCACTCCCTCCCCATCCTCTTCATGTGTAGGAGGGTTTGTGGGGGGAGGGGTATGTGGGCGGGGGAGTGAGCTCGAAGAAAAGACGGGGAAGAGTCGTGGGGGAGAGGGGGGCATCACCGGTTGGGGGGGGGGGGCGTGGAGCCGACTGGCAGGAGAAGAGATTGATCTGCGCACACGCGGTTTTTAAGATTTTTAAACCTCGTTAACTTTTACGACATTCAACCAATCTTGGTTGAATGGACTTGCAGCACAGGAGAACAGTGAGTGTACTGGCTAAAAATTGTTGCGCTATTGTGAACCGTTTTTGCGCAAATAGAAAGACTGCCAAACCGGAAGATAACAAGATCAGAGTTTTAGTTATGTATAGAAGATAGATAGATAGATGTAAATCATTATTGTAAATAGCTACAGTCCCAGCACCGAGCTTTGCGGCACCCCACTAGTCACTACCTGCCATTCTGAAATGGACCCGTTTGTTCCCACTCCTTATTTCCTGTCTACCAACCAAATTTCTATTCATGTCAATAACCTACCCCCAATACCATGTGCTCTAATTTTGCCCACTAATCTCCTGTGTGGGACCTTATCAAAGGCTTTCTGAAAGTCAGGGTACACTACATCCACTGGGTCTCCCTTATCCATTTTGCTTGTTACATCCTCAAAAAATTCCAGATGATTAGTCAAGCAGGATTTCCCTTTCATAAATCCATGCATACTTGGACCGATCCTGTTACTGCTATCCAAATGCGCCGCTTTTACATCTTTAATAATTCACTCCAGTATCTTTCCCATCACCGATGTCAGGCTAACTGGTCTATAATTCCCAGCTTTCTCTCTCCCTCTTTTAAAAAGTGGGATAACATTAGCTACTCTTCAATCCACAGGAACTGATCCAGAATTAATAGAACGTTGGAAAGTGATCACCAATGCGTCCACGATTTCTAGAACCACCTCCTTGAGTACCCTGGGATACAGTCCACCGGTCCCTGGGGATATATCGGCCTTCAGTCCCATCAGTCTGCCCAACCCCATTTCCTGAATAATGTGAATTTCCTTCAGTTCCTCCGTCACCCTAGATCCACTGTCCCCTAGTACATCTGGGAGATTGTGTATTTCTTAGTGAAGAGGGAACCAAAGTACCTGTTCAACTCATCTGCCATTTCCTTGTTCCCCATAATAATTTCACCTTTGTTCAAGGGACCCACATTTGTATAAACTCATCTTTTCCTTTTCACATACCCAAAGAAGCTTTTGCTATCCTCCTTTATATTCTAGGGTAGCTTACCTTCGTACTTTGTCTTTTCTTCCTGTATTGTCTTTTTAGATGCCTTCTGTTCTTTCTGTTGTTTCCCACTCCTTGGGCTTCCCGCTCATCTTTGCTATGTTATATGTCTTATCTTTTAGTTTTATACTGTCCTTGACTTCCCTTGTCAGCCATGTTTGCCTCCTACTCCCCTTGGAACCTTTCCTCCTCTTTGAAATGAAATGATCCTGCATCTTCTGGATTATTCCCAGAAGTTCCTGCCATTGCTGTTCCACTGTCATCCCTGCTAGGGTCCCTTTCCAGTCAACTTTGGCCAGCTCCTCCCTCATGGCTCAATAATCCCCTTTGTTCAACTGCTATACTGACACTTCTGATTATACCTTTTTCATTTCAAATTGCAGATTAAAACTTATCATATTATGGTCATTACCTCGTAATGGCTCCTTTACCTTGAGTTCCCTTATCAAATCCAGTTAATTACACAACACTAATTCCAGAATTGCCTTCACCCTCGTATGCTCCAGTACAAGCTGCTTTAAGAATCCATCTTGGAGGCACTCTACAAACTCCCTTTCTTGGTGTCCAGTACCAACCTGATTTTCCCAGTCTAACTGCATATTGAAATCTCCCATAACCACCATAGCATAACCTTTGTTACATGCCAATTTTAACTCCTGATGCAACTTGCACCCTATATCCAGGCTACTGTTTGGGGGCCTGTAGATAATTCCCGTTGGGGTCTTTTTGTCCTTACAATTTCTCAGAATCTTCTGATTCTATGTCATCCCTCTCAAAGGACTGAATTTCATCCCTTACCAGCAATCTTAACTTTGAATCTTAACTTTTTTTGTTAATTTAATTGAAGGTTTATGTTTAAATGTACCCCAGATCATTTGCTTCACAACATATCCATTTTATTATTTCAATTGCCTCATAATAATCTGTAGGTTCACAGGATTACTGTGGATATAGGTTATAGGCCAAGGCCTTGCAGCCCAATGGATCTATTCTTGCATTAATGCCCAACATTAGCAACAGGTCCATTCCTTCCCATGAAATTGTTCCATAGTCTTTATTGTTGTGCATTAATTACATCGCAAACAATTGTAACATCTTCCTGTAGTTTAGTTTATTATTGTCACGTCTACTAAGGAACAGTGAAAAGCTTTTGTTTGCTTGCTATCCAGTCAAAGAAAAGACTATACATGATTAGAATTAAGCCATCCATGTAGATAAAGAGTATAACATTAGGCGCAACAGTAGAGTTACTGCCTACAGCGCCAGAGACCAGGTATTGATCCTGACTACGCCTGCTGTGTCTGTCTCTAGTTTCTAGGTTCTCCCCACGACCAGCATGGGTTTTCTCCGATTTCCTCCCACATCAAAAATGTACAGGTTTGCAGGTTCGTTGGAATAGACTTATATTTACAATATAATTGTAAATTGTACCTAATGTGTAGGATAGTGCTAGTGAAGTCGGTGAAGATTTGGTGGGCCGAAGGGCCTATTTTTGCGCTGTAACTCTAAACTAAACTTTTTTTTTAAAGCCTCATTAAAGATGATTCGAAGATCCCCAGTAAGGTAGATGGGAGGTCAGAACTGCACTCCAGCTGACGATATATCCTACTAGGTTTTTGTTAACAGCAAAATGAACTGCTGTAAAACCTGTAGCATTGTTTTTGAATCTCTTTTGTATATTAACTTTAAATTATTAATACACTTAGTAATTATTACTTCTGCCACTGCCAGAGCTCCTATCAAACAATCTTGGCAAATTATATTTGAGCAATGCCACGGGTGCAGTGTTGCAATTGTGCACTTGAAGGCATTAAATCTGAGGCGGAACTAAAAACTACTTGCACGTCGACTTACCAATTGGATAACTAAATAGCAGTTATAAACAACAATACTCGAGATATTTCGTTTTTTAAGTTATGAAAATGAATGGTCTTTGCCGCAATTGGATAACAATGAGCAGACAGGATTTATTCCGTTTTTATTGCTGCCTCACTGAATGTCGTGTCCCTTTTGGGAGAGGTATCTGGGTTTTATGGTGGGAAGCACCAAGTGACCATGTTACACTTTCTGATTATTGGCTTTTGAAAACCTGGACGTTTCTAAATTTTCCATGCTTTCTGTACTTTAGGTTTTGAATCTTTCAACGGTTGATCTTTAGGTGGAGGGAATTTCTTTTCAAATTATTTAATTCTGTCACAAGCCGTATTTGGTTCAATATTTTGCATCTGGAAACTTTTTGACATTCAAACTTTACTTGGCACAGTTTTTTCATTAACTTTTGACGATTGTTTTTTTTAATGCGTACAAAGCTGAAGTTATGGGAATGTAGGGAGTATTTTAACAAAAGGGGTAGATATAAGGTTAATGTGGATAGGGGGCCGTTTCTGATGTATAATTTTGCTGTAAATGAATTTCCTTATTATCACTACACGAACCACTGAATTATAATTATTCTTATTTGTAATAGTCCTTAGCTGCTAGTGGAATGCAATGGTGCATGTATGATGTCTTGATTGCAGAAGTGTCCCTGAATGCTTGAGACATCAAATGGGGAACAGGCTTATCATAATCATCATGTGACAGGAGTAGAATTAGGCCATTCGACCCTTCATGTCTATTCCGCCATTCAGTCATTACTGATCTATCTCTCCTTCCTAACCTCATTCTCCTGCCCCATAACCACTGACACCCGTACTAATCAAGAATCTATCTATCTCTGCCTTTAAAATATCAATTGACAGCCCCCACAGCCTTCTGTGGCAAAGAATTCCACAGATTTACCACCCTTTGACTAAAGAAATTCCTCCTCATCTTCCTTTAATTTTGAGGGTATGATCTCTGGTTCTAGACTCTCCCACTAGTGGAAACATCCACATCCACTCTATCCATGCCTTTCACTATTCAGTAAGTTTCAATAAGATTCCCCACTCATCTTTCTAAACTCCAATAAGTACAAGCCCAGTAGTGCTGTCAAACATTCATCATATGTTAACCCACTCATTTCTGGGATCATTCTTGTAAACTTCCTCTGGACCCTCTCCAGAGCCAGCACATTCTTCATCAGATACAGTACCCAAAATTGCTCACTATACGCCAAATGCGGTCTGATTGGTGCCTTATATAGCCTCAGCATTATATCCTTGTTTTTGTATTCTAGTCCTCTTGAAATATATGCTAGCATTGCGTTTGCCTTTCTTAAAGCCCTGTCCCACTGCGGGTTCACACAAGAGCGCTCCCGAGTTTAAAAAAAAATCAAATTCGTGGTAAGCATGTAGAATGAACGTAGCGGGTACGTCGGAGCTCGGGATGTCTCTTAGCGCTAACGGCAGGTACTCGGGAAACGTGGTAACTCGTGAAGATTTTTCAACATGATGAAAAATGTCCACGAGTAAAATATGCTCGGGATGTAAAAATTTGATACTTTTTAACCCGTAGTTATACCGTAGCTGCTCGTGCGTTTACCGTATCCTATATCACTATTGCAGGTCATGATGGAAATAAGAATACTCGGTATAGTCGTTACCTTTGAATTGTAGTTTTATGTAATCCTCCCATAATTTCTGAGTTCCAATATCACAAAATACGAACAAATGTTCTTCTTTAAGTACTGTTGTTTCTGGGTAGGGGTGACTGATTACAAATAACCTACATTCTATATTTTGTCATAATGCGGCTGAAAGAATGGCATATTTTGTGATATTTATTGAGATAGAAAGATACAACTGAGTTTGGGCAAAATATGACCTTGCAACATTCTGTATGTCTGATAGATATTGTGAAATGGAACTCAGAAATTATGTGAGGATTATCGCGCATAGCCCCCAACTGCGCAGGTGCGGCTCATTTCTCCTAGTCCCCCAGCACTCCCTCCTCCTCCTCTTCACCCTGGGGGGGGGGGTGGATGGGGAGGGGGTAGAGTGGGTGGTAGAGAGGGGGAGGCCTCCCTCTTCGATCTAGAGAGCGGGGGGGGGGGTGGGGTAGAGAGTAGGGGGATCAAAGATTGAGGGGGTACAGAGAGAGAGAGAGGGAGGGAGAAGGGTAGAGAGGGAGGGAGTGGGGGGGTAGAGAGGTAGGGAGGGAGTATAGATGTGGCAACTACCCTTGCCCAACATCGCGAGGCCTCACCGTTGAGGTCTCAATGTCTCCTTCACCGCCACGGTCTTGATGCGTCACGGGTGGAAGCCCGGGCCGGAAAAAGCGGAATGTTAATTTTAATACGGCCCTCCCCTTGCAAGCTGGTGGCCGGCCACTCCCCCTTGGTGGACGCCCACCCTCCACCCACCTCCTGTGATGTCACTGAGTTTAAGGAGGTTTGCCGTTTGAAAACTTGGTTTTGACCATTTTTAAAACGCTGTAACTTATGAAATATAGCATGTAATGTGAAGTGAAGCAATTTATTTTGTCGAGGGGGTTAATGTAATTAATAATCTGTGAAAATGTCTGCGCTAGCGCGTGCCGTTTTGACGACGGTAGAAAGGCACATACACATACATGCGCGCGCACACACACACATGATGAGACTTTTATAGGTATAGAGATATACATACAGAACGGGTTACCTGCAGCAGTTTAGTTTAGCTTTAGTCTAGTGAAACAGTCTACAAGCCCATCGACCCACTGGTTCCGTGCTAACCAGCAATCCCATACACTAGCACTGTCCTACACATTGGGGATAATTTACAATCTGTACCAAAGTCAATTAACCTACAAACCTGTACGTATTTGGAGTATGGGAGTAAACCGGCAGGGAGAGTGTGCAAACTACGTACAGACAGGGTTGAGCCCTCGTCTCTGGCAATAGAAGACAGCGCCTCTAGCGCTGTGACACTTTCGAGTTGAATTTGATATCTATTCTGGAAGAATGTAAAGTGCCTGGATGGGAGAGGAAGTACTGTTGTTCAACGTTGAGTTGAGCATCATTATATTAGTACTCAAGCCCACAAACAGGAATGTGTTGGAGAATTAAAGTGACAGGCAAATGCAAGCGCAGAGTAGCTCTTGAGGACTGATGTCAGCTCCATAATATAGCCTCCCAATCTGGCGTTGGTTTCTAAACATAAGGATCAAATGCAGAATAATGGAATGGAAGAAGTGCAATTGAATCTCCTATAATTACACAGTAGTGTAAATGTTTAATGTCAAGTGCATGGGAAATACTGTATCTGGGCCTCACCACCTTGTGCATCTTATAGAAATACTTCTGCCATTGCACCTTCCTGAAAGAAGTGTAACAGATGAATTAGCCCTCCTTCTGCTGACGGTAGCATTGAACAAAAGAAGCTATGTTGAATAGACAAATCTGAGTGGGTTTCTTTTGCCATAAATTAGCTAGAGATTTTGTAAACCCATGAATGCACATCCAAACACCTCCCTTAAACCCCTGTCACACAGTACGAGGTAATTCACGAGTTCTCCCGAGTGTTCCCCCTATTCAAACTCGGAGAATGTCCATAGCGGATCCGTAGGAGTTCGTGGATGTCTTGTAGCGGCTCGTAATGCTAACAGTTGGTACTCAGGACATCTGGGTAACTCGTGATATTTTTTCATCCTTGTAAAGAAATTTCCACCAGTAAGAAAAATACTCGTGATTTTTACTTGTAGTGTCTCATAATGGTTTAACTACGAGACGTCCACTACGGACCCGCTACGGACATTCTCTGAGTTTGAATCGGGAAAACTCAGGAGAACTCGTGAATTACTTCGTACAGTGCGACGGGCTTAAGTTTCATAGAACTTTTCTTATGTGCCTTTTCGTGTTATGGGTTGGTATCATGAGCTAACTGCCTTTACAGCATTTGCTTGGGTATAATTTTCAAGCCGTTTGCACAGATGTACATTGTATGAGAGAACCAAACTCTGCTTGATCCAAATGCTACAGTGGCGCAGCCGTAGAGCAGTCTTGCAGCGTCAGAGACCCACACGTGATCCTGATTACAGGTGCTGTCTGTACAGAGTTTGTAGGTTCTCCCTGTGACTGGGTTTTCTCTAGGTGTTCCAGTTTCCTCCCACACTCAAGTCGTACAGGTTTGCAGGTTCATTGGCTGCAGGAAAATTGTAAATTGTCCCTAGTGTTTGGGATAGTGCTGGTGTATGGAGTGATCACTGGTTGGCTAGGATGTGGTGGATTGAAGGTCCTGTTTCTGGGATGTATCTCTGAAGTCTAAAGTAAAAGTTTACCTACATGCAGTTGCTGTAAATTTCCACATGACAGAATTCCAGAGTTGCAGTGTTTCATGGTATTAAGCAGTTCTGTGAAAATAAATGTCAATGTCAATAATATTCGGTCATTGATATATTCCCAGCCATCATCGTGCCTAACCAACAGACATGAATAAATAACATTGGATCTATAGATGACAACATCTTAACTCAACTCAATAATACCTGTGTAGAACGTGCAGCTTGACCGCAGGATGGTCTAAAGAAGAAACTTTCCTAGATTTATGATATACCTGTTGTTACAGTGCCAGGGTTGCACATGCTGTGTTGGGTTCTGTTCAAAATTGTTTGCTTTGCTGCATGTCATTTGTTGCTATTTCCCCTGGGATAGAGGGGTTATTACTTTTCTTTTTATTATTATTAAAATATTATTGCATAATTTCAAGCAATATATTATTTACTCACTACTGTGTAAACTGAAGCAGTATGTCGTATGGAATGATCTACGGCATGAAAATCACAGAGCTTTAAAATCTTCACGTAGTCACTCACGTGACTCCGAAGTAAAATAGTAAGATTAAACGAGAACTTACCTGTTTGAAGTTTGATCTTTATTTTATGAGGAGTTATGATGAGGGATTACGTGCCCTCCGCTCCCAACCCTCATAATATAAATGATCATCTGGCAGTTCTAATCTTTGTGAGCATTACTATCTTACTCCGGCTATTGGTTTTGTTTTTTCCACTCCGCTGCTTTGAAATATGCCGAGCATGCGCCTGGCGGGGCTTCTTCACGTAATCCCTCATCGTAACTCCTCATAAAATAAAGATCAAACTTCGAACAGGTAAGTTCTCGTTTAATCTTACTATTTTAGTTTGATGTCCTTGGAGGAACATTTGGCATTGTCTATGTAGAACACCTTTAATAAAGGTGTCCTGAAACTTATATTTACATTAGCTGTGAAAAATCAGCTTGTTTTTCATTTTGGGAGTTGGTATGTTATTTGCAGTGGTACGCCCATGCCAACAGAATTCAAAGCTGTCAATAATTTATTTCTGGAACGTTTGTGTAAGGCATTTTTAACCAGTTTGCATATCTGTTTAATAAGTTTAATCTGTGTAATAAGTTTGCATATCTGTTGTGCTGCTATGCAAATAAGAAATTCATTGTTCTGTTTTGGGACATATGACAATAAAACACTCTTGACTCGCTTGAAAATTACTCTTGTAAATAATGTTTAATTGAACGCTGACTCCTCATTTTGATAACTTTGTTTCCTATCTGTGCATTAGTAGAAACGTGACTTTGTTCATGGACTCAGCCAATGCTCCCACAAATAAACAAGGAACAGTCAGTTCTTTAGACAATTATTTTCTTGGCCAGATATATAAAGCTTTAATGCAGCAGCCACAATACTGAATGGGCAACAATACCATTTTAAATATAAACTGTCTATCCAGTTGGGTCTGGGGTGAAACTGAGACGTGGGCACAGAAACAAACACGTTTAATTTCTGCATGAACCCTTGAGCATGCATTATGTCATCCTTAGTCATGGTGCATCAGACTGAGCATGATCCACAGTCATTCCACTTGTTCCCTTGTGTGAATGTTGCTACACCTCTGAGCACATGTGTGCAGATCCAAAAATTAATGTCATTAATGTTATTGTGCAAATTTGCGCTAAATTATTTCCAATAAAGCTATGATAATCCGGTGTTCCAGGGACTTATCTTTGATTTGACTTTACTGGCTTTATCTTGCACTAAATGTTATTCCCTTATGTATCTACACTGTGAAGAGCTCGATCTATTGTCTTTCCGCTGACTCGTTAGCATGCAACAAAAGCTTTTCACTGTATCCCGTACATGTGACAATAAACTAAACTGAAACTGACTTTAGTGCTGGACTGCAGGACTTTCTAAACTATTGAATATTCTTCTTCTTACACACCATCAATTTGTTTTTAGATAAAACATTGTAATTTTCTGGTGGCTGACTGAAGTTACAGGAAGCATGGGGAAAAAGGACTGATGGGTTTCAAGAAAGCATGGGGGAGAAGCCAAGTCCAGTGAGCCAGGTGCCAAACCATTAGTAGTTACGAATAGTTTAATAATTTTGGGGGATTTTATTTTTAAGTTTACAGAGTAGGGGTCGCCGACCTTTTTTGCACATGGGCCAGGAACCATACTGTTTATAAATGGAGGTAATAGTAATACATACTAACTAAATTAGTAATAATACATACTAATAATAACTAAATTAGTAATAATACATACTAATAATACTTAGATTTCACATGTTTTTCAATTCGTTTTCTGCAGTTTCCAGTACGCCTGCGTGCCCCGGGACTGGCTGCCGCTCCCAGATCCCTCAAGTCCCCGGGCCTACCTGCAGTTCTCAGGTGGTCTGCGTGCCCCAGGTCACCTGCGAGCCCCGGGACTGGCTGTATCGCCCAGGTCGCTTGCGTGCCCCGGACTGGCTATAGCGCCCAAAAAGAAATACGCCTGTGGGCCGTATGATTTCGGATTACGGGCCGAACCCGACCCGTGGGCCGTAGGTTGCCGACCCCTGTTATACGGAGTCGTAGAGTTGTGCAGCATGGAAACAGGCCCTTTATCCCAATGTGTCCATGCTGCCAATATGCCCCATCTGCACTGGTCCAACCTGCCTGCATTTGCCCCATATCTCTCTACACCTGTCCTATCTATTAACCTGCGCAAATACTTTTTAAATGTTATGATAATACGCGTCTCAATGACCTCCTCCAGCAGCACTTCCCAAATATCTACCACCCTTTGTGTAAAAATTAAGGTTGTCTTTTCTGTATCTATTACATCTACAACTCTTTCCCCCCCCCCCAAACAACCTTAAAACTATGTCCTCTGTTTCTTGACTTCCCTACTCTGAATAAAAGACTATGGGCATTTGCCATTATCTATTTCCCTCATGATTTTATACACTGATCTTGTGTATTGTTTCATTTGAATTGTTTATTTTAATACATCACTGATTAAACTCCCAAAATAACATTCCATGATCATTATGTAAAATGCTATTAATGAGACTGGATAGATTTTCTTTCTTGGAAAAAGATAGTAAGATTATTTGTAAACCTGACGTGACTTCTCTTCTTCAGCTTGTATGACGTGCATTTTAATGGTAACCAAACCATGAAGACCAGCAAAATTGTAATGTATCTTTGTAATAATTCTAAACAATGGGCTGAATTGAGCTTGATTTGGCCTGCAAAATAGTTAAATTAACTTTGTGTGCTTGCGTGCGTCTATTTTAACCTGGGATTCCTGATCACAATCACAATAATAGTTTTAAAGAAGGAACTGCAGATGCTGGAAAATCGAGGGTACACAAAATGCTGGTGAAACTCAGCGGGTGCAGCAGCATCTATGGAGCGAAGGAGATAGGCAACTTTTCGGGCCAAAACCCTTCTTCAGACTGATGGGGGGGTGGGGGGAGACGGGGGGGGAAGAAAGGAAAAAGGAGAAGGCGGAGCCCGACCGCTGAGGGAGGGGTAGGAAGGGGAGGAGACGGCAAGGGTTAACAGAATTGAGAGAATTCTATGTTCATGCCAAGAGGATGCAGACTCCCCAAGCGGAATATGAGGTGCTGTTCCTCCAATTAGCGGTGTTGCTCACTCTGGCCGTGGAGGAGGCCAGGACAGAGAGGTCGGATACGAAATGGGAGGGGGAGTTGAAGCGCTGAGCCACCGAGAGGTTGGGTTGGTTATTGCGGACTGAGCGGAGGTGTTTGGCGAAACGATCGCCAAGCCTCCGCCTGGTCTCACCGATATAGATCAGCTGGCATCCAGAGCAGCGGATGGAATAGATGAGGTTGGAGGAGGTGCAGGTGAACCTCTGTCGGACCTGGAAGGATTGCTTGGGTCCTTGAAAGGAGTGGAGGGGGGAGGTATAGGGACAAGTGTAGCATCTCTTGCGGTTGCAAGGGAAATTGCCCGGGGAAGGGGTGGAGCGGGAGGGGAAGGGAAGAATTGACAAGGGAGTTGCGGAGGGAGCGGTCTTTGCGGACGGCAGACGTGGGGAGATGGGAAGATGTGGCGAGTGGTGGGGTCACGTTGGAGGTGGCGAAACTGGCGGAGGACTGTGTGTTGTATATGCTGGCTGGTGGGGTGAAAGGTGAGGACCATGGGGACTCTGCCCTTGTTGCGAGTGGGGGGGGGGGGGGGGGGGATGGGGAGAGAGGGAAGTATTGCGGGGTACGGAGGAGACCCTGGTATGAGCCTCAACTATGGTGGGGGAGGGAAATCCCCGTTCTCTGAAGAATGAGGACATTTGTGATGCCCTGGTGTGGAACACCTCATCCTGGGTGCAGATGCGGCGTAGACGGAGGAATTGGGAATAGGGGATGGAGTCATTACAGGAAGCAGGGTGGGAGGAAGAGTAGTCCAGGTAGCCGTGGTAGTCAGTGGGGTTATAGTGGAAGCCGGTCAGGAGTGTATCCCCTGCGAGATAGGGAGAACCTACAAATGAATTTCTCCACCGGCTCGTCAGGAAGCTGGCGTCTTGCAAAGAATTTGGCTCTTTCTAAAATGTGGTTCGACAGCAGGTCAAATCTCCCTAAATTTACGCAGCAAAACATTAGGATTGTTTACAGATTCTGCAGGTGTAACTACATGGTCGTTGGCGTCGAGAATTGCAGGGGCGTATTCAAAAGTCCGAGCCCTCATCATGGCATTGGGACCCGCAAGGTTAAGTAGAAGGGAACCTTTGACAGCGTTTGGTTCATTTCGGTGGACGATGTTCATGTAGTGTTGGTAATCAATCTCAAAAGCCAGCCATCGCTTGCCGATGTGAGAATCGAAGATAAGCTGTGCAGGCTTTCTGCAAGATTGAGCCATCGTAAAGCAGAAAAACAAACTGCTAAAAATAAAATAAAACCGGATATACAGAAGCAGTGGGTTACCCCAAGCTGACTGACACCATGTAAACGACTGAGTCATACAACCTCCACCAGCTCTGCCCTGAACATCGTTGGCGGCAGACATTTTCGAATGGCATGGTAAACACTATCTTGTCCTGGTCGACTCTTATTCTAACTGGTTCGAACTCGACCTACTGACCTCCATCACATCAGCAAAGGTAATTCAAAAGCTAAAGAAACACTTTTCCACATGCGGCGCACACGTCCGTTTGCATACCGACAACGGAAGACAATTTACCAGCCACGCTTTCAAGCTCTTTGCCAACAGATGGAATTTCCACCATGTCACGAGCAGCCCAGAATACCCACAGAGCAATGGGCTCGCTGAACGAGCTGTCAGAAGCGCTAAACATCTAATGGAATGTGCACACCTTGCCAATTCAGACATGTACCTCGATCTCTTAACTCTCAGGAACATTGCTAGAGATGGAACCCTGGGCTCGCCGACCCAGCGACTGATGTCCAGAACAACGAGACCTCCGATTCAGAGTGCCCAGCAGAAGCTGATACCACAGGTGCTGAAGCCAGCGTCAATTCAAAAGTGTATCCAGGAGAAATACTACATTCAGAAACGATCGCATGACAAACCAGCAAACCATTCAAGCCACTACTACCGGCCCAAGTTGTTTGTTTACAAACTTCCATGGGGCATTCCTGTCTGGGTAGTGTTGTTGGCCTGGCTGAATAACCTCGATCCTACCTTGTGGACTATGATGGTACAGTACAATGTACCGCAGGAGCCACCAACACTTGCTTACCGTGAAGGAACCACGTCCGCCACCAGCCAGTCCCTATGTTCCACCACTTCAGCTCCAGCTATTTGCTGCAGTTCCTTCCACCAGCCCCAGCATGTCTCGTACCGCTCCACGACCAGCGGCTATGACTAACCACAAAATTATCTTTCCTGCATGCTCCCCCTGTCGGCCACCACGGGTGCCCCCTGCTGCTTTCTCACTTCCGAGTTCACCACCTTTAATCTTTCTGGAGAAGGGAGAGAGGGCTTGGTCCATACGCGTTTGGGCCGTATTAGTAAACCCCCTGATAGTGTATCCAGGAGAAATACTACATTCAGAAATATGGTGAATATGTTTAAATTCTTATGACATGTGTGCTTACTATACTCACTGTAAGGGGAAGGATGTAGATTGGTTTATGCATGATAACCAATCATAGTAGAATAGCATCACTAACCCCACCCTACTGTACGATTTATATTAACACCCGTTAAACTGAGTTACTTTGTCAGTCCAATTCAAGAAAACTTGATTCAAACCATTGCTGCTAAAATCAATTCTTTATTCTCACAGGGCTGGATAATTCTTTAAACCTTCCAACAGAGTTAAAAACTCTGGAGCAGGTTGCAAGAACTACTGACTTTGGTATAAACGTAACACATTATATAGGTGATAGACAATTATAATACAAAAGGAGTGGCAAACTATTAACCAATCATGGTTTACCTATACATTTAACTTATTTGCATTAACCAATCAACTAAATCCTTTCCATTGATTGACAACATGTATAGTCACATGGTCTCCCTTTTCCAACCCCTTTATAACTTTTTTCCCCTCTGTGGTTTTCTACAACCTCTTTGCTCAAAATCATTTTATTTCAATGAAGTAAAACCACAGATATAAAACTAATTCTCAGAACACCTCTCAGAATATACACATCAAACAGCAATCACACAATACATATATACAAAACATATTTTCACTTTTGGAAAAAAACGTTATTTATAAAACTTCATATTTAACCATACTTACAACCCTAAATAAACACAAATAATTTCCTTTCAACCACATAGTTAAAATAGTAAGATTAAATGAGAACTTACCTGTTCGAAGTTTGATCTTTATTTTATGAGGAGTTACGATGAGGGATTACGAGAAGAAGCCCCGCCTAGCGCTTGATCGGCATACTTCAAAGCAGCGGCATGAAAAACACAGAACCAAGAGTAAGATAGTAAGGCCCAACATAGACTAGAACTACCAGATGATCATTTATATTATGAGGGTTGGGAGCGGGGGGCACATAATCCCTCATCGTAACTCCTCATAAAATAAAGATCAAACTTCGAACAGGTAAGTTCTCGTTTAATCTTACTATTTTACTTCGGAGTCACGTGAGTGACTACGTGAAGATTTTAAAGCTCTGTTTTTTATGTCGTAGATTCATTCCATACGACACTCTGTTTAGTCAATACAGTAGTGAGTAAATAGTATTTTAAAACATTGCTACAATTTATGTAATAAGTCTTTTAATCATAAAAAGAACCATTTTTTAATAACCCCTCTATCATAGGGGAAAATTTTACAAAAGAAAAAATGATAATGATATCAATGATAACATAAATCGATAATATAAAACAAAGCAAGCATTTAAAGAGAACCCAGTACTGCGTGTCCAAATCCTGGCACCGTGATAACAGGTTTATCGTAGAACTTTGAAAAAGTTTCTTCTCTACACCACCCTGCGGCCTCTAAAATTTGATCGAGTGGTACGTCCTGTACCTTCGCCGCGGACGTAGCTGCGCCCTAGTGGAGTGAGATTTAAACACATCAGTGTCTATTCCTGCTAGATCCAACCATCTAGAAATGGTTTGAACTGAAACTTTTGTATGTGTTTTTTTGTGTGTTATCAATAACGCTGTCTCAGAACCTCTGAGATTTTTGGTTACTTCAATGTATTGAGTTAAATGCTTAACTACACACAATGTTTCATCGATAGGATATGCTTTAAACATTACCTTAGCTCCAGTTCTCCCCGGTCTGCTTTGTTTGATCAGATCATAAACATAAAACACAATGTTATCTGAAGCCACATGCATGCAATCTAACCGTAACAATTGCAAAGTTTGTACTCTTTGAGCTGATACTAATGCCATTAACATTACTACATTGAATGTTAACTTCTGCAAAGACATTGAAGTAATTGGAGTCCATTGCTTAAGCAAAGTGAGAACAATGCTAACATCCCAAATTTCTGTATATCTGGGCTTGGGAGGATTTTTATTAAAAATTCTTTTCATGAATCGGGATACTAATGAGTGAGACCCAACTGAATCTCGATCAGAAATTTGTCCTAAGTAGGACAACAAAGCACTACGAGCACAATTAATGGCACTATAACTAAAATGCTCATCAAAATGTAACCCAGCAAGGAACTCCAATACATTTGAAATGTTTGCAGTATGATAAGATATCTTTGACTGTCTACAAAAAGCTTCCCATTTCCTTATATGCGACATATATTGTTTTTTAGTGCTATTTCTCCAAGCTGCACCTATAACATCCATGGTCCTGTCCGACAGTTCAAACTCTTGCAATGGTCTGGTCAGAACCTGCAGATTAACAAATTCATACGATCATGCAATGGATGAATTTATTTTGTTACTGGTTGTGTCAACAAATTGTCGCAACTAGGAATCGTCATACATGGTTCAATAATCATTTTTAGCATCAGTGGGAACCATGACTGCGTAGGCCAATTTGGCACCACCAAAATGCCTTTGGCAGTGTCTTGCGCTATTTTCTTGAGACATTACCCAATCAGACAGAATGGGGGGGGAAAGCATAAAAGACTGTATTCCCCCAGTGTAGCGAGAAAGCATTTACCGCTACAGCCCCTGGATCGTGTTCCCAAGACACGTATTTGGGCAATTGGTGATTCAATCTAGATGCAAACAGATCAATGTCCGGCACTCCATACCGACTGACTATATTTTTGAAAATTTGTGGATTTAACATCCATTCTGTACTGTCTTTAAATATTTGTGATCTTTTGTCTGCCACAACATTGTCTCTCCCTGGGAGATAAATAGCTGAAAGCCAAATATTTTTACCAATCCACCAATGCCACATCTGGTTAACCAGATGATCACATGATATTGACCTTACACCACGCATGTGATTGATATATGCCACAGCTGTGGTATTGTCTATTTGTATTTGGACATGCAAATCCTTCATAGTAGAACAATAAGCTTTTAATCCATAAAATGCTCAGTAACTCCAAATAATTTATACCATATGTTTGGAGTAATAAATCCTCTTGCTGGGACAGTCCATCTGCCCCCACAGCTGGTCTAATTATCCGTAGCCCCCCATCCGAGAGATCTTGCATCGGTTTGCAAAAACGCTACTGGCTGCTGAACTAAAATGTTCTTACCAGCTTGTGGAACATTCTCAATCCACCAATGCAATTCTGATAAGGCTTCCTTTGGAAATTGCATAGGCCTATCAAAATGGCCTGCTCGCTGTATAAGCACTTGAGTTTTTGCCCTTTGAAGATTTTGGTAATGCAGTGGACCAAATTCTACTGCTGGGATGCTGCTACTAACTTCCCAATAACCTTAGTTCTTGGATGGAGGGATAAGGTTTGTTAATCAGGCTCTGACACACATTTGTCAAATCAATAACCTTATCTATTGGTAAAGTTACTAACATGGTAACTGAATTAATCACAAACCCCAGATATTCAATGGTTTGGGATGGCTGTAACTTAGATTTTGTTGGATGAATCAGGAACCCCAGCCTTTCAAACAGACTTGTAGTTGCTGAAACTGATTTTTCAGCTGACTCCTGATTAGCATTGACAATTAAAATGTCATCTAGATAAGCCATAAATAACGATGTGTTTTTGTGCCCTTAGCAGTGCAAGTGCTGGCTTCAACAATTTAGTGAACAGTCTACGTGCTGAGCTTAATCCATTAGGTAATGCTTTGTATTGCCACAGCTGTCCCATCCACTTAAACTTTAAATACCTGCGAAAGTGATGATGAATTGGAACTGAATAATATGCATCCTTCAAATCTATTGTAGCCATATAACAACCTGTTGATACCAGCTGCATTGCAGTGTTGAAGGTGTCCATTTTAAAATTTTTATACTGGACAAATGTATTAAATTGTGTGAGATCTAAAATTATTCTACAACCCCCATCTTTCTTTGGTCTGGGGAAAATATTTGACACACATTGTTGTGGATCCTCTCCTGTTTTCTCGATAACTCCTTTTCTACACAAATTCTTAACCTCTTTATCAATTTGAATTTTTTCAAGTACAGAAAACATCAAAGAATGATTAGGCTTATTCTGTCCCAGTGGATCCATACCTTCTACAAAATCAATGGTAGATCCTTAAACAGTATCTAATATAACACGATCAGATGTAATACTGTCCCATTCATTATAAAACATTTGGAGTTTACCACCAATCTGAGGTTCATCCAAAAATTCTTCTTTAATAGGATAAAGTTTTTGTACCTCTCCAACCGTACGTAGTGATCTCCTTCTCCCAACAAATAGGTGCACATTCGGCTGTGCTGGTTGGTAATTCTTCCTTACCATACTCTTGCCTCGGCGTGTTCCAGCTCCAAAATCAAATCCCCTTCTCATTTGACTGGCCCTTCTCTGGCCAAAATTGAAGGGTTTCATCAGTCCAATAGTTTTTGCCTCTTCATCAATTTCTTTAATTTGTTTAGACAGATTTTCTCCGAACAAATAACCAGGAGCTTGAACATTACTTGATCTGCACAACCCTACAAATCTTGGATGTAAAATAGGCCGAATGGCAATCTTCCTCATACAATTTATCTCAAAGAATGAGTTGCAGAATAATGCCAACATATGCTTCTGAACTTTGGTCATTCCACAACCTTCCACTTTGACTTCCAAAGGCAGTGATGCCAGCCGAAATCAGTTTGAGGATTCTTTGAAATCTTATTTCCTGCGCCCGCATCATTGATAACATTGGCGCCCAAATAGCCGGATTCACCGTAGGTACCTTCAGTGAGGTACAATTAACAGGTGTTTTATACAAATCTGCTGTCTCAACCATAACAGCTTCTTGAAGCGGGTGAGAGACCATATAATTAATATTGGCCGCCAGGTTTTCTTCCATGGCCTCACCGCTTCCTCCAGGTATAGCAAAACTTTGTGCCACATCAGGCACACCTGGATCAACATATTTGTATTGTGGTGGGTACTCCTGACCGCAATCACCACTTTCAGGGTCAGTCTCATACAGCCCTGGTACTCCTGAAACTTGTTCAAAGGAGACTTCCTCCAGCCCAATCCCGGGCACTGGAGTTTCAAATTCCCAATTCAAACTGGCACCATATTCATGATATGGAACCCCCTCAGGGGCTGCCTGGGAATATTCTGGGTTCTTAGACCCTTGGTTGATTATAGTTTGGAGTATTTTCTCCATTTGATCCATTCTGAGCCATAAGGCTTTCCTTTCTGGAGGACCTTCCGAATTGGATTCATCAGAAACCTCAGGCCTTTTAGCTTTTCTTTTACATTTTTTAGGCACTGGGTTTTCCTCCAAAGTTTCTGTTTGTGGAGCAACCAAAGGCTCACTAACGGGTATTTCAACGGCCACCGGTATCGGAACCGGCTCCGCAATAATCTGCTGTCTTGACTCTTCTCCACCCCGGGACGCATGTTTTACCCGTGATTTTTTTAACTTTCTCCATTTTAGTTTTACTCCTCCTGGTTTACCCACCAGCCTACGGAGTTTTGAAAACGCCCTGGAAGTAAAATAATTTCACTTATCTGCGGGCCGTTTCCTTACCGCTGTGTGGAGCTGCGCTCTGCAGGTCTTTCCCTA
Source organism: Raja brachyura (assembly GCA_963514005.1). Next base: position 33,595,918 of record OY740810.1, read on the forward strand.
CCGACAGCGTCGACGTAATGCCGATCAAGCGCCAGACGGGGCTTCTTCACGTAGTCACTCACGTGACTCCGAAGTAAAATACAGTTACTTATGGATTACAAAGATTAAATATGAGTTTTGCCCCATTCTTACAAAGTGGTAAGAACTCAAGTGATTTCTAATCACACAATTCCCAACTCTAAGCACACAAAGGCCATATACTTGTTTCATTCTGAATTTACCTCCCCCTTGGTCATCTCTGGAGGAAAGGAATGTAGGCCTCTTTACAACTTTTTACTGATAGCATTCCACACAGCAATTCGAAGATTACTATATGCAGACCCCAATCGTTTAGCTTAGATCAAAATATAATTACTTTCTCCGTCTTCTATAAACATAAGAAAACTCCCTTATACAAAGGTCACACAACCATCACCTGTGCCTTATCTCTTATCCCAACAAAAATACTTTTAAACAGCACAAACCAAATCACAGACTCTATTATCTAGTCTTGGTGCCTACGACCCAATATAGACAACCATAAATTCTCCCCGTAACACACTAGAGCTCAGAAATGTGTCACGCATGAAGAATAAATGGTGCCCATGTCCTGGAAGAGACCCCATTGCTCTGAACACTAACCTAAACCAAATACAACTTCTGACAGTTATAGCCGCTCAAAAGCAAGCAGAGCTATTCCCATTTACATCAACATCTCCATGTTATAACAAGCCATCTGTCCTGTGTGTGTGTGTTCTTTATTCCGTTGTGGCCTATGTATTTTGAAAACCTGTGCTCCCAGGCCTTCTCCTGCAACTGAACATAAGTTTCTCACACAGATATTATAATGTGAGCAATTTTATTTTATAATATTTCCTCATACCCACTTCCTGTACTGCTCAGTATTGGAAGCGGTCATGATGTTCTAGCAACTAACAACCTGCTGTATCGCTATAGTTTGAATACTGATTAAAGATAATCTTGGATTTCAGATTGTATGACTCAGTCATTTACACCTAGTAGACTGGGCTATGTTCAAGGACTCGGCAACGGACTTGAATGAATATGCCACAGTCGTTACAGACTTCATAAAGAAATGTGTGGAGGACTGCATCCCTACAAAAACCTTCTGAGTGTTTCCCAATCAGAAACTTTGGATGAACTGTGAGATTCGCATTCTTCTGAAGACCAGACACCAGGCATTCATGTCTGATGACACAGTGGTCTACAAGAAGTCCAGATACGACCTTGGTAAGGCCATCAAAAAGGCCAAAAGGGAGTTCTGCTCCAAGCTGGAGGATGAGACAGATGTTCGGCAGCTGTGGCGGGGACTGAATGCAATCACCTCTTACAAGGCGAAACCAGGAGGCAGTTCGGATGTCGGCGATACATCACTCCCTGATGAGCTCAATGCATTTTACGCACGCTTTGATAGGGAGAACACCGATGTGCCTTCCCGAGCCCCCATTCACTGTGATGGTATTTCAGTCTCAGTCACAGAGGCCGACGTCAGGAAATCCTTCAGAGGGGTGAACCCTCGAAAAGCGTCTGGACCTGATGGCATACCTGGTCGTGTCCTAAAAACCTGTGCAGACCAACTGGCTGGAGTTTTTACGGACATTTTCAACCTGTCACTTCTGAGGTCTGAGGTTCCCACCTGCTTCAAAAGGGCATCAATAATACCGGTGCCCAAGAAGAGCAAGGTGACGTGCCTCAATGACTATCGACCTGTGGCACTAACGCCTGTGGTGATGAAGTGCTTCGAGAGGTTGATCATGGCGCAAATCAACTCCTACCTCGACAAAAACCTGGACCCACTGCAGTTCGCTTACCGCCACAACAGATCAACGGTGGACGCGATCTCGCTGACCCTCCACTCCGCTCTGGACCACTTGGACAACAAAAACGCATATGTCAGGCTGCTATTTATTGACTACGGCTCGGCATTTAACACAATCATCCCCTCCAAGCTGGTTACCAAACTCGCAGAACTGGGTCTTTGCGCATCCCTCTGCAATTGGATCCTCGACTTCCTCGTCCACAGACCACAGTCTGTTCGTATTGGTGGAAATGTGTCAGACTCGATAACAATCAGCACGGGAGCACCTCAGGGCTGCATGCTCAGCCCCCTGCTGTACTCACTCTATACTCATGACTGCGTAGCCGGTCATAGCGCGAACTCCATCATCAAGTTTGCTGACGACACCACTGTTGTGGGACGTATCACTGATGGGGATGAGTCCGAGTATAGAAGAGAGATCGAGCAACTGTCCATATGGTGCCAGCACAACAACCTGGCCATCAACACCAGCAAAACCAAGGAACTGATTGTGGACTTTGGAAGGAGTAGGATGGGGACCCACAGTCCTGTTTATATCAACGGGTCGATGGTTGAAAGGGTCAAGAGCTTCAAATTCCTGGGCGTGCACATCTGTGAAGATCTTTTCTGGTCCGAGAACACAGATGCAATTATTAAGAAAGCTCATCAGCGCCTCATCTTCCTGAGAAGATTACGGAGAGTTGGTCTGTCAAGGAGGACTCTCTCTAACTTCTACAGGTGTTCAGTAGAGAGCTTGCTGACTGGTTGCATTGTGGCTTGGTTCGGCAACTTGAGCGCCCTGGAGAGGAAAAGACTCCAAAAAGTAGTAAACACTGCCCAGTCCATCATCGGCTCTGATCTTCCTTCCATCGAGGGGATTTATCACAGTCGCTGCCTCAAAAAGGCTGGCAGCATCATCAAGCACCCACACCACCCTAGCCACACACTCATCTCCCTGCTACCTTCGGGTAGAAGGTACAGGAGCCTGAAGACTGCAACAACTCGGTTTAGGAATAGCTACTTCCCCACAGCCATCAGGCTATTAAACCTGGCTCGGAACTCTGAACATTAATATCCCTCCATCTGTTATTTGCACTTTATTAATTTATTAAGTCATGGGTGTATTTATGTATAGAATTGTAGTCAATGCCTATGTTCTGTTGTGCTATGCAAAGAAAGATTTTCATTGTGCTGTCAGGGACACATGACAATAAACTCTTTTGACTTTTTGACTTTGACTAGTGTGTGTAGGGTAGTGTTAGTGTGCGGGCTAGACGGTGTGGACTTGGTGCGCCAAAGGGCCTGTTTTCGCACCGTATCTCTTGTGGTTTACTCTAGTAATCCTAAAATCTCTGTACTAATTACACCTGAAGAAGTTGAGATTTTGAATGTGCTGTTTGATATTAGTGAAATGCTCTCCATCACAATATTAATGATATTCATTTATAATATCTTGTATGATTTTTAATTAAATGTTTATTTTCTCTCTCTCTCTTTTCAGATTGCACGGTGTGTGTGTAAGACACGATGGCCCAGGAAACGAATCAGACGCAGGTCCCCATGCTGTGTACCACAGGCTGTGGTTTCTATGGTAATCCAAGAACTAATGGAATGTGCTCAGTTTGCTACAAAGAATATCTGCAGAGACAGCAGAACGGTGGCAGGATAAGCCCACCAGGTAAGTCGGGAAGCTTCGGTGTGGAACACGTGAAAAACCTTTACAAATGGATTGGGGAAGCCATCTACTTTTCTGGTTTCCTGTTGTGCAATTCTGGTAAGCCAAGAAAAAAAATCTATTGATCCATAACTTGCTGACAAAATAACAATGAGACAAATTGTGCAATAGGTAAAATAGAGAAATCCACATTGTTGTGCAGGAACATTTGTACAAGTGTCCCGTTTCCTGTCATATCCCATCACTGAAATATTTGTGGCATGAAATTGCTGTTTTTTTCCAGGTTTTTCCAATTTTTTTGTTCTTGAAATATGCAATATATTTGTAACAAAACCACTGCTCTTTACAAAGTATTTTTTTTAAACACAAAATGTTCTGCTCCAAACCCACCAACTAGTCAACAATATGTTCATTTAATCACCTGGGAAGGAAAGAAATATGCTACTCTTTCTTACGCTCAAGGCTTTTAATTGTTAGAGATACATTGTGGAAACACGCACTATGGCCCACCGGGTGTGTGCCAACCAACAATCACTCCTCCACTAGTTCTATCCAACGCACTAGGGACAATTGTGCTGGAGAAACTCAGTGGGTGCAGCAGCATCTATGGAGCGAAGGAAATGGGCAACGTTTTGGGCCAAAACCCTTCAGACTGATGTTGGGTGGGGGGGAGGGGGCGGGGAGAAGAGAGGCAAAAGGGAGGAGCCGGAGGGCTGAGGGAGAGCTGAGAAGGGGAGGAGACAGCAAGGGCTACCGGAAATTGGAGAATTCAATGTTTATGCCGCTAGGGTGCAGACTGCCCAAGCGGAATATGAGGTGCTGCTCCTCCAATTTCCGGTGGTGCTCGCTCTGGCCATGGAGGAGGCCCAGGACAGAGAGGTTGGATTTGGAATGGGAGGAGGAGTTGAAGTGCTGAGCCACCGGGAGATCAGGATGGTTAATGGCGAGGACAGTACACTGACCGAGCGGAGGTGTTCGGCGAAACGATCACCAAGCCTACGCTTGGTCTCGCCGATGTAGATCAGCTGACATCTAGAGCAGCTAATACAATAGATGAGGTTAGAGGAGATGCAGGTGAACCTTTGTCGCACCTGGAACGACTGCTTAGGTCCTTGAATGGAGTCGAGGGAAGAGGTAAAGCGGCAAGTGTAGCATCTCTTGTGGTTGCAAGGAAAAGTGCCCGCGGAGGTGGTGGTGCGGGAGGGAAGGGAAGAATTGACCAGGGAGTTATGGAGGGAGCGGTCTTTGCGGAAGGCAGACGGGGAGATGGGAAGATGTGGCGAGTGGTGGGGTCACATTGGAGGTGGCGAAAATGACGGAGGACTATTTGTTGCATGTGACGGCAAGTGGGGTGATAGGCGAGGACTAGGGGGGACTCTGCCCTTGTTACGAGTGGGAGGGATGGGGAGAGAGAGCAGTGTTATGGGGTATGGAAGTGACCCTGGTGAGAGCCTCATCTATAGTAGGGGAGGGGAACCCCCGTTCCTTGAATATTGAGGACATTTCCGATGCCCTGGTGTGGAACACCTCATCCTGGGAGCAGATGCGGCGTAGCCCTTGCTATCTCCTCCCCTTCTCAGCTCTCCCTCAACCCTCGGGCTCCTCCTCTTCCTTTTTCCTTTCTTCTTCCCCCCCACCCTACATCAGTCTGAAGAAGGGTTTTGGCCCGAAGCTTTGCCTATTTCCTTTGCTCCATAGATGCTGCTGCACCCGCTGAGTTTCTCCAGCACTTTTGTCTACCTTTGATTTTCCAGCATCTTCAGTTCCTTCTTAAACACCAGGGACAATTTACCGAAGCCAATTAACCTATAAACCCGCATATCTTTGGAATATGGGAGGAAACTGCAGCACCCGGAGGAAATCTACAGGGTCACGGGGGAACGTACAAAACTCCGTCCAGCAGCACCTATAGGGAAGCTGGGTCTCCGGTGCTGTAAGGCAAGAACTCTGCCGTTGAACCACTGCGCCATCCTATCTTGATATGGCTCCTTAGACCGTCTGGCCTACAAAATAAGCTTAGCAGAACATTTTTATTTCTATCTTAGCAAGTTTGTGCCGTTAGTTCATCACTGGTTCATTTAACTGGAAAAGCCTTTTATTCAACTTGAGATCCAAATCAATTTCAAATATGGATTACCTTGATTTAAATCATTTTCAATTTAAAAAAATGTAGCTATTTTTGCTTTGGGTAATTTATTATTAAAAATAATAGTCAGGCAATTCAACCAGTTTACAGTTCTAACTATTCATTGTTGTATTCCTTCGGTAAATAGAGTACCATTCCGTGAGGCAGGATGATGCATAATGAATGATTCTTATCCCTGAAGCGCCTTATAAAAGCTCAAATCTCTGTTTAAAACACGCAAGGAAGGGATAAAATTAACTCTAAATTCATTTTAATCACAAATTGACAAAGCTTAACCATAATAAACAAAACGCTGAGGTGAAGGTGTTTGCTTCTCTTGTGTAATTGAGTTTGATGAATTTGCGTTGATGTTTCTTTGCTCAACAGCAGCTACTGGGGCAAGTAGTAACAGCAGCTCGAGTACCGAGTCAATCCCGGTTCAGTGTACGGAAGGAAACCCTGACATGTCTGCAGATATCTCCGTGAATGCCACCTCTGCCAAAACTAGGTATGCTCTGCAGTAAGTAGTAAGAATTTATAGCAAACCTAGCAGAATCTGCATGGTGGGAAATATGACATTACCAAGGATCCCTGTTAAATATTACAGCCCTGTGTATCTCAAAGCCTCCTGCGAACTTCAGCAATGCTGGGTTTTGATTTCCTGTGTGTAAATATAAATATCCCAAGGGTAAGATAAAAGCATCCATCGAAATACCGCTTTTCTCAACATTGGAAAATATGTGGGTACCTATTTGGAACATCATTGAAGTGGTGGGTTGGTTGGAATTTATTGGTTGAAACTTTTCATCAGCCACAATGCTACACCAATCTTGACCAGTAGTTCCTTCAACCACAACTGTCTTCAAAAATTATTTGCCTTAAAATCTGGCAAAGAAAAATACCCGACAGTGACTTAGATTTGGGTTTGCTGATATTAATACAGCACTCACTAGATGAGGGTCGTACTGGTTTCAGAAGTCTTTAATTGTTTCTCTTGACCTATGAACGGTATGATATCTGTAAGCCTGACAGCATTTCAATTCATCTCTTGCCTCTTTCCAGCACTCCTGTAACACAGCAGATGACAGCGATGAGCATCTCCCAAGATGAATCAAGCCCTGAGAGTGAGGGAACTCTAAAAGTGGAAGTCATTACAGCATCAGGTTGGTTTTTATATGAATGGGGTTTGTTCGTAAAAATCACAATTTTCATGCTGCAGATCTGCTAAAGTGGATAAATATGTATTTTTGAATTTGCTAATATACTGGCAGAATTCAGTCGTGTACTGAAAATGGTGCATTGGAATAAATGTATACTATACAGCTCCTCTAATCTATGTTTCTGTGTGATTAAATTGTGGCCTTTATCTGGTCTACATTTGTGTACCTGGACATGTCTTGATAACCTTGCCAAACAAAATTTGCAGCAACCTAAGTTTTGTCATTTTCATTTGACCTAACATAGTTTGATGATCTACATTACATTTACTTTTAACTCTACCTTTCAATTCTTTGATCATCTGGTAAACATTAACATCTCAATTACATTACTAAAATGGTATCTTTAAGAGTATGGAAACTTGGTCGATTTGGGACAAGCAGTGATACATTCCAGCCAGGCCACAATAATTCTACCAGCAATTTAAAAAAATAAATAGCCACTGAAGGATGTATATGTTACGATCATCCATAAATGCACTGCCACTTCATGGATTTGGCCCATGCATGCTGTGATTTTGTCTTATAGTACTGCCAATTACTTGCTTAACATGTTTATAAACGTATAATCTGTTAGCTGACAGAACCTGTCTTCTCCCTTCTGCTTGCATTTGCCATAGTTGCCAATTTAAATATCTGATATATTCCTAGCTGCTGTGAACTTAGAAACTGCAGAAAGTTCCACAGACGGAGACAAAGCTCCAGAAAAAACAAAACCCAAGAAGAACAGATGCTTCACCTGCAGGAAGAAGGTTGGATTGACTGGTAAGGATAAAGCAAAGTGTCGACACAATATTTTAAGTAGACTTATTACGCTGAATGTGGATACGGCAATACCTCTTCAACTCGAGGCCGACACGCTGAATCGTTGAACTTTCTCCAAGATTTATTTATATGATTTATCGTCTAGAGTGGACAAGATTAAATGATTAGGATGAAACTGCATATGCTGGCCTACATTTAAGACATAAAATGCTGGAGTAACTCAGCAGGTTAGGCAGCATCTCTGAAGAAAAGGAATAGGTGGCCATTTCTGGTCGAGACACTCTTCAGAAGGAAGGTCTGATGAAGGGTGTTGACCCGAAACGTCACCTATTCCATATTTCCAGAGATGCTGCCTGACCTGCTGACTTACTCCAGCATTTTGTGTCTATCTTCAACCTTAAATTTTTGATTTGCAAAAAAAGGCATACAGATGACCCCTGCCCACATTATGAATGGGTTGTGTTCCTAGGAAAACTTTTCCCTTTCTGCAATGAGAACCATTTTTCCCACAGGCTATTTTTAATTTAGTATTAAGCCATTTTAAAAACAATGACAAAGCAACCCATTGCTGTTATTTAACAGCCACGGCCAAAGTTAGACTTGGGATATGGACCAAGATCCTATGAAAGAAACAATAAATTGTGAATTTTGACTTTTTGTCACTAAGTACTATGGGCAGTAAAATTTAGATAGGACATCAGTGTCTCAATTGGGTAGGAATTCACAACAGTGTTCATCCATTGCAGTGCCCTCTCCAGTCCAACAACATGAGTCTGAAGAAGGGTTTCGGCCCGAAACATTGCCTATCTCCTTCGCTCCATTGATGCTGCTGCACCCGCTGAGTTTCTCCAGCATTTTGTGTACCCTCGATTTTCCAGCATCTGCAGTTACTTCTTTAACACAACTGCCTGCAATTAGTTTAGTTTATTGTCATGTGTATCAAGATTTTTGTTGCATTCTAACCCGTCAGCGGAAAGACTATTTATGGTAAAAATCGAGCCATCCACAGTGTACAGATACATGATAAAGGAAATAACGTTTAGTGCAAGGTAAAGACAAGTAAAGTCCGATTAAAGATGGTCCAAGAGTCTCTAGTGTAGATGGCTCAGGACCGCTCTCTAGTTGTTGAAAGGATGGTTCCTATAGTGCAGGCATTCATCTGCAAGTGTCTTCATCTGCAAGACACTTTCTTTGATGTGCAAGCTTCCTGGATCAGGGAAACACTTAGGAAGTCGGGATATCGGGGAAAGAGAAGGGATTTGAGGATCAGAATTCATAGGAGAAAGATGGTTACGTTTAGTTTGGCAATACAACATGGAAGCAGGCCCTTTGTCTATCTAAGTCCATGCCGATCATTATCACCAGTTCACATTAGTTATCCCACAGAAGATAATTAACTAACAAACCTGCATATTTTTGGGATGTGGGAGGAACCCCACATAGTCACGGGGAGAATGTGCAAGCTCTACACAGATGGTCCGGATTGGACTTAGCAGCTGGCACCGAGAGGCAGCAGCCCTGCCAACTGTGCCCCTTTGCTGCCCAAAATGTGTAAAAGTAGTTTGTAGGAGATTGTGAGTGGGGAGAGGGGATAAATGGGTGTCCGTGGAAGTGAAGTAATGGCAGAGGAACTACTTCTTTCAGTTTAGTTTATTGTCACATCTACAGTGAAAAGCTTTCATTGAGTGCTATCCAGTTGGTTTGAGGAGCTGGTGTAAGAGATAGCCACGGCTACTGGGCTCACCGCAAAGCAACTTGCCAGATGCACAGTGTGGCATCACTGCATATCGCCAGCAATTTGGCCTGACCAGCCACATTGAAGCTATGGCCAAGAAAACACACCAACCCTTCTACTTTGTTCTAAGGCCTAGGGAGTTAGGCATGTCCCCAACTATTTTCACCACCTCCTACAAGTGTGCCGTAGAAAGCATTTTATTGGGATGCATCACAACATGGTTTGGGCCGCTCAAGACCATAAGAAAGTGTAGAGTTGGCGACGCAGCCCAGACCATCATGTAAACCAAGATCCCTTCCATTGACCTACATGTCACGTTGCCTCTGTAGGCCACCCGCATAATCACGGACCAGTCTTCTCCCCTCTCCCATCAGGCAAGAGGTACAGAAGTCCTTCCATATTCAGGGACAGTTCCATCCCCGCTGTAATCAGCCGGCTGAATTGTTCTCTTATCAGCTAGAGTGCGGTCGTGACCACCCATCTACGTCATTGGAGACAATAGACAATAGGTGCAGGAGTAGGTCATTCGACCCTTCAAGCCAGCACTACCATTCAATGTGATCATGGCTGTCCATCCACAGTCAGTACCCCGTTCCTGCCTTCTCCTCATATCCCCTGACTCCACTATCTTTAAGAGCCCTATCTTGCTCTCTTTTGAAAGTATCCAGAGAACCGGCCTCCACCGCCCTCTGAGGCAGAGCATTCCACAGACTCGCAACTCTGTGTGAAAAAGTATTTCCTCATCTCTGTTCTAAATGGCTTACTCCTTATTCTGAAACTGTGGCCCCTGGTTCTGGACTCCCCCAACATCGGGAACATGTTTCCTGTCTCGAGCGTGTCCAAACCCTTAATAATCTTATATGTTTCAATAAGATCCCCACTCATCCATCTAAATTCCAGAGTATGTAAACCCAGGTGATCCATTCTCTCAGCATATCACAGTCCCGCCAACCTGGGAATTAACCTTTTGGACCTATGCTGCCCTCCCTCAATAGCAAGAATGTCCTTCCTCAAATTTGGAGACCAAAACTGCAAACAATACTCCAGTCCTTTGAACAACTTTAATCGGACTTTATCAGACTTATCTTGCACTAAATGTTGTACCCTTTATCATTTATATGTATATACTGAATGGTGTGATTGTAATCATGTACAGTCTTTTCTTTGACTGGATAACATACAAACAAAAGCTGCCCCTTTGTACGCTTGACAATAATTAAAACTAAACTGAGACAACTGCCGCCGAGACTAGAGAGGGCATGGAATACCAGGGACAATGCATGACTATGTACCCAATCAACACTTACATCACATCCAAATCTTATTGCCCCATAACATGGAGTGACAAAAAATAGAAATTACAATTTTTCTTTCACACTTTGTGGTGATTATTGATCTCCCCATAGAGTTTCATGAGAGTTAATTTTATTCCTCAAATCTTATAATTATTTTTTGTGAATTTTCTGTGAATTCTGTAAGTGTAAATTTCTGTGCCGCTGGCCAGAGTGCAAATGGTTTTAAAATGATGTTAAAACCAGAATTCATTCATTTGAAAATTTCAAAATACTTGGCCCGGATTAGTGCTTGGTTCACAGATGATAGGTACAAAATGCTGACGTAACTCAGCTGATCAGGCAGCGTATCTTGAGAAAAGGAATAGATGATGTTTCGGATCGAGAGGTGGGGCCAGCAAATTGGAAGTGTAAAATCAGGACCGGTGTAAGAAGGGAGGTGAATATCGATTTAAAGGTGTTGTATTTGTATGTGCGCAGTATAAGTGGATGGGCTTGTAGCACAGTTAGAGATTGGTGGGTATGATATTGTGGGAATTACAGAGACGTGGCTACAAGAGGATCGGAGCTGGGAGCTATTATACATTATATCAGAATGACAGGAAGGTGGACAGGGGGTAGGGTGGCTCTGTTGGTTAGGAATGAAATTCGGTGAGGGGTGATATAGGATCAGAAAATGTAGTCATTGTGGATTGAGCTGAGATATTATACGGGTAAAAATACCCTAATGGGAGTTATTTATAGGCCCCCAAACAGTAACCAGTATTTAGGCTACATCCGGAGATAAAATTAGCATGTAAAAAAGGCAATGCTATGTGGTCATGGGAGATTTCAATATGCAGATAGACTAGGAAAATCAGGTTGGTACTGGACCCCAAGAAAGGGAATTTGTAGAGTGCCTCCAAGATGGATTCTTAGGACAGCTAGTGTGGAGCACACCAAGGAAAAGGCGATTTTGGATTTAGTGTTATGTAATGAACCGGCTTTGTAAAGGAAACTCAAGGTAAAGGAACCATTAGGAGGTAGCGACCACATCATAAGTTTTAATCTGCAATTTGAGAGTGGAAAGGTGAAATCGGATGTGTATTGCAGGTGAGCAAAGGGGACTACAGAGGCATGAGGGAGCTGGCCAAAGTTGACTGGAAAGGTGCCCAAGCAAGGATGATGGTGGAACAGCAATGGCAGGAATTTCTGCGAATAATCTGGACAATGCAGGATCTTTTCATTCCGAAGAGAAAGAAAGATTCTTGAGGCGACTATGGCTGACAAGGGAAGTTAAGGACAGTATTAAACTAAAAGAGAAGGCATATAACATAGCAAAGATTAGTGGGAAGCTAGATGATTGGGAAGCTTTTAAAGAACAACAAAAGCTTACTAAAAATAATATACGGGAAGAAAATATGAAATACGAAAGTGAGCCAGCCAATGATATAATAATATTGCAAGAGTTTCTTCAGTTACATAAAGAGTAAGAAAGAGGTAAGAGTGGATGATGGACCAATGGAGAATGATGCGGGTGAAGTGATAATGGGGAATAAAGAAATGGCAGAGGAGTTGAATAACTTTTTTGCATCAGTCTTCACAGAGGAACTCAGCAGCAATGTGCCTGAAATTCAAGAGAGTCAGGGGGTGGAAGTTAGTGGAGATGCTTGGGAAGCGGAAAGGGGTGAAGGTTGAAGTCACCTGATGGATTGCACCCTAGGGTTCTGAAAGAGGTGGCTTTAGAGACTGTAGAGGTATTGACAATGATATTTCAGGAATCACTAGAGTCAAGTGTGTTCCTAATTAATTGGAAAACTCCCGATATTACCCCATTTTACAAAAAGAGGGCAAGGCAGACGAATAGTGGGAACCATAGGCCGCTTAGTCTGACTGGTTGGTAAGATTTTAGAGTCCTTCATAAAGGATGAGGTTCCTGAGTACTTAAAAGTTCATGATAAAATAGGCCAAAGTCAGCATGGCTTTGTGAAGGGGAGGTCTTGCTTGACAAATTTGCTGGCATTCTTTGAAGAAGTAAATAGCAGGACAGACAAAGGAGTCAGTAGACGTTGTTTACTTTGATTTTCAGAGAGCCTTTGATAAGGTGCCACATGTTAGGCTGCTTAGGAAGATGAGAGCCCTCGGTATCAAAGTGCAGTTACTAGCATGGATATCAGGTTGGCTGAATAGCAGAAGGCAAAGAGTGGCAATAAAGGGGGCTTGTTCTGGTTGGCTGCCAGTGACTAGTGGAGTTCCACAAGGATCGGTGTTGGGGCCGCTACTTTTCACGTTTTATATTAATGATTTGCACGAGGGGATTGATCCAGGAATTAATAGGTTAACCTATGATGAGTGTTTATCGGTACTGGGCCTGTACTCGGTAGAGTTTAGACGAATGAGGTGGGACCTCATTGAAACATACAGAATAGTGAAAGGCTTGGATGGAGTGGATGTGGAGAGAATGTTTCTAATAGATGGAAAGTCTAAGACTAGAGGTCATAGCCTTGCACTGAAAGGATGTTTTAGGAAGGAGAAATTTATTTTGTCAGAGGGTGATGAATCAGTGAAATTTCTGCTGACAGGGTTGTCATGGTGAGTGGCTTTAATGTCCCCAATATTGACCAATGAAAGGTACAAAATGCGTATGCGGAGCAGAATTTGTGAGTGGTATCCAAAAGAGTTTCTTAAAACACTCTGGTTAATCCAATTCGAGGAGGGAACCATACTGGACCTTGTGTTGGGATACGAGCCTGTCTAAGGGTTGCTTCAGTAGAAGAGTATTTTGGGGACGATGATCGCTCCATACATTCCATGAGGAGGACAAGGTAAGAGCACTTTGGATCTGCAAAGAGGTAGTAAATTTTGTCATAAAGAAACAGAACGTATATGTAAGGTGTAAGAAGATAAAATCAGACAGGGCATTTGAAGAATATCAGGGCTTTCACTTAACTTTTTTTCTCTGTTGTCAGCTGGGCAACCAAGGCAGCTTTTTAGGTTACCAAATGACAGTTTAGGTGGTTATTTAAGACCGCTCTGGCCCCGCTCCGGCCTCGGCCCTGGCCCCGCTCCGGCCTCGGCCCTGGCCCCGCCTCGGCCCTGGCCCCGCTCCGGCCTCGGCCCTGGCCCCGCTCCGGCCTCGGCCCTGGCCCCGCTCCGGCCTCGGCCCTGGCCCCGGTCCGGCCTCGGCCCTGGCCCCGGTCCGGCCTCGGCCCTGGCCCCGCTCCGGCCTCGGCCCTGGCCCCGGTCCGGCCTCGGCTCCGGCCTCGCCCCGGCCCCGGCCCCGCTCCGGCCTCGGCTCCGGCCCCGCTCCAGCCTTGGCCCCGGCCCCGGCCCCGCTCCGGCCTCGGCCCAGCTCCGGCCCTGGCCTCAGCCTCGGCCCTGGCCTCGGCCCCGCTCCGGCCTCGTCCCTGGCCCCGCTCCGGCCTCGTCCCTGGCCCCGCTCCGGCCCCGCTCCGGCCCCGGCCCCGCTCTGGCCTCGTCCCAGGCCCCGCTCTGGCCTCGTCCCAGGCCCCGCTCTGGCCTCGTCCCAGGCCCCACTCCGGCCCCGGCCCAGGCCCCGCTCCGGCCCAGGCCCCGCTCCGGCCCAGGCCCCGGCCCAGGCCCCGCTCCGGCCCCGGCCCAGGCCCCGCTCCGGCCCCGGCCCAGGCCCCGCTCCGGCCCCGGCCCAGGCCCCGCTCCGGCCCCGGCCCAGGCCCCGCTCCGGCCCCGGCCCAGGCCCCGCTCCGGCCCCGGCCCCGCTCCGGCCCCGGCCCAGGCCCCGCTCCGGCCCCGGCCCAGGCCCCGCTCCGGCCCCGGCCCAGGCCCCGCTCCGGCCCCGCTCCAGCCCCGGCCCCGGCCCCGCTCCGGCCTCGGTCCCGCTCCGGCGCGCTCTACCCGGCCCCGGTCCCTCGCCCCCTGGCCCCTTGTGTGGCCGCTGCCAACCCACAGCCCGTGACAGTGCGGCCCACAGAGGGAGATGGGGCGGAGGGCAGCCATGGCCGGACAGCGCTGACCCGGGGGGCGAGTGGGGCCTGTCCCGAGGGATGTGCTCCTTCGGCCGCTTACACCTTGGTGCTCGGGTTCAGAGCAAACCTTCCCGCTTTCAATGACAGCGCCTACAAATATAGCACAAAAAATGACAATTTGGGCGTTTTTTAACAGGTACGAAGGTACGCGTTCCGTGTGTTAACAGTGTGTGCTGTAAGCTGCCATGTCCTCCACGTGGATTGAGCTGCTCCGTGCGTCATGCCCTTTGACCCGCTTACTTTACGTGCAACCCCCCCATACAGGTTGCAAGGAAATTTCTAAAGGCATTTCTGATAATGGCTGTTGAAACCGACTATAGCTAGATAACCTAGATAAATCCAATGTATAATTGAGAATGTTGCTTAAATAAGTACAGTACTGATACTCCATATTAAGAGCATTGATTTGCCATTAAAATGAATTCTGTAAAACGTGTCAATGTAGCAGTGACTATTGAACACTGCGGTTTTAATGTTGCACGGGTTCACAATTTCATTAATTCATCTTGATGGATTAAACCAAATAATAACATTGGGAATTAAAACACATTTGATTGCATTCCATTATGAAACATAGTGAATGTTCACTCTGAAGACATTTCCAGCACAATAGGGTGGGGGGGCGGGGGTGAATCAGTGCGGGATGGATAGATGGATGGAGGGGGGGGTTGAGAAGGCAATAGGTGCGGAATGGATGGATTGAGGCGGGGGAATTAGTGCGTGTTGGTTGAAGTAGGTGGAATGGTGAGGGGAGAGGGTGGGGAATGTCAGTGGGGTTGAATGGGGGGGATCAGTACGGGATGGACGTGGGGGATCGGTGCAGGATAAATGGATGGGGAGGAACAGTACAGGATGAATGGGGGTCGACAAAAATGCTGGAGAAACTCGGCGGGTGAGGCAGCATCTATGGAGCGAAGGAAATTGGCAACGTTTTGGGTCGAGAACCTCCTTCAGACTGAACCTTTTTGAATGGGGCGGATCAGTACAGGATGGATGGGGGGGATCAGCGCAGGATGAATGGAGAGGATCAGTACAGGATGAATGGGCGTGTCAGTACAGTTTGGATCGGAAAGTCTGTGCAGGATGAATGAGTGGTTCACTACAGGATGAATGGAGGCATCAGTAAAAGATGAATGGGTGGTCCGCAACAGGATGGATGGGGGCATTGCAACAGGATTGATGGGGGATCAGTGCAGGATGAATGTGGGGATCAGTACAGGATGAATGAGGGGTTCACTACAGGATGGATGGGGGAGCAGTGTAGGACGGATGAGAATGGGGGTCAGTACAGGATGAATTGGGGGACCAGTGTAGGATGGATGAGGAGTGGCAGGAGAATCAATGCGAGGTGGATAGGGTGACCAGTGCTGGAAGAATAGATGGGGGGGGGGGGGGGGGAGGGGAGCACAGGGGATGTCAGTGAGGACTGAATAGAGGTGGGAATGGGGGATCAGTGCGGGATGGAGAGGAGGGGTCTCAGGATAAGGGGGGGTGGAGGGGGCGTACGAGAGGGAGATAGCGAGAAGGGGGAGAAGGAAGGTCAGTGCTCCTCGGACAACACCGGCATCATCGCCCCGCTGCCTTGGCTGTCCCTGTCCACTGCCAAGTGCCGCCACCAAAGGGGGAAGCAGTTGGGATTCCCTCGCCACCGCCTCCCCTCCTCCGCCAGCCAACAGGAAGGTGCAGGGCCGAGCGGTGCAGGTGCTTCTCATCGCGGAGTCCTGGGACCCTTTGCCGGGGGTCGCCAGTGCGAATCTCCGTCCAGTGCGGCCTGTGGACATCGGGATCCGCGGACTCCGGTGGAAGGTGGCTGACGAGAGGTTCCCCGCGAGAGGGCCTGAACATCGGGCCAGCTATAGCGGTGACTGTGGGGGGGCTCAGGGGACCCCGACCATGGGTGAACATTGGGGAACATCAACGATGAGTTGGGGATAACTTCGGGTCCAGTGATCACAATACCATTAGTTTCAATATAATTATGGAGAAGGTCAGAACTGGACCAAGCGTTGAGATTTTTGATTGGAGAAAGGCTAACTTTGAGGAGATACGAAAGGATTTAAAAGGAGTGAATTGGGACATTTTGTTTTATGGGAAGGATGTAGAAGAGAAATGGAGGACATTTAAAAGCAAAATTTTAAGAGTACAGAATCTTTATGTTCCTGTTCGGTTGAAAGGAAATAATAATAATTGGTAAAGGTCATGGTTTTCAAGGGAAATTGGTGCGAAAAAAGAGAGGAAATCTACAATAATTATAGGCAGCCTGGAGTAAATGAGGTGCTTGAGGAGTATAAAGAATGTAAAAAGAATCTTAAGAAAGAAATTAGAAAAGCTAAAATAAGATATGAGGTTGCTTTGGCAAGTAAGGTGAAAGTAAATCCAAAGGGTCTCTACACCTATATTAATAGCACAAGGATAATGTGGGATAAAATTGGTCCATTGGAGAGTCAGAGTGGTCAGCTATCTGCAGAGCCAAAACAGATGGGGGATATATTGAACAATTTATTTTCTTCAGTATTCACCAAGGAGAAGGATATTGAATTATGTGAGGTAAGGGAAACAAGTAGAGTAGCTAAGGAATCTATGAGATTCAAAGAAGAGGAAGTACTGACACTTTTGAAAAATATATAAGTGGATAAGTCACCAGGTCCTGACAGGATATTCCCTAGGACACTGAGGAAAGTTAGTGTAGAAATAGCAGGGGGTATGACAGAAATATTTCAAATGTCATTAGAAACGGGAATGGTGCCAGAGGATTGGCGTATTGCGCATGTTGTTCCATTGTTTAAAAATGGTTCTAAGAGTAAACCTAGCAATTTTTTGAAGAGGTTACTAGGGAAATTGATGAGGATAAAGCGGTGGATGTTGTCCATATGGACTTCACTAAGGCCTTTGACAAGGTTCCACATGGAAGATTGGTTAAGAAGGTTCAATTGTTGGATATTAATGGTGGAGTAGCAAGATGGATTCAACAGTGGCTGAATGGGAGATGCCAGAGAGTAATGGTGGATGGCTGTTTGTCAAGTAGGAGGCCGGTGACTAGTGGGGTGTCTCGGGGATCTGTGTTGGGTCCACTGTTGTTTGTCATATACATTAATGATCTGGATGATGGTGTGGTAAATTGGATTAGTAAGTTTGCAGATGATACTAAGATAGGTGGCTTTGTGGATAATTAAGTAGATTTTCAAAGTCTACAGAGAGATTTAGACCATTTGGAAGAGTGGGCTGAAAGATGGCAGATGGAGTTTAATGCTGATAAGTGTGAGGTGCTATATCTTGGCAGGACAAATCAAAATAGGACGCACATGGTAAATGGTAGCGAATTGAGGAATGCAGTTGAACAGAGGGATCTAGGAATAACTGTGCATAGTTCCCTGAAGGTGGAATCTCATGTAGATAGGATGGTAAAGAAAGCTTTTGGTGTGCTGGCCTTTGTAAATCAGAGCATTGAGTATAGAAGTTGGGATGTAATGTTAAAATCGTACAAGGCATTGGTGAGGCCAATTCTGGAGTATGGTGTATAATTTTGGTTGCTATAAATAGGAAATATGTTAACAAAATAGAGAGAGTACAGAGGAGATTTATTAGAATGTTGCCTGGGTTTCAGCAACAAGTTACAGTGAAAGGTTGAACAAATTAGGTCTTTATTCTTTGGAGAGCAGAAGGTTAAGGGGGGACTTGATAGAGGTCTTTAAAATTATGAGAGTGATAAACAGAGTTGACGTGGATACACTTTTTCCATTGAGAGTAGGCAAGATTCAAACGAGGCCATGATTTGAGAATTAAGGGACAGAAGTTTAGGGGCAACATGAGGGGGAACGTCTTTACTCAGAGAGTGGCAGCTGTGTGGAATGAGCTTCCAGTGGAAAATGGTGGAGGCAGGTTCGATTTTATCATTTAAAAATAAATTGGATATGTATATGGATTGGAAAGGAATGGAGGGGTATGGTCTGAGTGCAGGCAGATGGGACTAGATGAGAATAAGTGTTCGGCATGGACTAGAAGGGCCTAGTTGGCCTGTTTCCGTGCTGTAATTGTTATATGGTTATATGGTGAGGTCGTGGAAGACTGGAGATTAAACAGTTTTGTTCCTTTGTTTAAGAAAAGCTGTGAGAATCCAGGTAATTATACGGGCCTCTTGTTCGTGGTAAGGAAACTATTGGAGCGGATTATTTGGGATAGAATTTCCATCCATTTGGAATAGAACGGGGTAATTAGGGACGATCACCATGGCTTTGTACGAGGCATGTTGTATCATAGAAACATACAAAATAGGTGCAGGAGGAGGCCATTTGGACCTTCGAGCTTGCACCGCCGTTCACTGTGATCATGTCTGATCATCCGCAATCTGTAACCCGTGCCTGCCTTCTCCCCATTTCCCTTGATTCCGCTAGTCCCAATAGCTCTATCTAACTCTTTTTAAAATTCATCCAGTGAATTAGCCTCCACTGCCTTCTGTAGCAGAGAATTCCACATATTCACAACTTTCTGGCTGACTATCGTACTAACTTGATTGAGTATTTTTGAGGAGATCGCGAAGATGACTGATGGGGGTATGGCTGTGGATGTTGTCTACATGGATATTAGTAAGGCATTTGACAAAGTCCCCCATAGCAGGCTAATTCTGACGATTAAGATTCACGAGAACCACAGTGGTCGACGTATTCAAAACTGGCCTACTTATAGAAGACAGGATTGTGGGTAGAATGACAATTGATTATTGATGTCTGTGATTGGTGGAGTTCCGCAGAGATCTGTGTTGGGACCTCTGTTGGTTGTGAAATATGTTCATGACTTGAACGTATACGTAAACGGGTTGGTTAGTAAGTTTACAGATGAGACCAAGATTGCCGGAGACACAGACTGTGAGGAAAGCTGTCAAGATAAACAGCCGGATATATATCAGCTACAGAAATGGTAGATGGAGTTTACTCTGAGCAAGTGTGAGGTGTTGCACTTTTGGAGATCAAATGTAATGGGAAAATATGCAATTCATGGCATGAACCTTACCAGCATTGATACACAGAGGGATCTTGGGGTCTAAGTCCATAAGTGGCGAATGTTAAAGAAGAGATAAGGTATGCTTGCCTTCATCGGTCGGGAATTTGTATAAGATTCTGCAAGTCACGTTGCAACTTAATATTTTGCCTGGGCCTCATTTTGGGTATTGTTTGCAGTTCTGGTCACCAAATTACAGGATGGATGTGGAAGCTTTGGAAATGGCATGGAAGTAGTTTGTCAGAATATTGCCTGAATTAGAGGGTAGCCTTTAGGAGAAGTCATAAGGAATAGCAGTTGAATTAGGCCATTTGGCCCATCAAGTCTACTCTGCCATTCAATCATGGCTGATCTATCTCTCCCTCTTAATCCAATTCTCCTGCCTTCTCCCATAACATCTGACACCTCAACTAAACAAAAAGATTGGTTGGACAGGTTGGAGGAACTTGTATTGTTTGTTTCCAGAGTACTGGAGGCTGATAGAAGTATATAAAATAATGAGAGTCATAGACAGTTAGAACTTATTCCCAAGAGTAAAAATGCTAGATACTAGAGGACATAGCTTTAACTTTGAAGGAGTTGTGCAGGAAATGTTTTTTTTTACACACAATGGTGGGTGCCTGGAACGTGTTGCCAAGGGTACTGGTGTAAGCAGATACATAATTATATTTAAGAGGTTTTTAAATAGGTACATGAGGAATATGGGCCAAATGCAAACAGATGGGACTAGCTTAGTTGAGACATCTTGGTCAGCTTGGACGAGTTGGGCTGAAGGGCTTGTTTTTGTGCTGCATGACAAAATGATATTAGAATGGAGGGATACGGATCAGATGCCGGCCAAGGAGATTAGTTGAAGTGGGGATCATGTTTGGCATATACATTGTCTGCCTGTTCCTGTGCTGTTCTACGTTCTGTTAGTTTTCAATGGGGCTTTAGTTGTCACATGTGCAACTGCACAGTGAAATTCTTTTTGCATATTTACACATGCAGGCACTGTTTTTGTCATTTCCGCAAGTCCACACATTCGTTAGCGTCCGACTGATCTCGCTATCCCTTGATCTCACTATCCTCCATGTTCTTGGTGAATATCATTGCAAACTGCTTATTTGGTATCTTGCCTACATCCTCTGATCACCTTTATCCTTGAGTGATCCTATCCTTTCCTAATTATGCTCTTGTCTTTAAAATATGTCTGAAAAAACATTACGATTCTCTTTAATTGGACTTGCCAGTGACATTTCATGGCTCCTTCTGGACTTCCTAATTTATAGTGGGTGGCAATTTGGTTGGCAGTGTGAACTGTGAAGAGGATGTTAGGAGGTTGCAGGGTGACCTGGACAGGTTGGGTGAGTGGGCAGATACGTGGCAGATGCAGTATAATATAGATAAATATGAGGTTATCCACTTTGGCAGCAAAAACAAGACCTGGGCGTCCTTGTACACCAGTCACTGAAAGTTGGCGTGCAGGTACAACAGGCAGTGAAGAAAGCTAATGGAATGTTGGCCTTCATAACAAGAAGATTGCAGTATAGGAGTAAAGGGGTTCTTCTGCAGTTGTATAGGGCTCTGGTGAGACCACATCTGGAGTATTGTGTCCAGTTTTGGTCTCCTAATTTGAGGTAGGACATCCTTGTGATTGAGGCAGTGCAGTGTAGGTTCACGAGATTGATCCCTGGGATGGCGGGACTGTCATATGAGGAAAGATTGAAAAGACTAGGCTTGTATTCACTGGAGTTTAGAAGAATGAGGGTGGATCTTATAGAAACATATAAAATTATAAAAGGACTGGACAAGCTAGATGCAGGAAAAATGTTCCCAATGTTGGGCCAGTCCAGAACCAGGGGCCATAGTCTTAGAATAAAGGGGAACCCATTTAAGACTGAGGTGAGAAAAAACGTTTTCACCCAGAGAGTTGTGAATTTGTGGAATTCCCTACCACAGAGGGCAGTGGAGGCCAAGTCATTGGATGGATTTAAGAGAGAGTTAGATAGAGCTCTAAGAGCTGGTGGAATCAAGGGATATGGGGAGGAGGCAGGAACGGGTTATTGGTTGGGGACGATCAGCCATGATCACATTGAATGGCGGTGCTGGCTCGAAGGGCTGAATGGCCTCCTCCTGCACCTATTTTCGATGTTTCTATGTGGTTGCTTGAGTTGTTTCTGTGCAGTTTCTATGTAGTTGTAGTATGTTTTTTCTATGTAGTTTTTCCTACTTACTTTATATTCCTGAAAGGCACGGACGGATTTAATCTTCCTAAAGCTTGCTAAAACTTCCGTGCCTTTCAGTAAATTTTTGGCTAAATTTACAACCCTTCTTGTCTTCCAATGTTCTCTTGGCTTTCCATCCTTGTCCCTCCTTACTGGAACATGCCGGTACTGAACTCTGATCAACTCGTCTTTAAACAACTCCCACATGACAGAAGTCATCCTGCCCCATAACGGTTAATCCAATTTACAACTCGAGCTCCTGCCTAATAATGTTGTAATTTGTCCTTTCACAAGGTCCAGCCTTGTCCTTATTCATAACCATCTTAAAACATAGAGTTGTGATATGCAAAGTTCCCTGAATGCACTCCCACTGAAACACCAGACACCTAAGCAGACTCGTTTCCCAATTCAAAGTCTAGTAGTGTCTCACATTTTAATGATTCAGTGATATTTCAATCTTTGGGTGTTAATGGCGGAGTAGCAAGATGGATACAACAGTGGCTGAATGGGAGATGCCAGAGAGTAATGGTGGATGGCTGTTTGTCAGGTTGGAAGCCGGTGACCAGTGGGGTGCCTCAGGGATCTGTATTGGGTCCACTGTTGTTTGCCATGTATATCAATGATCTAGATGATGGGGTGGAAAATTGGATAAGTAAGTATGCAGATGATACTAAGATAGGGGGTGCTGTGGATAATGAAGTAGATTTTCAAAGTCTACAGAGAGATTTGGGCCATTTGGAAGAGTGGGCTGAAAGATGGCAGATGGAGTTTAATGCTGATAAGTGTGAGGTGCTACATCTTGGCAGGACAAATCAAAATAGGACATACATGGTAAATGGTAGGGAATTGAGGAATGCTGTGGAACAGAGGGATCTAGGAATAACTGTGCATAGTTCCCTGAAGGTGGAATCGCATGTAGATAGGGTGGTAAAGAAAGCTTTTGGTGTGCTGGCCTTTATAAATCAGAGCATTGAATATAGGGAAGTCATGTTAAAATTGTACAAGGCATTGGTAAGACCAATTCTGGAGTATGGTGTACAATTTTGGTCACCTAATTATAGGAAGGATGTCAACAAAATAGAGAGAGTACAGAGGAGATTTACTAGAATGTTGCCTGGGTTCCAGCAACTAAGTTACAGAGAAAGGTTGAACAAGTTAGGTCTTTATTCTTTGGAGCACAGAAAGTTAAGGGGGGACTTGATTGAGGTCTTTAAAATGATGAAAGGGATAGACAGAGTTGACGTGAATAAGCTTTTCCCATTGAGGGTAGGAAAGATTCAAACAAGAGGGCATGACATGAGAATTAAGGGACAGAAGTTTAGGGGTAACATGAGGGGGAACTTCTTTACTCAGAGAGTGGTGGCTGTGTGGAATGATCTTCCTGCAGAAGTGGTGGAGGCAGGATCGATTTTAACATTTAAAAGTAAAGTGGATAGGTATATGGACGGGAAGGGAATGGAGGGGTATGGTCTGAGTGCAGGTAGATGGGATTAGGAAAAAATAAATGGTCGGCACGGACTGGAAGGGCCGAGAAGGCCTGTTTCCGCGCTGTAATTGTTATATGGTTATATGGTATATGGTTATTGTCACATACCTAGGTACAGTGAAATTCTTTGCTTTTGCATACAATACACAAAGTATGCAAAGAGTAGTCACTTATCTGAAGCAGACATCCAAAACAGTAATCGGTAGAGTCCCGATGGTCCCTCTTTGTTCCCTGAGGCCCAACCATCAACCACCTCGTCTTCAGCATGACCACCTATCCCCCTCATACAGTTCGCCAGCGAGCCATCCCTCTCTTCCCTGGTCCTTCATGCCCTAGGGGGGCGCCTCCCGCAGCTGACCTTGAAGGTGTGGCAAGTTGTCCCCACTCCCAAACCTTTATTGAGTACAAGAGGTTTAAACAGGACAAAGTCCTAGTCAATGTTGAGAGTTTTTTTAAAATCTTTCTCTAATGCTGCGTTTTTTGTTTTGTCTAACAGGATTTGATTGCAGATGTGGAAACCTTTTCTGTGGGCTTCACCGCTACTCAGACAAACACAGCTGTCCTTATGATTACAAGGCTGAAGCAGCAGAGAAGATCAGGAAAGAGAATCCCATTGTGGTGGCTGAAAAAATTCAGAAATTATGAACTGCAATATTGTAGCAAGACTTTCATGTGGGAAAATCCAACATGGTATCTTGAAGACCCCAGCTTAATACAAAACCTGTTTGTGTGCAAACGGATAGGCATGAGATTGGCAGATGGTTTAGTCAATGGCTTCCTGCTGATGGAAATTTGCCCTGTGGTACAATGAAGAAACTATATTATCAAGTATGGAAAGTTAAAGCAGCCAAGGAACAAGGTGAACTGTACCACACATGCAGTCCCTTTTTCAGCAGCGGGCTTTTGACTGTGCCTACTGTCTTATTAATCTACTGAGATCAAGTCTGCAGGGAACCAGGCCACTGTACCCATTTATGTGCCTGTAGGTACTTGTGCCCCTTTGCAGAACCCTGAGTAATGACCTCATTTGGCTTACTTCTTTAATGAGCTATGAACTTATTCTTTGTGTGTTGGATTTAGGTGATTATATACTTTTTTTCCCCTCAGGTAATTACCGATGTATAGCAGGGATCTGGCGTTGTCCAGTACTCTACAGACTGAAAGATGGACTTAGAAGTTGCCATGGTACACAAGAGAAGAGAAGATGCTGAAATCAATCTAATAAACTGATTAAAATTAATTTTCAGAGTTAAATGAAAAAGACAACAGTCATACACTATCCTGTGTATCATGGCTGCTTTCTGAGCTAAAAAGGTTATTTCATGCAGGTAAGTATAGATATTATTCATGGCGCAATTTCGAAAGTATTTTTTTATGGGTCTTTATGGCAAACAGGAGGTTAGCCAAAAGAGTCTTTACCCAGACAGATTAGAGGGACAGTATCTCATTTCAGTAAATTTGCTGTCGGATTTACAGTGATGGATTATACCAAAAGATCCCAATCTATTTTTAATGTCCGCCATATTTATGGAAATCTCCACAGCATGGCATTAAAAGGAAACAAAAAGAATCTACGTCTGGCAAATGACTTGGGATTTCTTTGCAGTATTATTGCCTTCATTGAATTTTTGAAAGAAATATATTGGGTTTGTGGCATCCAGATTAGTTTTGAGCCAAAAAGTGATTGTGTCTCAAATGGATATGAGACTGGTCTTGGCATGGTCCGGTTCACTGCACACTTCAAGCTGAGCTACATGCAAATAAATTGCAGTGTTGCAGTCTTTGACCATTTTTTTTCCCTTCCTTTTTAATAGCTAATTTCAGCTTTGATAGTTACTCACTTTGTAACAATGTACAGTTTAAACTTGTAAATTGGAAAGGGATGTGGGTGGAAGACTTTGATGACTGAATGCTTTGGGTGCCAGTTGTGTGCTTGTTTTTCTTCTATATAATTTTCTTCATGTAATGAAAGTATGATATAAAATGATAATATATTGTAGTTTGCTTGAATTGTGTGTTTCCGGTCATGTTAGTTTAGTTTTGGATTTCTGAAGTTTCAGCCAGGCGCTTGCACATGCTCCAACTGTAGCCTTTCACTGTATGACACCTAACCAAGCAACCCATCTCTCTCTCTCTCTCTCTCTCTCTCCACCTCTCTCCACATTGCTATTAAACATTTTTCTTTCTTGGCCCACACACAAATTATGGTGGGAATAAATTGAAATGCTGACCCGATCACCACAATGTTTTATGACCATATCCAATGAAAAGCCTGTTGAGAATACGAGCGGGTCAGGTTCACGTGTGCGCTTAAAAAGAAATTTACCTTCTCCTGAAGTGTCCATAATAAATGCAATCCAATATATTAGGAACAATACATGGTAAATGGGGGAGAGAAACAATGAGCAAAGAAGCATTGTTGTGTACACAGATAATTCTAAGTCCAAATTAGGACCGAGATGATTTGGTAGAATGTACGTCCATTTTAAGCTTTGCACGCTGTGTTTTCTAACAATTTCTGGGAGTAATTTTCCCTCAAATTTTTGTGCTTTGGTCTATTCCCTCCTTTGCAAATCCTGAGACTAATGTGAATTTTAATGGAATCAAATGCATAATTTCTATTTTGTTGGCCTTTGTCCTGGATTTTCATTGCATATCAGGAATGCAAATTCAAATGTTATATTTGAATAGACACCAGCAATATTAGTAGGTGAAACACTTAATTTTGAAAACATACGGCCCCTATGCAATTGAAATATGTACTCCAATCAAAATGACAAATTTTAAACTGCCAAAATGCAACAAATTTAAAAAAAAAGTTGCTTCTTACAAAGTTGGTTAATGGTAAATGCGCATTACGTCAGATCAGTATTGCCCCTTCTCCCAACATGCCCCAACCTTTACCAACAACCTGTCTAGTATCATGGACTTTTTTTTCTTTTTATTAAAAAAAAGGAAAACACCACTGTTGTCGTCAGCTAAGACTTATTTTGCAGTTTTACTTGTGTTGAAAATTAATTATGAAGAAGGAATATCTCAATGTTCATTTTGAGATGGCAGCAGAATATCACGCCAGTCCTACTCTACAAAGAATAAAGTTTGCAGATCAGCCACCATGTTTAACTATTATCCAAACCTTATTCTTTCAAATCAATGATTTGCTTTGATGAATGAAGAGACTTGGTTTCTGTTGAAGCAGTCTTTAATTTTGCTGCTTTTAAACTTGTATGAACAGGTTTCAGTTGTACTGTGTAGTCATAAATTATCTCCGTAAAATGTGTTGTTTCATTATGCACTAACTGTGGATGGAAGGAATCGAATGCACTGTTAGGTTATTGATAAATTTTGATTTCAAAATTACTTTTTTTATTTTTAATTGGATCTGCCATTTAACATCTTGTTTAGACTGTTAAAGTGTTGCTAGTTCACAAACCCATGTAAACCCAGACGAATTTTGGTTCTTCAAAGTAATTGTGTAGTTAACAATACTCAATACTCTGAGTAAGGTGCCATTCAAGAATAAAACTTCCATTTACAGTCTACCGTTAATGCTGTTTTTGCTTGAAGAATTACCCAGTAATTAAACATTTCAATAATACAGTGCAGGATTTTATTTAACAGGATTTCAGTATGACTTCACAAATTTTGAAATGCCCAATCCCGTAGAACTTTGTTACATTCTAAAAACAACTCAATGCGCTTGGTTATAAAAACATTTTGAGCCAGTTGTCCTACCCTGACCACTTGGTTGGATCTACAATTATTTCTTTCCTTGCAAAGGTTGGCTGGTGGTTATGTGGAATTCTAACCTGGGAAGAGCTTGCTAGTTGTCATTGGAAAATGCTATGGAGAATTTTAACGTCCACGAAAACTGGAGACTGCCCGATGGGATCTCTATTTTGTCACTTTAAAGAATAGCAATTCCGGTACCATAGCCTGAGATACGAGACCGTAGATGCTGGAGGCTAGAGCAACTGACAAATCGCTGGAGCAACTCGGCAAGTTGGGCAGCATCCGTGGAGACAAATGGACTGTCAATGTTTCAGGTTTAGACTCCTCATCTGGACAGATAATTAATTTTGTATTGTATCTCGACAGATGAAGGATCTCAATACAAAATATTAAATGCCCATTTCTTCCGCAGATGCTACCTTACCTGCTGAGTTCCTCCATGAGTTTGTGTTTTGTTCCAGTATTGCATGGTTCCATGGAATGTGTTCCAGGTCTGGAGTGAGTGACTGAACACTTTGAACACTTACAATTGTTCTTGTTTCACAAATGTTGCGCATCTTTAGAAATGTCCTTGCTTGGATGGAATCAGATTCCTACGTTTGTCGAACATTAAGATTAAAACGGAGATACAATTAGAGTTCCGCAGGCTAGGTAACATGAATTGGCAAAACTGTTAAATGAAAGTACACTTTAGCTTTTAAAAGATAAACACTAGTAATATTGGTATGTCCTGTTTCAAGTTTTATGCACTTCAAATATTATGTGTCCTAGCATTTATTATGCATTTAATGTTCATTTAACTTGTGGCATTTCTTTGCAAACCTTTTCACAAAGATCTACCCTATTTTTGCAGCATATTTTTTTTGTGGTTGATCTGATAAATGCTAATGGATAGTATGTTATTGCCATCTTTTAAAGAGACCTGACAAATTCATTTTTACTTTCCCTTACCTTGCCTTTCTCCATATACCTTCCCCTTCACAGTTAATGATGGTGTTCATAATTTAACATCACATCCATTGGAAAGTATGTTGTGCCTTCAAAGTGGATGCTACTATGCTATATCCATCAAGCCATCAGCTAGCTCCCTCCTCATTCCTTGGCCATTCACTGTGTGGAGGCAGGAAATAGATTTTGGTGACTTGTCACAATTTCACCTGCCTCTTGAAAATTTAATGGGAAGGCCAGGTGTTGCAAGTACATTGGAAATGTCTCCTATATCCTCACGGATAGTAACAGTCAAAAGGAGCACGTTTATTGTGGTTATTAAATTTCCCAGGCAAGCAATTATATCCCAGAGAAATTTAATCTCAATGGACACTAAGTGCAACAACTTCTATCTTCCGTTTGCTTAATGCTGATTTGGATTTGCATTTGTAAGATGACGCATGTGCCTATGTATTTAATAAGGACCACTAGACAATATTGCATTACTGAAATTATTTTGTATGAAAATGGCAAAGTATGCAATGGTATTTGAAAGTAAAGTACAATTGATCATTTTAATATCTAATGTGGCACAAATATTTTTGACAGAAGTAATGATCCTAATTTTGACATTTGAACAAATTATTGTTGTCCGGTAAATCTCCTTCTGGCAGATTCAGGTGGCATAGTGAGGCGTTACCCTTTCCATACTGCTGATTCCTGCATAATACATAATCTAAACTGAAATATTTGATGATATTGTCGATTTTGTTATTCACAGTATGAAAGATGCCTGTTTTCCTAAGTATGTAGTTTCCAACAGGCACGGTTCACTTTTGTGTGTTGATACACCATGGTTGAACTTCTCTTTTCGTAAAAAGAAACATTATTCTAGATATCTTTTATTGTGGGGGCTAAGTTGGTTAGGCTTGAGAATATAAATTTTACCATGTATTAATTACCACATGTTCTGCATAGCTACCAGGAAATTTTGGAAAATGTAAGAATTCATGAAACTATTTCATCGTTATTCTTGCTTTTTCTGTGAAATACCTCATTTTGGTTTGGCTAACTTTGCCAAGCAATCTGTGCAATCCTTAAATCCATACATACCCTGAGATGTGACAGAATTATCAATTTTTAACCTTCCTACCAGCATGGATCTTTCAGCTGCTTAACTGAGAAGATTGAATCCAAAAACATCTTCACTATAAACTGACAAGCCTGGTTTCTGAGTGGAATTTATTTTCAGTTGCTGTATAGGAGGCAAGAATACATAGATAAGGACAAATTAACATTCAAGAAGATTCTCTGTCCCTGTGGAACATCAAAGACTGAACTTCATGGTGCCTTTTGAGATGGAGTTTTTTAAATACATTGAGCTTTTCAGTATTCTGAGTTGATTGCTAGTGAAGTTAGACTTGTAGGGTTTTGTTTGATGTGTTACTTGGACACCACTGAACTTAACTGTGGCTGCTTTTTTACTTTCTTGTATTCCTTCACCTCGATAATAAATCATGGCAGGATTAGTCTCTGAAATTGAAGTCTAGTTTGCTTCTTCAAGAAATTGCTTGACTCATAATCCCATCATTTTTTTTGTTAAAACCCATGAGATTGTGGAAGGCAAACAGTTTTGTGCACCTTTCAAGGGATAGAAAGTGAGGCTGAGATTTTTCTTTAAATAGATAAACAGATCTGGGCTAATTCTGCCCCAGTTGAAATCCAGGCACTTGTTGGAAGAGGTCCGATGTATTTTGTGATGGAATTGTATTCTTGAAGAGGGGCAAGTGCTGAAAACTGAAGAGCTTCCATAACCATGAATATCATAGAAATGGATCAGTTAATTTTTATGGAAGTGTGGTATTGCCTCTGTCTAGCAATGCCACCATATTTAACATTGTTTTCTAATTCAAAACTAAATAAAGTAGATAGTTTACTGGTCATTTACTGAGTTTTGTAAGTGAGCCTCTGCTACACACTATTTTCAATGTGTTTTTTTTTTTGCCCAGCAAAATGCAAGCTTCTGATTTAACTTAGTGCATGCACTTCATTTACTTTGGTTATATTTTACAGTATATTGACTGTTTATTGTACATTGTCACTAAAAACCCCAGGTTTTTGAATTTGTACAGAGTACACTATTATATTCAAGTTAATACTTTATTTAGCTTGTGTTTGGGAAATGTTGTAATGTGTAAATAAACTGTTGTACAGATATTATAGTAAGCCGGTTTCTTGCCTAAAGCCTGTTTACACTGTCTGGTTCACACTTGCGGGTCATTCTGTTGAAACACGAAAATGGGTTGTGGTATGTGGATTTAAAGATCATATGTCGTATGCGATTATAATATTCTTCCCAAAATAACTAGTTTTTACACTGGGGCAAGGGGATATTCAAATCTCCCCATTCTGTTCTAATTAGATGGCTAAAACAAATAAACTGTATATGATATAACTGAACCAAAGATTACTATTGGTCAGGGGCCATTGCTACTGGTGACGCATGTACTGTTTACTGACTATAAATGAAAATGAATGGACTGACTAAATGGGAACGAGTACAACGAACATTAACTTACCCACCACACTTTTATGGGAGAACTGTTTAAATTTTAATATGTTAAAAGTTTCATTGGTTCTAAGTATAAACTGAGTTATTTGTGTATTTGCGTTATAGTACTTGTATACCAAGATTAGAACTCTCATTGTTTTTGGATGTGTGTGAATCTAACTCCAGGACTAAAAAGCAGACTTTAATTTGCCTACCAGCATTTCTGCCAGTTTATTCAGTTTACAATAAGCAAAAGCACTATTATTCAAATTTAAGTGTAAACAAACTACTAGAGGTAACTTAAGTATGATTTTTCACCGTGATCCAATTCAAAATGTGTGTTTTCAGTTATACTAATCCCCGAGTTATTCCGCTGAAAATATTTACCTGCAACATGGACACCACTAAATTTTGTTAAACTTCTGATTGGAATGGGCCTAACTTGCCCACACCGGCCAACATGTCCCATCTACGCTGGTCTCACCTGCCTGCGTTTGGCGCTAAACCTGTCCTATCCATGCACCTTTCTAAATGTTTCTTAAACATTGTGATAGTGCCTGCCTCAACTATCTCCTCTGGCAGCTTGTTCCATACACCTACCACCCTTTGCGTGAAATTGTTTCTCCTTAGATTCCTGTTAAATCATCCCCCCCCCCCCCCCCCCCCTCCCATGGAGCGTAGATTGCTGAAGTAGCTTCAAGGTATTGTAGGCTAAAAACGACACTGTTTTGGTTTCCTCGTGTTTTACTGATCTAAAAATTGTACAGTGCTATAAACACTCGAGTTTAAGTCTGAAGAAAGGTCTCGACCCGAAATGTCACCGATTCTTTCTCTCGAGAGATGCTGCCTGTCCCGCTGATTTACTCCAGCATTTTACATCCAGCTATTTTTGGTTTAAACCAGCATCTGCAGTTCCTTTCAACAGCACTAGTTAATTTGTGTTGTGGGAGGGCGGGTGATTGGTAAAGCTGCCATTGTTAGAAAGCTTGCTGGGCATTATCAAATTTAGCTGCCAAGCCCTTTAATTGGATATGGGAAGTGTGAACAAAAATCATCAGGTTTAAAGACAAGGTCGCTGTGGGAATTTCAGACTTTAGCCGAGAATGATTGACTACATAGCTGGCAACAGAATAATAAAGGAAACCTCCAATTGACCGGAACAGGGGAAATGTCAGTGGCTATACAAAGGAGCAAGATCGTAAAAGCAAATGAAAATCATGTTCATAATTCAATTTGTTTTTGCTGCATTAGCCCATTGTTATTAACAAGGACAAGGCAGATGAGCAAACTGAATTGGTCTGAAGAAGGGTTCTGACCAGAATGTCACCCATCCTTTTCCCCCGGAGAAGCGGCCTGACCCACTGAGTTACTCTAGCACTTTGTGTCTATCTTCAGTATAAATCTACATCTGCACTTCCTTACTACATCTGCAGTTCCTAACCTTTGATGCAAATCTGTATGTGGGCAACAAGGCTTGTGATAGTGAGAGAACGGAATGATCCCAGGAGAGCGGTGAAATAACCTGGTCTACACAAAGTACATGCAATGGGGAGCAGCTAAGGCCAGACCAGTCTGACAATGTTGGATAAAAGGTCATGTTCTATAACCATCTAAGTTCTTGAAATGGCCTGCACGACCCTAATCGTATCTCAGCAAAGGAACACCATGGACCACCTCTTGCACTACCCTGGACTTGCTTTCAAATTGCACATTGCTCCATGTTTGCTTTCCAGTCTCTATTCTCACTGTCTTGCAGAATCTGTAGAATTTGTTTTTGTGTTTTGAGTCTCTGTGCCTGTGATGCTACTGCAAGCAAGATGTTCGGAGTGCAAGTCTGCTTTGGGACAGAGATGATTAACAAGGGAAATAGTTGAGTGCGAGAATTAACACTCTTTGTTGACGGTGGATGTATCAGTTTGTTCCGATTTTGTGTCTCAAGGGCTCCATATGAAGTCTTTGTACTCAAGTGTTGCAAGAAGCATTTTTCTTGCACATTCATGGTCAAGATGTTCATCACTACTTGTGCCTATAACAAACTTGTGAAGAGATTACAATTGAAACTGAGCTGCAAATCAAAGAGAGACCTGATTTGTGAGCTGTGGTGCAGCTTCAGATAATTAAGGACAGGAATAGAATTGACTGGAGTTGGTGGTGGATGCAGGTGCCGGCATCCAGTGGTATGAATATTGATTTATCTAACTTCAAGTAACCCTTACATTCCCTCTCTCTCCATCCCTCCCTCACCTAAGTCACTCTAGCTTCTTGTTCTCACCCAACAAACAGCTAACAATGGCATATTTCCTTTATCATTGTTACCTTTTTGCATATCTTTCATTCAATTGTACTATATCTCTCTACATCACCGTCGATATCTCTTCTTTCCCTTTCCCTCAACTCTCAATCTGCCCCGGAAACGTCACCCATTCCTTCCCTCCAAAAATGCTGCCTGACCCACTGAGTCACTCCAGCGCTTTGTGTGTATTGTGATGGATGCCGTCTTTGGTCCAGATCTGGCATGTGAATGCAAATCTGCGTTCTGGACTGGGTGTGCACTTGCCTAACATCGATCTCAATGAGAACTTTTTGGATGAAATTGGCTCACCCAGCCGTGAAGTCCTGCAACATACAAAAGAGTTCCAACGATCAATCAGCTAGATCCCAGCCTTGTGATGTGAAAGGATGTTGGGAGGTTGCAGGGTGCCCGGGGCAGGTTGAGTGAGTGGGCAGATGTAGTATAATATAGATAAATGTGAGGTTATCCACTTTGGTGGCAAAAACAAGGGGACAGATTATTATCTCAATGGGGTTAGGTTAGGTAAGGGGGCAGTACAGCGAGACCTGGGTGTCATTGTACACCGGTCACTGAAAGTTGGTATAGCAGGCAGTGAAGAAAGCTAATGGAATGTTGGCCTTCATAACTAGAGGATTTCAGTATAGGAGAGAGAGAGAGAGAGGTTCTTCTGCAGTTGTATAGGGCTCTGGTAAGACCACATCTGGAGTATTGCGTACAGTTTTGGTCTTCTAATTTGAGGAAGGACATCCTTGTGATTGAGGCAGTGCAGCGTAGGTTCATGAGATTGATCCCTGGGATGGCGGGACTGTCATATGAGGAAAGATTGAAAAGACTAGGCTTGTATTCACTGGAGTTTAGAAGGATGAGGGGATCTTATAGAAACATAAAATTATAAAAGGATTGGACAAGCTAGATGCAGGAAAAATGTTCCAAATGTTGGGCGAGTCCTGAACCAGGGGCCACAGTCTTAGAATAAAGGGGAAGCCATTTAAGACAGGTGAGAAAAAACATTTTCACCCAGAGAGTTGTGAATTTGTGGAGGCCAAATCACTGGATGGATTTAAGAGAGAGTTAGATAGAGCTCTAGGGGCTAGTGGAATCAAGGGATATGGGGAGAATGCAGGCATGGGTTATTGATTGGGGATGATCAGTCATGATCGCACTGAATGGCGGCGCTGGCTCGAATGGCCGCCTCCTGCACCTATTTTCTATGTTTCTAAAGCTAATGAGAAAATGCTTTTCTTCAGTTAGTATTTCATGGGTTAATGATTTTTTTACCTGTTAAGTGAATGTTTAGATGGTAACAATCCAACTCATTGTAAAAGATTGTTGGAAATATTTGCCTAGACATTTGTGGCAAGCACTGTGGTGCAGCAGTAGAGGTGTTGCCTTACAATGCCAGAGACCCGTGTTCGATCCTGACCATGGGGGCTGCCTGTACGGAGTTTGTACGTTCTCCCTGTGACCTGAATAGGTATTCTCCGGGTGCTCCAGTTTCCTCCCACACTCCAAAGACATACAGGTTTGTAGGTTAATTGGCTTCTGTAAATTGTCCCTAGTGTGTGTAGAATAGTGCTAGTGATTGGTGGTCAGTGGGGACTCCAGTTTCCATACGGTGTAAAGTAAAGTAGCAATATAAATTAGTTTAGTTTAGAGATACAGTGACTACAGGAAACAGGCTCTTAAGGCCCCCTATTTCACGCCATCCAGCGATCCCTGTGCATTAACACCCATATTTTAGTTCCTAGCTCCGATTAAGGTGATCATAGTTGGACTATACTCACTGGACCCATTTTCTTTTTACACCTAATGTCTGGCGTCCTGCTAATGTAGATCTCTATTTTGTTAACTATAATTGTAAAGAAAGGAACTGCAAATTCCAGTTAGAAGAGCACAAATCACCATATGTCCTTGCAAACTGTTTTTCATTTTGGCCAGTCGTTTAAAAACAACTTCCAACAACACTTGAACACCCAGATGCCATTTGGATCTCTCATGACACCAAATCTGAATGATCTAACACAACAACTGCTGTCCCAAAGTTATTGTTCACACTCGACTAAGTCCCTTGTTCTCATCTCTGTCCAACCCACTCTAGCCTCCTGTCCTTGACCTCTTATAACTAGTATTCTATGACTCAATCCTTTGCCTACTCATTTTTCCTCAACGTTTAAGCTCCCCCTTAAACCCCATTCATTCAATCGCATTCCTGAGCTGATGTAATTCCAATTTTCTTCCAAGTAATGATGTGTAGTTCCCCGCCTACGTAACTTTAAAGATGATAACAACTAGGAGTCATTAATAGAGGAATAGCTTTCACTAGAGAATGGTTGGAATATTGAAAGTCACCAGGAATGAGTGGGTTAACCTATGATGAGTGTTTGGCGGCTGTACTCGCGGGAGTTTAGCAGAATGAGGGGGAGACTCGTTGAATCTTATTGAACAGTGAAAGACCTGGATAGAGTGGATGTGGAGAGGATATTTCTACTAAGTGGAGAGTCAAGGATCAGAGGTCATGGCCTCAGAATTAAAGGATGTTCTTTTAGGAAGGAGAAGGGAAATGTCTTTAGTCAGAGAGTGGTGAATCTGTGGAATTCTTTGCCACAGAAGGCTGTGGATGTAGTCAGTGGATATTTGTACGGCAGAGTCGAAGGCAGGCAAGACGAAGGTGATAGTGATTGGCTTCAGGGAACAAAGCAGTATACGTATAGTATATTTTGATGATGTCAAAGTAGAGATGGTTGAAATTGAAGTTCCTAGGAATAAATATCACAGCACATTGTCCTGGACTACCTATGTCGAAGCAGTGGCCGAGAAAACACACCAACATCTTTTCTTCCTTGTCTTCTACGAGAGAAGAGGAGGGAGAACCAGGATCCCTACGCATGATGCCGATGTGCTCGGGCAGGTCGCGAGAGCAAAGGCAACATTATCCTAGGCCCAGGGTAAATTATGATAACCGAAGAAGAGGGAGCATGCGAGACCAACCGCCCGAAAGAAATACATGTTATCAATGCGGGGAACCGGGAATTGGAGGTGAGATTTTCCCATCCAAGGGGAAGGGCGACGGGATGAACGTGGAGGCGATCAATGCCACACCCCATACAGTACTCACAATCCCTTCCGAAACTGACCCAAACAGGCCCCCACGGAACATATGTTCCCCGTAGTGGCGAGACCAGGGGATGAGCCCATTGTGTACATGATGATAGGGGTCAACCGTATTCCATTTTTGATTGATACCGGTGCAACCTCGTCAACTCTGGATCAGGAACTCGTGGAATATATGAGGTTCCCATTGTCTAACAGAAAATCCCCACTATGCTGTTTGGATGGCCACGCCCGCCAGTATCCCATGCCTAAACCCCTCACTGTTACATATGAATCCGTCTGCCATACCTAACCCTTTCCAGTAACTGCAAATCTGGGATGTAACCTGGTGGACGATTTATTAATGGAACTGGGAGCAGAAATCAGCTGTTCCAATAAAGGAATCCACCTCCAAACAGAACCTATACCACGGATGATGATTGCACACTTTCCGACTCCCCAGTGGTGGGCTATCAACCTCCCACCATCCCCCTTATATCCAGATATCCCAGACCCACATATCACTTTATTCCATGCCCCTATGTGGTGTGACGAGGCTGCGGAAAACTTTTAGAAACCACTTACACACCCCCATGGAGGTAACCCTGGTAGGGCAGGTTACAGGCCCGCGGGGAACAGCATTAGTGGCACAAATCAGGGCTGCCAACTCCCACGCTTTGAGCGTGAGAATCACGCATTTGAAGAAACTCTCACGCCCTCACTCTGATCAGAATTTTCTCATGCTCTGTGGTGAGAAATTCTGTGATCAACGAAAATTTCAAAACTCAGATAAACTGCGTGGTCCGCGGGTGTTCGAGAGCCAGGGCTGAGCGAAGAATGGAAGCAGATGTAGCGGCGGGAACAGATGCCGATGGAAAGCCGGGGCTGCCGAGTGTCTGCGGGGCCGGCGAGTCGCTCGCTGCAGCTCCGGCCATGGAGCAGCCCCATTGCAAGAGTCCCGGGCCGATCGGAGGCGTCTGAAGCGTTGCGCCGCTGCCGCGAGAGTCTCTGTGCCGATGGGACAGATACTCTCAAAGTGAGGTGGAGAGAGAGGTGAAGGAGACAGGGCGACAGGGGGAAAGAGAGACGGGCTGAGAGGGGAGCGACAGAGGGGGAGTTAATGGGGAGAGAGAAGGGGGAGGGGGGAGAGAGTGAGGTGGGTGAGAGAGAGGGGGGTGAAACGGAAGAAGGAGAGAGGGAGGAGAGGGTAGGAGAGAGGGGGGAAAGAGAGAGAGGGGGAAGAGGGAAAGGGGGAAAGAGGGAAATGGGGGGCAAAGAGAAATAGGAGATAGAGACAAAGGAGAACGAGAGAGGGGAGAGAGAGCAAGGGGGAGAGTGAGGTGTGAGGGAGAAATAGGGGAGGGGAGAGAGGGGGAGAGAGGGAGGGGGAAGAGAGATAGGTGAGAGAAGGAGAGGAGAGAGAGAGGGAGTGTGTGGAGAGGGAGCGAGAGGGGGAGATAGAAAGGGATGGAGAAAGAGAGAGAGAGGGAGAGGGGAAGCGAGGGGAAAGAAGAAATGGGGGGAGATAGAAAAAAAAGAGAGAGAGGGAGAGAGAGTTAGCAGAAAGAGAGGGGTGAGGGGGGAGGGGAATGGGAGAGAGAGGGGACAAGAGAGAGGGGGGAGAGAGGGAGAGGGGAGGGGAGAGGGAAGGGGAGAGTGTGAGGGGGAGAGAGAGGGGGTGAGAGGAGAGAGAGGGAGAGACAGAGAGGAGGGGGAGAGAGGGAGGGGGAGAGAGAGGGGGGAGAGAGAGTGGGGGTGAGAGGAGGGAGAGAGGGATGAGGGTGAGGTGGGGGGGAGAGAAAGAGGTGGAGGGAGGGGAGAGAGAGGAGAGAGAGCGCGGGGCATAGAGAAGAGAGAGTGGGGGAGAGAGAAGGAGAGAGAGAGGGGGGGGAGAGAGGGGGGGGGAGAGAGGGGGATAGAGAGGCAGGGCTGCCAACTCCAATGCACTGAGCATGAGAATCACGCATTTCGCCAAATTCTCACGCTGATCACAAATTTCTCGCGCTCTGTCGTTGATCAACGAAAATTTCTAAACTGATATCAACTGCATGGACCATGGGAGTTGGAAGCAGAAGCAGCGGCGGGGACAGATGCGGACAGGGAGCGGCGCTTACGAGTGTTTGCCGGGCTGGAGAGTCGCTCACTGCAACTCCGGCCATGGAGCAGCCCCAGTGCAAGAGTCCCGGGCCGTTGGAAGCGTTGCGCCGCTGCCATGAGAGTCTCTGTGCCAAATTCGCCCAGGTGACCGGCATGGATCAGGTTGCGGCTCGGTGCATCCTGGAGGACAACCAGTGGCTGCTGGAAGTAAGTACCAAGGACTGGGTAGAAACGGTGGAAGATAGTGGACTCTAAATGGGGGTGGTTGGAGAAAGCATCCTGCTTGCCTGCTAGATTTACACTTACTGTAACTGCAAGAAAAATGTTCCCGATGTAGGGGGGGGAGTTCAGAACCAGGGGTCACAGTTTAAGAATAAAGGGGGGGGGGGGGGGGGGGGCAGTTAGGACTGAGATGAGGACACACTTTCTTCACACAGAGAGTTGTGAATCTGTGGAATTCTCTGCCACAGAAGGCAGTGCAGGCCAATTCACTGGATGTTTTCAAGAGAGTTACATTTAGCTCACAAAATCAAGGGATATGGGAAAAAAACAGGAAAGAGGTACTGATTCTAGATGAATAGCCATGATCATATTGAATAGCAGTGCTGGCTCGAAGGGCCGATGGCCTATTCCTGCACCTATTTTCTACGTTTCTATGCTTGAGTCTATGGCAATAAAACTCGATCACTTGATTTTGAAGCAATGAATGTAGCAAATTTTGTTATCCATAATTTGGTCTGTGAAGTGCCCCATAAAGGATTACTGCATTAGCTAAGCACCTGTGGACTTGAACATAATAGGTCCAGGGGGTCAGATATGGGGCTTTATGTGTGGGCCAGATATATTGTCAGTGCAAAGGGGCTTGGAACAAGGCCAAGTGTTCATCCAGCGTCAAGGTCTGGAATAGTACTAGGTGTGCAGTTAAAGCTGGGACCAGGGGTGTGTTCAGCACTGGGAACCTAAGCAGGTAAGCAGCTATGATCAGGGTAGAATAGGGGGGCAGGTGTAGGCTGGACTCAGGGACAGGAATGAGAGAAGGTTCGCAACTGGATTCAGCGCCAGGAGTAGTACCAGGTGTGCAGTGAGACCCAGGTTGGCCAACCAGTGTTTGATTATAATCTGATTTCCATACATGAATACACTAAGATCATTCATGCGCTGTACGTATGGATCAGAGCCTGGGCTCTTCTGTGGAATGTAATTAGCAATGTCATTTACTCTGACCTTATTCATAGCTAATGCAGAAGTTCCGTACCAATGGGAGGGGGTACACAAAGAGAACTCGTGTATACCCATCTCACCATCTCCGTGGCCACAGGACATTCAGCTAAATAACTGGGGTATCTGGTGTATATACAGAACAGCCGGCAGGAAAGACTGCCGCAGAACCCAGCATTTTTCACAGGGGACGAATGGATATTGGGCCAATCAGTAGACACAGGACACATCCACGGCATCACTCGATGACTGCTATGGACAGGACTGGTAACATTTGGTCGACATCACCTCATGAGGTAGGACGGACCTCCTGTGCACCAATCTAGATAACCCTTAAGCCCGACGTTCGCTTACCAGCTATACACCAATATGCACTTAAACCAGAGGCTGCAACAGGAATACGGCAGCTCGTAAGCTCCCTGCAACATTAGGGCAGCTTGGTCCCATGCCGATCACCGTGTAATACCCCAATATTCCCCGTCCCAAATCCAGAACGTACAGAATGGAACCTAGTCCACGATCTTCGTGCCATCACTCCCATGCATGAGCTTGTACCAAACCCCGCAACAATCTTGAGCCAGGTACCCACAGGCCAGTGACGTGCGGTGAGGTCAATGGCTGGGGAGGCACTGGCTAGTATCAGTGGCCCGGCCCTCCCTGTATTGATCACCGCATCTCCCCGAGGAGAGAGAGGGGTGGAGCCGGGGCTGTGTACGTGAAGCATGGTGACTGGAGGAGCGGGATCGTTGTCCCACAGGGCCGGCCTAAGGAGGTGTGGGGCCCAATTGGGAACAATTTTTGTGAGCCCCAGGTTCCCAGCCAAGGTCTGTAGAATCATGGAAATACAAATAAAGCCTATTATCTATATATTTAAAACTCTGATCTAGACCACTTCCTGTTTGCACTGCATATTGATTTTAGAAAAAATGCTACCACTTACGCCTATGATTTTTGGCCACCTTACTCAGAGTCCCCCTCCACTGTGCAGGACAAGAGGAATTTTCCCATCGAAGAAAAATAAAAGACTTAGTAATGTTTTTTAAATGTTGAGATTCTCTCTACTGTCAATCCCGCCATGAAGGGCAAACCCCTTCTGGTGGGAGGGGGGAGGGACTATAAAACCCGGAAGTGTGGACTGCTTCAGTTCTCTGCAAGATGGGGGAGTGAGAGGTCACGACCAGTCTGAGCTGTGAATAACACTGAACACATGTCTACTGAACTGTGAGTGGTTTTACTGACCTGTCAGTGCCCTCAATGTGGTTTGAAAATTAAGTTTGAAAATGCAAAAGTGTTTTTTGGTTTGAAAATGCAAAAGTTGTTTTTGGTTTGAAAATGCAAAAGTTGTTTTTGGTTTGAAATACAAAAGCTGTAAAGAATTGGCGCGTACACAGATGAATCTTTACTACTACTTTATTAATTAAACACACACATCACTGCCCTAGCTGTACGTGGTCTGTCACGGATACTAGAGAGAGAACTATGGGTGGGAAGGTCACAGTTATACTGAATGATAAGGGGAGTGGTTAGCAAGGGTTACGTCACTACTGTTAAAGGTGTACACACATCATCTACAAAAAGCAAAAACTGTTTTTGGTTTGAAAAAAAAAGCAAAAGCTGTTTTTGGTTTGAAAATGCAAAGGCTGTTTTTAGTTAGAAAATGCAAAGGCTGTTTTTAGGTTTGAAAATTCTAAAGCTGTTTCTTTGGTTTGAAAATGCTGTCAGGAATGCCATTCCTACTTATCCTTGGACCATGAACCCACAGACGAGCACCAGGCCATTATCTCAAACACTATCACTGGCTTCATCAACTCTGGCTCCCTCCCTCCCAAGCCTCCAACCTCATCGTTCCCCAGCCACGCACAGCCCGATTTTACCTTCTCCCCAAAATCCACAAACCTGACTGTCCTGGCAGAACCATTGTTCCTTCTTGTTCTTGTCCCACCAAACTTATTTCCACAAACGTCGACTCCATCCTATCATAGAATCATAGAATCATAGAAAATATGTGCAGGAGTAGGACATTCGGCCCTTCGAACCTGCACCGCCATTCAATATGATCATGGCTGATCATCAAACTCAGTACCCTGTACCTGCCTTCTCTCCATACCCCCTGATCCCTTTAGCCACAAGGGCCACATCTAACTTAAATATAGCAAATGAACTGGCCTCAACTACCTTCTGTGGCAGAGAATTCCACAGACTCACCACTCTCTGTGTGAAAAATGATCTTCTCATCTCGGTCCTAAAAGACTTCCCCCTTATCCTTAAATTCCCCCTATCTCCCCTGGTCAAATCCCTCCCAACCTAGGTTCAAGACACCTACAACAAAGGACATTTATTATCACATACACCAATTGATGTAGTGAAATTTGACTTGCCATTGCAGCACCCAAATAGATAAGACACAACATCAAAGAATTTAACAATAAACATAAAAACATCCCCCCACAATGGTTCCCCCGTGTCGGGGAAGGCAGCAAAAGTCCAGTCCCGACCCCTGTTCACCCATAGTTGGGTCTATTGAGGCCTCTGCAGTCGCCTCTACGGCAGCCCGATGCTTCAGGCCCACTCGCCGGATGATGGAGTTTTGGCGTCGGGTGAACACTCTCAGCGGCCCGGAGTGTCTGGGGCAGCGGCTTCCTCCCCGGAGACCGCTGCTCCCGAAGTCCACGAGCCGCACTGGTCGGAGCTCCGACCCTGGTGACCTCAACGTGAGATCCCAGGCTCCGCGATGTTTAAAGCTCAGCGCCTCCACAGACTTTCCATAAGCAAAGCAATCTCTCTCCTCTGGGGCAGGTTCTATACATCCTCATTCCTGAGTACCCCAAATTCAGCACTAAGTAATATTCTACTCCCTCCTTCTTACAACTGGGAGGATCTATGAGTATAACATGAGTCATGCACATAGGAATGAAAGGTAAAAGACCTTCCGGTTTGTCCGCCATACCTGATGGGGTGGTCACATTTATCACAATTGTCCATACATTTACTTACAGTGATGACCATCATTAGTACAAGTGCCCAGCACTGCATTTTAATCTTTTAGTTCAATCGTTCTTTCTCGAAGATCAGGGTCAGTGGTTTCTTTCCTTGTCTCATTGTCCAGTCCTCCTCAGCCGGAGGTTCCACCGGTCCCTTTATTCGCACTGCGTGTGTCCACCCTTTTTCTTTTGGCCGCACTGCTGCATCCGTGGTCAATAGTACCAAATACGGACCAGTCCAACGGGGTTGCAACTTCTCTTCCTTCCACGATTTTACAAAACCCAGTCTCCCACTTTCACAGAATGGATTGGAAAGTCGAGAGGGGGGCTCTGTGCCAGCAGCCCCTTGGCTTTTAATTCTGTAAGAGAACGAGATACTGCCAGTAAATAGTTCCTTAAGAATACATCACTGCCCTCTATGGTGGGTATTCCTTCTATCTTTCCCAAATAAGGTAACCCAAACAACATTCCATAGGGGGATACTGCTATATCCTTTCATGGAGCGGTTCAAATTCTAAGCAAGGCTATTGGCAAGCACTTAGTCCAGGGCAGTCCAGTCTCCTCCATCAATTTGGTAATTTGTATCTTCAAGGTGGAATTCATCCTCTCCACCATTCCCGAGCTCTGTGGATGCCAGGGAGTATGCAACTTCCATTTTATCCCTAGGGTATCACAGATGAGCAAATGGATCTTTGAGGCGAACTGGGTTCCTCGATCTGAATCGAGAGACTCGATGATTCCATAACGCGGAACTATTTGTTCCAATAGAATTTTGGCTACTATCTGAGAAATGGCATTTACTGTGGGGAACGCTTCCACCCAACGGGTAAAGTGGTCCACCACTTTAGGAGGTATTTCCATCTCTGTATTCTGGGAAGTTTGGTAAAATCTACCTGTATTGTCTGGAATGGCCTGATGGCTAACTGCTGCCCTCCTCCTGGTGCTGCCTTATTTACGTTCTGACAGATCACACAGCTTGAGACTGCTTGTTTAGCCAGAGTGTATATCCCTCTACAAGCATACATACGTAAAAGAGTATCACATAATGCCTGAGCCCCTCCAGTGTGACTGGGAATGTAATCTTCCCAATAATTCTCTGATAACCTCCTTATTCAGCAATTGCTTTGCATCCGGTGTCCACCATCGCCTATCTTCTGTCATTTT
The DNA here is from genome assembly GCA_963514005.1 of Raja brachyura. The sequence continues at coordinate 33,639,249 of OY740810.1, forward strand.
CGCTCCTACCTCATTCATCCTACCTATCTCGAATTTGGAGAACACGGGTATCTTCTTTATTCCTTCCCTGAGAGGTATTAGAGACATCAGCTTTATCGTCCCCTGTAAAGCTGCCCGTTTTGCCACCTCGTCCACGGCTCTGTCTCCCCTGGCCTCTGGAGAATTTCCCTTCTGGTGTCCTGCCACATGTACTACGGCTATTTGCTCTGGCTTTGTTACTGGTGGTCTGATGCTTGCTGTAATGGCGGTCGGAAGTGGTCCCAGCCTTGCAGCTGCAGCCTCAGTCACACTGATCGATCCTCACATGACTCCGTATGCGAGGCCCAATCTTACACAAAAGGCGCTAGGAAACCACTGCAATGAAGAACTGCCTCGGCACTCTCTAGGAGGAGCGAGCTCCAATCTTCATCACTTTCCATCCACAGGTCTTGGTCGGCTGCGAGCATTGGCCAGTCGATCTTCTAGGAGGCGGCCTGGATTTCCCTCTCTTCCGCCTAATCAATCCTTTCATCCTCGTCAGTCATCTCCCTTTCCTCTCGGTCGCCGATCACTGCTGCACTCAGAGCCTGCAGTTCGTCCAGCACCTTTGCAAGAGAATCTTTGCAGGAGTCCTTGGCTCTGGGCCTCGATGCCTGTGGCGGCTGTAGGGGTGTAGGTAGCTCCGGTTGATCAGACAGGGCAGCGGAGGTGTGAACAGCTGCAGCCCAACTCTTCCTGAACTGGCCGAGCAGCCCTTCCTGTCTCAGCGTGGCCACCAGCAGGGTCTTGTCCCTCTGCAGCTGCCGCAGCTGTCCGCTCAGCCGCTGCCTCTCCTGCTTGTGCTGCTCCTCCTGGAGCTTCCCGCAGGCTTCCAGCCGCTCCTTGTTTTCAGCCACACACTCTGTGTCCGTGCTGCTTTCACCCACAATTGGCAACACCATCACTCCGTCCTTCCAGTTGCTTCTCCCGCTTGCTCCCGGCCTCTCCCGGCCTGTCCCGGCCTCTCCCTGTCCAGTTGTTCCTGGGTGGTCTTCAGCATCTGCTGTAGTTTGCTGGCCAACTGCCCCAAATCCTTGGTCATTTTCTTTTCCTTGTCAAGCCTTTCCTTTAGCTGAAGGAGGTCCTCACTATCGCCGCTCCTCGCTGCCCGCAACTTCTCCAGCTCTTCCTGCAGCTCCAGTGCAGATTGTTGGGCCTTTTCAAATTCTTCGGCCAGCTTCTGTCTCTGTGCTGCTCACAGTCTGCTTGGAAAGTGCTTTGGGTTTCTTCTGCTTCTCTTAATTTCAGTACTGCACCAGAGGGATCTGTGCATCTTTGGTTCAGAGACTCCATAGCCTTCTGCCTGAACTCCTGCAGCCACTCACTGTGGGGCTGTGGTGAGGACACGGACAACTCTGGGAAGAGCACCAGCAGCACCTTTAAGGTTTGCGTGTGGGACTCCTGCAACTGCTGTTCTGTCTGCTCGTTGTTCTTCTTCTTTTGGTGTTCACCGGTTTCTTTGAGCTGCAGCATCTCCTGTTCCAGGATGGAAATGTGGGCATCTTTATCCTTAAGCCTGTTCTCCAGCTGTTCCACTTCCACTTGTTTGGTGGCCTGGTCTCTCTCCGTCTCCTTGCTCTGGCTGACCTCGAGCAGGGCGTCGATAGAGGGTATCCTCTCCTCCAGCTGCTCTTTCTCCACACTGACCTCCGGCAGTCGTTGCCCAGCCACTCCACCTCCTCCGCTTTGCTCTTCAGCTCGGCCTCAGATGCTGTTAGTTTAGCCTGAAGATCAGCGCAGGTGCTGACAGCTGAGCACTGCTCCTCCCTCTCTCTCTCCGTGTCCGTCAGCAGTCTGTAAACGGACCTGGGGAACCCAGCAGCCTGCATAACCACTTTCCTCCAGATTAGGGGACGTTTCTTTGAATTAACAAATGCATTCTGTGCCTGACACCTCTTCCTTTGTCTTTTTATGTGCCTTGGTCTGTTCATCTCCATATTTCTGTACTTCTTTAATTAATTCTTGTAGTTTTCGTACAAGATCTAAATGGCTACTGGCCAGTTTTTCCATTGACAATTTTAAAACATCCCATACTGGGGCAAATGTTCCCAACTGACTGATATTTTTGTTGATATATGACCATGTTTCATATTATGGTAAAGAACATCAAAGCCATTGTTCTTCTCTCCCAGGTCTGTCTTTGCCAGTGCCTTTTGTTTCAGAAAACCTCTGTATCAAACTTTCAACTGTAGTATTCTCAATATTTTGCCCTAACTCCTCATGTACCTGACCAAACTGTATATGAGTTTCTTCTATAGATTGTGTGAAACAACGCAATATTTCTTTCATGTGCTTAAGATGAGCTTCTTCAATTTCCTGAAATTTCTTTGAGGTTTCTCAAATTTTTGTTCAAAATCTGTTCTGGCCACTGCATATTTTTCCACATATAATTTATAGGTTTCTGTAGCTTTTTAGATTTGACAGTTGCCTTTTCTATTTCTTTCTGTGTTGCTCCTTCCTTTTTTAACTTTTCATACTCAAAACATTTGGCACTGTAATTTTCCTTAGATTTTTGCAATGTTTGAGTGATACTCTGAATATTCTGTACAGCATCCAAAGTGCCCAATCCTCATCGGAGCCCAGTCGTGGCAACCAGACTGAACTCCCCCTTATTGGTTCCTTTGGTCAATCAAAATAACAGAACTTAAACATAGTCTACTTATCTTTACCCCGGGTGCTTCCTTCTCCCCAAGATTGCCACATTCGCCCCAACGGACTATCGGGCGGAATGTGAGGACCCTCTTCCCTCGTCCCTTTTTCTTAGCACCTTGTTTATCTCCAGGTTCATTATTCTTAACACATTGATTACCTGTCCTCCCTGTCCGACCTTCCCCGTCCGACAGAACCCAATCGCCGAGTAATACTTAATAGTCAGTTTTCTTACCCGGGTCCTGTGCACTGGAATTGCTTGATTGATCCCTTCCTTACTCCGGATTCCCTCTTGTTTCCCGAGCCTCTTGTCCGTATAGCACTCGCTCAAACCGCTGACGGCAAGCAAGGAGATCAGAGACTGCTGAAATCAGCAGGGTGCACCTTCCCTTCCTTCCATACCTCTGCTGAGCGGCCGAAGTGGCGATCCCTGAACGAGCCCCCAAGCTTGTGAGATGTATTTTTGGTGCCCACAATCACTATGCCAGAGACAAAGCCGTGGAAACAAGAAATGCTTTTATTTACGAGTCTGCAGAATCGGGTGCCTCTCCAAACCGAGGCACACCAAGGTCAAGAAAGTATTCTCCCCTTATACAACACAATTACATTGAATCAGCCTCCCGTTCTGGCTGTTTCCAATTGGAGCACTGAGGTGCTCACTCTTCCTGTAACGCCCAGGGTACTTCCCAGATCATACATAGCATGTTCATGGTAATTAGCAGTTTCCTGATCACGGGCGTATAAGCAATATTCATTTACCTCATTAAGTAAGCGCAGTAGTTATTCACCTAACCTATTTAATCCCCTTTAGCCTAGTAGCCAGTATCTTGCAGTTACAGCTGCATCAGCAATCACTCCTGTTTTCAAACAATGTTCCCTTCCCAAGGACGATGGTTTGCTCGTTCTGTTCCTCACAATGTGGTTTAATCATTCTGTCTCTCACAATGTCAACGCTCTACATTGGTGAGACCAAGCACAGGCTTGGTGTTCGGTTCGCCCAACATTAACCAACCTGATCTCCCGGTGGCTCAGCAGTTCAACTCCCCCTCCCATTCCGAATCCGACCTTTCTGTCCTGGGCCTCCTCCATGGCCAGAGTGAGTCCCAACGCAAATTGGAGGAACAGCAGCTCATATTTTGCTTGGGTAGTTTACACCCCAACGGTATGAACATTGACTTCTCCAATTTCAGGTATTCCTTGCTTTCTCCCTCCTTCCCCTCCCCACCCAGCTCTCCCACAGCCTCGTCCTTTCTTCTTCCTGCACCCACAGCCCCACCCCCACATCAGTCGGAAGAAGGGTCTTGACCCAAAACGTCACACATTCCTTCGTTCCATAGATGCTGCCTCACCCACTGAGTTTCTCCAGCTTTTTGTCTACCTTTGATTGTCCTATGGAAGTTGTGATCCAATCCTCCATGTACAGTGCAAATGTACAGTCATGTGTACACTAGGTTCATAAGTTCATAAGTGATAGAAGCAGAATTAGGCCATTCGACCCATCAAGTCTACTGCACCATTCAAACATGCCTGATCTATAATCCCTGCCATCCATACTAATCAAGAACCTATCTATCTCTGCCTTTAAAATATCCATTGACTTGGGCTCCAGAGCCATCTGTTTAAATGATTTCCACAAATTCCCCACCCTCTGGCTAAAGAAATTCCCCATCTTCCTAAAGGAGCATCCTTTAATTCTGAGGCTGTGACCTCTGGTCTTAAACTCTCTCACTAGTGGAAACATCCCCTCCACATTCACTCCATCCAGGCCTTTCACTACTCGGTAAGTTTTAATGAGGTGTGCCCTCATCCTTCTAAACGTAGATGAAGAGTAGTGGAATGAACTGCTGCAATCTTCAAACACAGGCTATGGTTGGTTTGAGTGGACTCTGGGTGGTCAGTTCCATTTAATAAATCATAAATTGGTTGTCCATTACAATTTTAGAAGATGTGCTGCATTTCCAAAAGGTGTTCTGCTTACTGGCCATGCATAGGGTATTGGCCAACATTAGTTGGAACATTAAACACAAGAACATCTTGTTTGGGGTGTGTTCAGTGGGTGTTTTACAGCATCCTCTATCCTTTACAAATCCAGTAGACGGACCCCATTGGAAAAAGGTGCTTCTTTTAGTAGCGTTGTGTTTTATTTTAGGAGTTCACTGGCTGAGAACAATGGACTCTTCGTCCGTGTCAGAGGGAGAGAGAACACTTGGTGAAAACTCACAGAAGAATGTTCAAATATAAGCAAGGCTGAGGTGAGAGATGGAGCTGGGACTGGGTGCATTTCATCTGGCCTCCCCCCCATCTGATATACCTCTGCTGTCCCACCCTGCTCCATTGTCATCAATTTGGAATCCTCCATCAATTACTGCTAAGACTTCTCCATCTATTAACGTAGGAATGCAGCAAACTGGGGTAGGCTACCTGCCTCTTCCAGTAATTCATTTTACACTGAAAATATTTTCCAACACAACTTAGATTTACTTTACCATCCCCTTATCTTGTAACCATGTGCCTTCTTTGAGATTGTACCTATATATCTATATTACTAAAAGTCTAATCTTGACCACTTCCTGTTCTGTATATTGATTTTAGAAGGAAACGCTGCCACTTACGGCTGTGATTTTTTGCCATCTTACCCAGAGTCTTCCTCTGCTGTGCAAGACCAGAGGATTTTTCCCATTGATGAAAAATAAAATAGTTATTAGTGTTTAAAAATGTTGAGATGCTCTCTCCTGAAGGCCATGCCCTTTCCAGAGGGACTTTAAAACCCAGAAGTGTTGAGTGTCTCAGTCAGTCTCTGCAAGATGGAGGAGCGAGAGGATCACATCTCTCAGTCTGAGATGTGAATAACACTGAACACATGTCTACTAAACTGCAAGTGGTTTTACTGACCTGCCAGTGCCCTTAATGTGGTTTGAAAATATAGTTTGGAAATGTTAAAGCTGTGTTGCCTTTGGTTTGGAAATGCTAAAGCTGTGTTGCCTTTGGTTTGGAAATGCTCAAGCAGTGTTGCCTAATTAAAGTTGCCTTGCCTAATTAAAGTTGCCTTGCCTAATTAAAATTGCCTTGCCTTCTATATACGTAAAAGTAATCTTGACCCTGTTTGTGCTTTATATTGATTTTAGAAGTGTTAAAAAGCGTTATTAGTGTTTTAAAAATGTTGAGATTCTCTCTCCTGTCACTCACACCATGAAGGCCACGCCCCTTCTGGTGGTGGGGGGAGGGACTATAAGACCCAGAAGTGTGGGCGTGGCTCAGTCTCTGCAAGATGGAGGAGGGAGAGGTCACAAATCCCTGTCTTTAGTGGCCTCTGTAAAATTTCCCCTAATGTGTAGGGAGTGAGTGAGGAAAGCAGGATAACATAACTTGTGTGAATGGGTAGAGAAAAATGCTGGAGAATCTCAGCGGGTGAGGCAGCATCTATGGAGCGAAGGAAATAGGCGACTTTTCAGGTCGAGACCCTTCTTCAGACTGATGTGAGGGTTGGGGGGGTCGGGAAGAAGAAAGGAGGAGGCGGAGCCAGTGGGCTGAGGGAGAGCTTGGAAGGGGAATAGAAAGCAGGGACTACCTGAAATTGGAGAAGTCAATGTTCATACCGCTGGGGTGTAAACGGCCCAAGGGAAATATGAGGTGCTTCTCCTCTAATTTACGGTGGGCCTCACACTGACCATGGTAGAGGCCCAGGAGAGAAAGGTCGGATTCGGAATGGGAGGGGGAGTTGAAGTGCTGAGTCACCAGGAGATCAGGTTGGTTATTGCGAACCGAGCAGAGGCGTTGGGCGAAGCGATCGCCAAGCCTATGCTTGGTCTCACGGATATGAGCAGCTGACACCTAGAGCAGCGATGCAATAGATGAGGTTGGAGGAGGTGCAGGTGAACCTCTGCCGCACCTGGAAAGACATTTGGATCCTTGAATGGAGAAGGTGGGAAGAAAAGCAACAAGTGTAGCCTTTCCTGGGTTGCAAAGGGGAAAGTGCCAGGTGAGGGGGTGGTTTGGGTGGGAAGAGACAAATTGACCAGGGTGTTACGGAGGGAGCGGTCTCTGCAGAAAGTCAACAGGGGAAGAGATGGGAAGATGTGGCCAGTGGTGGGATCCCATTGGTAGACAAAAAAGCTGGAGAAAATCAGCGGGTAAGGCAGCATCTATGGAGCGAAGGAAATATGCAACGTTTTGGGTCGAGACCCTTCTTCAGATTGATGTCGGGGGGGGGGGATGCGAAAAAGAAAGGAAGTGGTGGAGACAGTAGGCTGAGGGAGAGCTGGGAATGGGAGGGGAAGGAGGGATGTACTTTCCGCTGGTGTGTAAACTACCCAAGGAAATATGAGGTGCTGCTCCTCCAATATGCGGTGGGCCTCACTCTGGCCATGGAAGAGGCCCAGGAGAGAAAGGTCGGATTCAGAATGGGAGGGGGAGTTGAAGTGTTGAGCCACCGGGAGATCAGGTTGGTTATGATGCATGGCATGAGCTGCTGGAACAGGGTAGTTGAGACACCTACTATTACAATGTTTACATAATATTTGAACAGGTACATGGATAAGGAAGGTTCAGAGGGATATGGGTCAAATGCAGGCAGGTGGGACATGTGTAGTTAGTCGCATGTAAGATGTGCATGTTAGTCATCATGGGCAAATTGGACTCAAGGGCCTGTTTCCAAGCTGTTTGACTCTCTGACTGTCTATGACCCTATAAGGAACTGATTCTTGAGACTCTTCACTAGTAATATCTATCTAGTCTGAAAATGACCCATCTATTCCAGCTCTCTCTTCTTTGTGATAACCAGTCTTTAGTCCATGTTAACACACAATTCTCGAATACCATGTTACCTTCTGCACTGTACAACTCTCTTTCCTTCTCACAATCTGCATCCTTGTCCAAAGGTGCGACCCTCCATCTGAACATATTGTTTTGTGAACCACATAATGAGTTCCCTTAAAGCAGCAGGAAATGTTTTTGATATGTCCAAGTAGGTGCTTGAGTGTCCAAGTACAAGGCATCGAGCGCTCCCCTCTGTGCTCCTGCCGAGCTCACATTACACCAGTAAAGGGACCGCCAGGGTCTCTACTTCTGTTCAAGCTCACCTTACTAATGGTTGGCCTGAATACACATTGTGATATTCTCCCGACATGCATCTAAAGTGTTATCATCTGTCCTTAGCATGAGTTTCTGAAGTGGGATTTGAACCCACAGCCCTTTACCTCAGAGAAAAGCCACCTGCATTGCTGCCTGGCCACAGGTGATAAATACCCTGCGTGGACCGTTGGGGCTGAATATGCTCCTTGGGCTGCAACAACAAGGAAATATTAAACTCGTTATTCATAGGGTCATAGGGACTTGGGAAGTCATGCAGCACGGAAACAGGCCTTTTGGTGACCATGGTGCCACATCTGCACTCGTCCCACCTGCCACTGTTTAACCCAGAACCCTCTAAATCTTGAATAGACACAGAATGCTGCAGTAACTCCGGGGATCAGGCAGCATCTCTGGAGAATGGATCAAATGACATCGGTTTGTGGTGAAGGGGAAAAGATTGAATAGGAATCTGAGGGGTTACTACTTCTCACAAAGGGTGGTGGGGAAATAGAACAATCTGCCAGAACTGAGGCCGGGACTATCCCAACGTTTAAGAAACAGTTAGACTTCTCACGAGATGCTCCCTGACCCGCTGAGTTACTCCAGCATTTTGTGTCTATCTTCAGTGTAAATCAACATCAGCAATTCCTTCCTACATTCTCTAAACCTTTCCTAGCCATTCCGTTTTCAGCCCTATCCGATCACTATTTCCATCACACAGCGAAGTGCTGCCACTGCAAATGATATTGGCATCGAGTTTGAAGTCTGGAAAGGAGCTGTTGAGCTGAACGAACTGTTTCTGTTCAGTAACATATTAATAATTCGCTCTTGCGCCAGCAGCCATTTGAGAAACACTCAACAGGTTAATTTTGTTAACAGGAAACGCGCAGACGGTGAACAATATGATTTGCAGATGATGCAAATAAAACATAGTGAAATGTCTCATGCAAATTGAGCTAGAAGTGGAAACATGGAAATAAGCAGCAGGATTAGTGGAATATGCAGGGGAGAGAAGGGGAACAGAGACACAAAGAGAGACACAATTCTGCCCTGCTCTGCCATTTTGTTTGTAATGGAAAGCTCATAGGTACCTTTCATCCCAGTGGTGGACTGTGGCGCGGGGCAAATTATGTCACAGGTAACATTTGATGAAAGGTCACAGATGGAAACCGAGCCACAGATGTTCACGTAGAAATGAGAGGGATTGTCAGATTGGAGGGACAAGGAGTGCGAGAGATAAAAAAGAGAAAGAGGTGAGAAAAGGGGGGAAAAGAGAGAGTTTATTGAGGTTAGTTCATTGTCGCATGTACCAAGGTACAGTGAAAAGCTTTTGTTACCTGCTAACTGGTCAGCGGAAAGACAATACATGATTACAATCGACTCATTCACAGTGTGCAGATACATCATGAACAGAATAACGAGAATAACGTTTAGTGCAACATAAAGTCCAGCAAAGTCTGATCAGAGATAGTCGGAGGGTCTCCAATGAGAAAGGTAGTAGTTCAGGACTGCTCTCTAGTTGATGGTAGGATGGTTCAGTTGCCTGATAATAGCTGGGAAGAAACTATCCCTTAATCTAGAGGTGTTTGTTTTCACACTTCTATAACTTTTGCCGGATGGGAGAGGGGAGAAGAAGGAGTGACGGGTTGCGACTCGTTCTGCAGCGAGAGCTGCTCATGGAGTCAATGGAAGGAAGGTTGGTTTGTGTGATGGTCTGGGCTTCAGCCATGATTCTCTGCAATTTCTTGTGGTCTTGGATGCAGCTATTCCCAAACCATTCTATGATGCATCCCGATAAAGATAGAGATCGAGACAAAGAGAAAGAGTAGGCGAGACAGAGAGAGAGACTGGGTGAGGCAGATAGAGACTCATAGTCATGCAGCACAGAAGAAGACCACTTGGCCCCCTGTGTCAAAGATCACTGACCCTACCTCACCCATCAGCTGCCTCACACCCCCAGATACTACCACTGACCTTTACATAAGGAGCAGTTTACTGTGGTCAATTAACCCATCAACCCACATCTTATAGTCATAGAGAACAGCACAGACATGGGCCCCTTGACCCAAATTGTCCATGCCAACCAAGATGCCCATCTCAGCTGGTTACATTTGCCCATGTTTGGCCCATGTCCATCCTGTCTTTCGTGGAAATTTGAATGTATGTTAAATATTATTATATACCTGCATAAACGACCTCCTCTGGCAGCAGGTTCCGTATACCCACCACCCCTGTGTGGAAAATGTTGCCCCATGGGTCTGTTTAAAATGTTTCACCTCCCACCTTGAACTTTGCTTTTTGATTTCACTCTGCTGGGAAAAAATCAGTGTCCACTCACCCAATCTATGCCCCCAGTGATTTATGCATCTTTATAAGATCGTGGTAGAGGAATATGCAGGCAGAGGATATTGATTGATGTTGGCATCATGTTGGGCACAGATATTGTGGGATGAAGGCTTGTACCTGTGCTGTACTATGTAGAGCACTGGCAGCACTCTTGTCAATATTCTTTAAACCCTTTCCAGCTTCATGACGTATTTCCTGTAGTACCCTAACCAGAACTCCACACAATACTGCAAGTGCAGCCTTATCAATGCCTTATACAAATTACAGCATAACATCCCAATCTTATATTCAATGCCATGACACATGAAGGCCAGGGTGCCAAAGGCCTTCTTCACCACCTGTCTACCTGTGTCTTTGGGAAATGGAAGCATCTGGGGAAAACTCTCAGTGGCAGGAAAACGTGCAAACTCCACACAGACAGCCGCAGAACTGAACCCACGCCAGTGGTGCTCTAAGGCACCTGATGTTCCACTGTGGTAGTCAACAGAGGCAGTGAGATCATCCAAACATTGATATCTGCATGAGTAGATATATACCTGGGAAGGGGTTGGTTTGGGTGGGAAGGTGATGAGTTAACTAGGGAGTTGCGGAGGTAACGGTCTCTGCGGAAAGGGGTGAAGATGAGAAGCTGTGGCTAGTGATGGGTTCCCTTTGGAGGTGTTGAAAATGTCAGAGTATAATGTGCTGTATGTGACGGCTGATGGGGTGAAAGGAGAGGACTAGGAGGGAGCAAGAGCTGAGCTGCAGGATACTGGGGAGACCAGTGTGAAGGCCTCATCTATGATGGTTGGCCTGAATAGACATTGTGATATTCTCCCGACATGCATCTAAAGTGTTATCAACTGTCTTCAGCTTGAGTCTCTGAAGTGGGATTTGAACCCACAGCCCTTTACCTCAGAGGAAAAGCCACCTGCATTGCTGCCTGGACACAGGTGATAAATACCCTGCGTGGACCGTTGGGGCTGAATATGCTCCTTGGGCTGCAACAACAAGGAAATATTAAACTCGTTATTCATAGGATCATAGGGACTTCGGAAGTCATGCGGCACGGAAACAGGCTTTTTGGTGACCATGGTGCCACATCTGCACTCGTCCCACCTGCCACTGTTTAACCCAGAACCCTCTAAATCTTGAATAGACACAGAATGCTGCAGTAACTCCGGGGATCAGGCAGCATCTCTGGAGAAAGGACCAAATGACATCGGTTTGAGGTGAAAGGGAAAAGATTTAATAGGAATCTGAGAGATAACTACTTCTCACAAAGTACTCGCTAGAATTTAGAAGATTGAGGGGGGATCTTATAGAAACTTACAAAATTCTTAAGGGGTTGGACAGGCTAGATGCAGGAAGATTGTTCCCGATGTTGGGGAAGTCCAGAACAAGGTGTCACAGTTTAAGGATAAGGGGGAAATCTTTTAGGACCGAGATGAGTAAAACATTTTTCACACAGAGAGTGGTGGATCTCTGGAATTTCATTTCGGAGTGACTTCGTGAAGAACCCGCCAGCACGCATGCGCGACATATCGTCGCAACGCATTGCAGTCGACGTCTGGAGGTGGAGCGCGGCTCACCACCAGCCCTTCTGAGCAGATCCGCACGGGAATCGCTCAGTTTCGCTGAGGCGGCTGGTAGAGACAGTTCTTTCCGGCACCGAGATTACCTCGACGAGGTACGGGCCGATGACAGGAGCCTCAGCAGTTCCGTTGGACATGAGGACTCCGACCGCCCGGGGTCGCAGGGCGAAGGGCGTATTGACAGGATGGAGAGGATGTTGGAACTTATCCTGCAACAAAACCAGAGGCGGGAAATATTTAGTTCCAGGGGGCACATGGATATATCCCCATCATCAGCGGGAAGCTTGAGACAGCCGGAGGATGAGGACATCTTGGTCTATGCACCGTCTACATCTGAGGCCCCTCAGGAGGAGCTCCTGGATGTGGCAACTAAATTCGCACTATCGGAATCATCAGGACAACCCCTCAACTCCAAACTGGCTGCTACCGTTGACTTCCTGACGAACCATCAGCTTCAGGTGGAGGTCCTTGCGGAGGCCATGAATAGGCACAAGGCCCCAGGAAATTGCAACTCCCTCAACGTGCCCATCGTAAATACGCCGATTTGGGGCAACATCAGCCCAGGGATCAGAACTCAGGAGATGAAGTTGCAAAGGATCCTGAAGTTGCTCACTGCTGGGATTATCGCTTTTGCAAGGTCGGTGGACGGGGTGGATCTGAACACCGAGCAGGAGGATGCTCTGGCACTACTGTACGAAATAAATGCATTTAGGAAGAGCATTATAAAACCCATATTGAACCCGAAATTTGCGGGACTATGCAAAGCACCTCCTACGCCGCCACCCAGACAGTTGTTCGGGGAGGACCTCCCGAAGCGGGTCAAGGAATTGGATGACCACGCTAAGACGGTGGGACTCATGAGGTCACATATCTCGACCAGGCAGCCGGCCAGGAAAGTGCCATTCTTCAGGCCACGAGGCACTGCCGTTAGGCCAGCAAGGACCTACGCTCCAGCACCGCCTCAATATCAGCAACCTCAACAGCCTAGGCCTTTTTTAGGGCTAGGCCCCCAGCGGCCAGCATGGAAAATGCGGACGCCGCATTATCAACTCAACCCAGCACCTCCACGTCCCGCCAAACATATCAGGGACCGCCGATAACCATGAAGGTAAGGCGGTCTGGATTTCATGCACCTGCATGCTTAACTTCACATGTTGGTGGGAGACTACGGTTCTTTAAGGAGGCATGGGGAACCATCACTTCTGATGAGTTTATCTTACAAAGTATTCAAGGCCATGAGATTGAATTCATCAATGGTAAAATCCTTCCATCCCAGCATATGCCAGATCGGAAATTTACACTGTCCAGCAAAGAAACGGCAGTAGGCTGTGCTGAAATCTTAAGGCTACAAGGAAAAGGCGTGATAGAAAGAACTATACACGAACCAATTGAATTTGTATCCAACGTGTTTACAAAAACCAAGAAGGATGGAGGATGTCGGGTTATTATTGATCTGACCCATTTGAATACTTTTGTAAAATATACCCATTTCAAAATGGACACGTTCGAAACAGCCAAGTTATTGATTTCTGAGGGCTGCTTTATGGCATGCATTGATTTAAAGGATGCATACTATTCAGTATCCATTCAGAAACACCACAGGAAGTTCTTGAAATTTACCTGGATGGATCAGCTCTGGCAATACAAAGCTTTGCCAAATGGGCTTACCACAGCCCCTAGATTATTTACTAAATTGCTCAAACCAATACTGGCTACACTAAGGAGACAAAATCACATAGTGATGGCCTATCTAGATGATATCCTAATTATTGGGAACACCCTGGAATCAGCGGAACTAGCAGTTTCAGCCACCGTGGAAATTTTTCAAAAAATGGGGTTCATTATCCATCCAGATAAATCAAAGTTCTGCCCTTCACAGGTCATGGATTATCTGGGGTTCACGGTGGATTCCAATCGCATGAGGGCCACCATACCAACTAACAAAGTTGGGGATGTCATTCAAGTATACAAGAATCTAGTCTGCGCCAGTAAACCATCAATTAGACAAACTGCTAAGGTGATTGGGAAAATCGTAGCAGTTTTTCCAGCTTCCCAATACGGACCTTTGCATTATCAAAATTTGCAGAGAGCCAAGATCTCAGCGTTAAAACTGAACGCTGGACATTTCGATAGACCAATGCAGCTGCCTCTAAAGGTAAAAATTGAGTTACAATGGTGGATTGACAATATTTGTGACTCATTTAAACCCATCATTTTGCCCAATCCGATGGTATACTTACAAACAGACGCAAGCTCCCATGGCTGGGGAGCCACGGACAACTACTCTAGTTGTGGAGGCAGATGGGACACCCTTGAATCTACCCTGTTGTTGTCACAAGGGATAAATTATTTGGAGATGCTAGGAGCATTTCACGGACTTCGAGCTTGTTGTTCTAACCTTACTGACACTCATGTCCATCTCCAAATAGATAATACCACTGCGGTGGCATATCTAAATCATATGGGCGGTACCAGGTCAATTTCATGTGATGAATTGGCAAATACAATTTGGCTCTGGTGTATTCGACGGAATATTTGGATTTCAGCTACCTATTTACCAGGTAAGCTCAATACAGTGGCGGACACCAGGTCACGCAAATTCAATGACAACATCGAGTGGATGTTAAATCCCCAAATATTCGCTAAAGTTACAGCCAAATTTGGTAAACCGGATATCGACCTTTTTGCGTCACGGTTGAACCATCAGGTACCAACATACGTTTCATGGGAGCCAGATCCTGGGGCAATGGCGATGGACGCGTTCTCGCTAGATTGGGGGAATGGTTTTTCTATGCATTTCCTCCATTTTGCCTCATCAGTCGGGTATTGCGGAAAATCCAGTCAGATGCTGCTAAGGGCATTCTTATCATACCCGACTGACCTACGCAGCCATGGTATCCGGTCCTTGATATGATCAGTCAACCATGGGTCCTCTTAGAGGGTTGCTCACAATTGGTGACGAACCCTGTCTCAGGCAAACCACATCCCTACCACAGTCACCTAAAATTATTGGCTTGCAGGTTCTGAACAGGCCATTACTGCGGTATGGCCTATCATCAAGAACTATGGCTACCATTGGAGCGTCATGCCAGGAGTCCACCAGGCGGCAATATCTCACACATATCCGGAAATGGAAAACCTACTGCGGCCGCTCCCACATTGCATACGACTCCATTACCATCACCGACGTGCTGGAATTCCTGGCGGGGTTGCATCATGACGAACACCTCAGCTACAGTGCCATCAACAGCGCCAGGAGTGCGCCATCATTCTACCTCAATATTGAGGTAGGATCCAACAGGCTGGTGTCCAAACTCATGCGGGGAATATTTAATTCCAATCCGCCTAGACCTCGTTATAACATCACCTGGGATATTGGGAAGGTATTAACCCTGCTCAGGACGTGGTCGCCCATGGAAGGGCTTGAATTGGACAAACTCACCCTGAAGCTGGTGATGTTACTGGCACTGACTTCAGCGCAAAGGGTACAGACGCTCCATAAGGTCAAGATCGACAGGATGATCTCTACCCCGGCGAAGTAATCTTCTTTATAGATGAATTACACAAGCAGCATAGACCTGGGTTCACAGGGCTGCAGCTGAAGTTTCCGGCATACCCCGCTGATGCAAGGCTATGTTTAGCCACCCATATCCGCCACTATATCAAAGTGACGAGAAAATTAAGGGGAATGGAGAAATACCTACTCATCAGCCACAAGAAACCTCACCATAGAGTGACGGTACAGACGATCTCCAGGTGGCTCAGGATCGTCTTGAATGAGGCAGGTATTGACACTAATGTCTTTAAATCCCATTCCACCAGGGCTGCATCGACATCGGCGGCAAGGGTCATGGAGGTGCCCATGGACCATATTCTTGCCACAGCAGGATGGGCGAACGAAGCCACCGTCCAGCGGTTTTACAATAAACCTGTTGCCGCTCCTGTATTGTTCGCGGAGGCCGTGCTGAATGCAGGTCAAGAGCGTGCAGATATCCCCCAGTGAGGGGTTTTTTCCTTTGTTTGTTGTTAATAAATATTGTTATTATTTTTCAGTACAAGCAGTCTGGAAAGTTGATTACTCCTATCCATCCTTATAAGTGGTGTGTGATAGCATGGACGTTGTCCAGGGCATGGAATCACAGAGCTTTGAAGTCTTCACGAAGTCACTCACGTGACTCCGAAATGAAATAGTAAGATTAAACTAGAACTTACCAGTTCGAAGGTTGATCTTTATTTTATGAGGAGTTGCGATGAGGGATTTCGTGCCCTCCGCTCCCAACCCTCGATCATAAATCAACTGGTAATTAGAGTCTCTTCAATCTTACTATAACAAGTCATTTCTCTGTTGTTGGTTCTGTGATTCCACACCGCTGCTTTGAAGTATGTCGCGCATGCGGGCTGGCGGGTTCTTCACGAAATCCCTCATCGCAACTCCTCATAAAATAAAGATCAACCTTCGAACTGGTAAGTTCTCGTTTAATCTTACTATTCTCTGCCACAGAAGGTAGTTGAGGCCAGTTCATAGGCTATATTTAAGAGGGAGTTAAGATGTGGCCCTTGTGGCTAAAGGGATCAGGGGTATGGAGAGAAGGCAGGTACAGGATACTGAGTTGGATGACAAGCCATGATCATATTGAATGGCGGTGCAGGCTCGAAGGGCCGAATGGCCTACTCCTTCACATAATTTCTATATTTTTCAGGGGGAGCATTTTGTCCCAAAAGGCCCTAGCCAGGCTAGGAAAACACCAGTTAAAGTGTCTTTCACTGAGATTTCACTCAGATGTTTTTTAAAGAGCCCCCTCGCCCCATCAGGCCTGTACTAGCCAAGGTAGTGTCCCTTCAGCCCATCAGTAAGTATTCCCCTGCAAGTATTAAACCTCACCCCAGCAATTTTCTCCCTCCCTTCATTCGCTCCCTGTGAGATCCAGGGAGCAAATAGACTTTCTTCCTTCATTGCTGCGATCTTCAGAAAAAGATGAAAAAAGTCTAAAATTGACTCTCCCCCTTCGCTCTCACAGAGTCTCTCACCTGTTATCGGCAGAGTTTCGGGCAGTTTCTGAGCCGCCAGCCCACCAAGCCTGAGTGACTGAACTGCCAGCCCACCAGGCCTGAGTGACTGCGCTGCTAGCCCACCAAGCCTGAGTGACTGAGCTGCCAGCCCACCAGGCCTGAGTGACTGAGCTACCAGCGCACCGGGCCTGAGTGACTGAGCTGCCAGCCCACCATGCCTAAGTGGCGGCCCAATCGGCCAACGGGTCCCACTTAGTGTAGTCAGAAAATGAAGAGGAAATTGCAAGTGCCCTGGCTGAGATTCACAAGTGGTCATTAAATATAGAAACATAGAAACATAGAAAATAGGTGCAGGAGTAGGCCATTCGGCCCTTCGAGCCTGCACCGCCATTCAATGTGATCATGGCTGATCATCCAACTCAGTATCCCGTACCTGCCTTCTCTCCATACCCCCTGATCCCTTTAGCCACAAGTGCCACATCTAACGCCCTCTTAAATATAGCCAATGAACTGGCCTCAACTACCTTCTGTGGCAGAGAATTCCAGAGACTCACCACTCTCTGTGTAAAGAATGTTTTCCTCATTTCGGTCCTAAAGGAATTCCCCCTTATCCTTAGACTGTGACCCCTTGTTCTGGACTCCCCCAACATCGGGAACAATCTTCCAGCATCTAGCTTGTCCAACCCCTCAAGAATTTTGTAGGTTTCTATAAGATCCCCCCTCAATCTTCTAAATTCCATCGAGTACAAACCGAGTCTATCCAATCTTTCCTCATATGAAAGTCCTGACATCCCAGGAATCAGTCTGGTGAATCTTCTCTGTACCCCCTCTATGGCAAGGATGTCTTTCCTCAGATTTGGAGACCAAAACTGTACGCAGTACTCCAGGTGTGGCCTCACCAAAACCCTGTACAACTGCAGTAGAACCTCCCTGCTCCTATACTCAAATCCTTTCGCTATGAATGCTAACATACCATTTGCTTTCTTCACTGCCTGCTGCACCTGCATGCCTACTTTCAATGACTGGTGTACCATGACACCCAGGTCTCGTTGCATCTCCCCCTTACCTAATCTGCCACCATTCAGATAATAGTCTACCCTCATGTTTTTGCCACCAAAGTGGATAACCTCACATTTATCCACATTGTACTGCATCTGCCATGCATCTGCCCATTCACTCAGCCTATCCAAATCACCCTGCAGCCTCCAAGCATCCTCCTCACACCTAACTATACCCCCCAGCTTGGTATCATCTGCAAATTTGGAGATGTTGCATTGAATTCCCTCGTCCAAATCATTAATATATATTGTAAATAGCTGGGGTCCCAGCACTGAGCCTTGCGGCACCCCACTAGTCACTGCCTGCCATTCTGAAAAGGACCCGTTTACTCCTACCCTTTGCCTCCTGTCTGCTAGCCAGTTCTCTATCCACATCAATACTGAACCCCCAATACCGTGTGCTTTAAGTTTGTATGCTAATCTCTTATGCGGGACCTTGTCGAAAGCCTTCTGAAAGTCTAGATATAACACATCCACTGGTTCTCCCTTATCCACTCTACTAGTTACATCCTCGAAAAATTCTATCAGATTTGTCAGACATGATTTACCTTTCGTAAATCCATGCTGACTTTGTCCAATGATTTCACCACTTTCCAAATGCGCTGCTATCCCATCTTTAATAACTGACTCTAGCAGTTTCCCCACTACCGATGTTAGACTAACTGGTCTGTAATTCCCCGCTTTCTCTCTCCCTCCTTTTTTAAAAAGTGGGGTTACATTAGCTACCCTCCAATCCTCAGGAACTACTCCAGAATCTAAGGAATTTTGAAAAATTATCACTAATTATCACATATGGGTGAGGTGCCAGAAGAATTGAGGGTGGGAAATGTTGTGCCTCTATTCTAGAAGGGTTGCAGGGAAAAGCCTGCGAACTACCGGCTACTGAGTCTAACATTTGTGTTCGGAAAGTTACCAGAGTGCATTGTAAGGGCTGTAATGCTATTAGATGGACAAGGTCTGATAATGGGCCAGTAAACTATGGGTGGTGCCACGAGCCGGCAGCCTCGCCAGCAGCTGTTCGTCATTTCCACCTTTTTGTTTTGTGTTTTGTGTGTGTAAAAGTGTGTTTTAGAGTGTTTAAGAGTGTTTTAGTGTGGGGGGTGTGTGGGCGGGAATTGGGGGAATCTGTTTTTTAGTCACTTACCTCGGTGGAATGCTACTTTTCTCCAAGTTGTATTTCGTCCTCCCTCCCAGCCTAACAGCTTGGATAGTTGCGGCTTTTCCCGGAGTCGGGTCCAGCGCTTCAGCAGCGGGCGCAGCACGGATTTTCATCGCGGAACTGGGAGATCCCTTGTCGGGGGTCGCCAGAAGAAGTGCTCTGACCGCTGGCCAGCGGACTACGATATCCTGATGCCGCAGTCTGCGGAGCTTCTAGCTGCGTGCACGGTGTGGACATTCCATCGGGAGCCTGGGATCCCTTGCCAGGGATCGCTGGAAAAGAGCTCCGACCGCCGACCTGCGGCCTATAACATCGTGAAGCTCCGGACTCCGGTAGGAAGCGGCCAATTCAGTTCATGTTCATGTTATATTCTATTGTGTATTGTGCTCTTTTGTTTGTATGGCTGCGTGGTAAGTCAAATTCCACTGAACCTTAATAGGTGCATGTGGTAATAAATGTGAACTTGAATCAGAGGATGATGGTGCAAGGTTGCTTTTCAGTGCAGTCAAGGCAGGACTGTGGGTTTCAATGCACTCGCTTGTCCACTTTTTCATTGTTCTGACCACAGGCTTAGCAGATTTTAGTTTCTGCCTGTAGGTCGGAATAAGGTGAACCAAACATAGCCAGGCTAGGAAAACACCAGATAAAGTGTCTTTCACTGAGTTTTCACTCAGATGTTTTTTAAAGAGCCCCCTCGCCCCATCAGATCTGTACTAGCCAAGGTGGTGTCCCTTCAGCCCATCAGTAAGTATTCCCCTGCAAGTATTAAACCTCACCCCAGCAATTTTCTCCCTCCCTTCATTCGCTCCCTGTGAGATCCAGGGAGCAAATAGACTTTCCTCCTTCATTGCTGCGATCTTCAGAAAAAGATGAAAAAAGTCTAAAATTGACTCTCCCCCTTCGCTCTCACAGAGTCTCTCACCTGTTATCGGCAGAGTTTCGGGCAGTTTCTGAGCCGCCAGCCCACCAAGCCTGATTGATCAGCGAGTCCCAGATCCGCATGGGGAACAGTGCGATATGCGTTCTTGATTGTAGTATAACAATGATCAAGTGTTCTCTCCCCTCGGGTGGGGCAGGTATCGTGATGTCTGCATTTTGGAAGCTCTCGGATGAGGTTAGCCTTGTTAAATCCCCCAAAGCAATGACCATGGAGTGCAGGAAGTCACACTGTTTGCTCATTACCTGGTCAGCGAGTTGTGTTTGTGCCTCACGTACGTAGGCTTGGGGGGGATGTAAACTCCAGCAAGAATAGAAGGGGTAAATTCCCTTGGAGAATAAAAGGGGTTGAAATTTATTAAAAAAGATTCCAGATTAGGAGAACAGAAGTTAGACAGTACCGTGATGTCGCTGCACCAGCCCTGGTTAGTGTAGAAGCATATTCCACCGCCTCTTGATTTCCCCGCTGCCTCCGCTTCACGGTCCGCTCTGTGTAGTTGAAAGCTAGCCAGTTGCAGTGCATTGTCCGGAGTCAACTCACACAGACAGGTCTCGGTAAAGCACAAGGCAGCGGCTTGCAAATCTGCGTTCCCTCAACAACAAAGTGGACGAACTGCAACTCCAGTACCAAACAAACAAGGACTTCCCTCGTTGCAGTTCGTCCACTTTGTTGTTGAGAGAACGTAGATTTGCAAGGAATATTCGGGGAAGCAGTGTGCAAAATCCTCATCGCCGGAGTCAGGTGAGTGTTCCAGAGCACTTCCCCCGGGTCCTCCTCTGTCTCAAGACATTGAACACAGCCACAGCCCCGCCGACAAGTATGTCCAAATAATCCAGCGAGTGAGAGAAATCCGGAACAAT
This sequence comes from Raja brachyura, assembly GCA_963514005.1. The sequence continues at coordinate 33,659,930 of OY740810.1, forward strand.
GTGTGGAGGTACCGAATATCTGATGTTAATGAGTACCTCTCTCGTGAAAGTGATCTTTGTGGGATTTTCACAGATGACACAAATGAACAAACACAGACAAACATTAAGAAGCAGTACACCGTGGCAGCCATCGTCGGCACCAGCAGACTCAGTGTAGGGGAATTGAGAACCAGAGGACATAGGTTTAACGTGAGCAGGAAAATATTTAATTGGAACCAGAGTTGGAACATTTTCACACAAAGGGTAGTAGATGCATGGCATGAGCTGCTGGAACAGGTAGTTGAGACACCTACTATTACAATGTTTACATAATATTTGAACAGGTACATGGATGAGGAAAGTTCAGAGGGATATGGGCCAAATGCAGGCAGGTGGGACGTGTAGTTAGCCGCATGTAACATGTGCATGATAGCCATCTTGGGCAAATTCGACCCATGGGCCTCTTTCCATGACTGTCTATGACTCTATAAGGAACTGATTCTTGAGACTCTTCACTAATAATATCTATCTAGTCTGAAAATGACCCATCTATTCCAGCTCTGTCTTCCTTGTGATAACCAGTCTTTAGTCCATGTTAATGCACAATTCTCGAATACCATGTTACCTTCTGCACTGTACAACTCTCTTTCCTTCTCACAATCTGCATCCTTGTCCAAAGGTGCGACCCTCCATCTGAACATATTGTTTTGTGAACCACATAATGAGTTCCCTTAAAGCAGCAGGAAATGTTTTTGATATGTCCAAGTAGGTGCTTGAGTGTCCAAGTACAAGGCATCGAGCGCTCCCCTCTGTGCTCCTGCCGAGCTCACATTACACCAGTAAAGGGACCGCCAGGGTCTCTACTTCTGTTCAAGCTCACCTTACTAATGGTTGGCCTGAATACACATTGTGATATTCTCCCGACATGCATCTAAAGTGTTATCATCTGTCCTTAGCATGAGTTTCTGAAGTGGGATTTGAACCCACAGCCCTTTACCTCAGAGAAAAGCCAGCTGCATTGCTGCCTGGCCACAGGTGATAAATACCCTGCGTGGACCGTTGGGGCTGAATATGCTCCTTGGGCTGCAACAACAAGGAAATATTAAACTCGTTATTCATAGGGTCATAGGGACTTGGGAAGTCATGCAGCACGGAAACAGGCCTTTTGGTGACCATGGTGCCACATCTGCACTCGTCCCACCTGCCACAGTTTAACCCAGAACCCTCTAAATCTTGAATAGACGCAGATTGCTGCAGTAACTCAGGGGATCAGGCAGCATCTCTGGAGAATGGATCAAATGACATAGATGTGTGGTGAAGGGGAAAAGATTGAATAGGAATCTGAGGGGTTACTATTTCTCACAAAGGGTGGTGGGGAAATAGAACAATCTGCCAGAACTGAGGCCGGGACTATCCCAACGTTTAAGAAACAGTTAGACTTCTCACGAGATGCTGCCTGACCCGCTAAGTTACTCCAGCATTTTGTGTCTATCTTCAGTATAAATCAACATCAGCAATTCCTTCCTACATTCTCTAAACCTTTCCTAGCCATTCCGTTTTCAGCCCTATCCGATCACTATTTCCATCACACAGCGAAGTGCTGCCACTGCAAATGATATTGGCATCGAGTTTGAAGTCTGGAAAGGAGCTGTTGAGCTGAACGAACAGTTTCTGTTCAGTAACATATTAATAATTCGCTCTTGCGGCAGCAGCCATTAGAGAAACACTCAACAGGTAATTTTGTTAACAGGAAACGCGCAGACGGTGAACAATATGATTTGCAGATGATGCAAATAAAACATAGTGAAATGTCTCATGCAAATTGAGCTAGAAGTGGAAACATGGAAATAAGCAGCAGGATTAGTGGAATATGCAGGGGAGAGAAGGGGAACAGAGACACAAAGAGAGACACAATTCTGCCCTGCTCTGCCATTTTGTTTGTAATGGAAAGCTCATAGGTACCTTTCATCCCAGTGGTGGGCTGTGGCGCGGTGCAAATTATGTCACAGGTAACATTTGATGAAAGGTCACAGATGGAAACCGAGCCACAGATGTTCATGTAGAAATGGGAGGGATTGTCAGATTGGAGGGACAAGGAGTGCGAGAGATAAAAAAGAGAAAGAGGTGAGAAAAGGGGGGAAAAGAGAGAGTTTATTGAGTTTAGTTCATTGTCGCATGTACCGAGGTACAGTGAAAAGCTTTTGTTACCTGCTAACTGGTCAGCGGAAAGACAATACATGATTACAATCGACTCATTCACAGTGTACAGATACATCATTAACAGAATAACGAGAATAACGTTTAGTGCAACATAAAGTCCAGCAAAGTCCGATCAGAGATAGTCGGAGGGTCTCCAATGAGATAGGTAGTAGTTCAGGACTGCTCTCTAGTTGTTGGTAGGATGGTTCAGTTGCCTGATAATAGCTGGGAAGAAACTATCCCTTAATCTAGAGGTGTTTGTTTTCACACTTCTATAACTTTTGCCGGATGGGAGAGGGGAGAAGAAGGAGTGACGGGTTGCGACTCGTTCTGCAGCGAGAGCTGCTCATGGAGTCAATGGAAGGAAGGTTGGTTTGTGTGATGGTCTGGGCTTCAGCCATGATTCTCTGCAATTTCTTGTGGTCTTGGATGCAGCTATTCCCAAACTATTCTGTGATGCATCCCGATAAAGAGAGAGATGGAGACAAAGAGAAAGAGTAGGCGAGACAGAGAGAGAGACTGAGTGAGGCAGATAGAGACTCATAGTCATGCAGCACAGAAGAAGACCACTTGGCCCCCTGTGTCAAAGATCACTGACCCTACCTCACCCATCAGCTGCCTCACACCCCCAGATACTACCACTGACCTTTACATAAGGAGCAGTTTACTGTGGTCAATTAACCCATCAACCCACATCTTATAGTCATAGAGAACAGCACAGACATGGGCCCCTTGACCCAAATTGTCCATGCCAACCAAGATGCCCATCTCAGCTGGTTACATTTCCCCATGTTTGGCCCATGTCCATCCTGTCTTTCTTGGTAATGTAAATGTGTGTTAAATATTGTTATAAACCTGCATAAGCGACCTCCTCTGGCAGCAGGTTCCGTATACCCACCACCCCTGTGTGGAAAATGTTGCCCCATGGGTCTGTTTAAAATGTTTCACCTCCCACCTTGAACTTTGCTTTTTGATTTCACTCTGCTGGGAAAAAAATCGGTGTCCACTCACCCAATCTATGCCCCTGATGATTTATGCATCTTTATAAGATCGTGGTAGAGGAATATGCAGGCAGAGGATATTAATTGATGTTGGCATCATGTTGGGCACAGATATTGTGGGATGAAGGCTTGTACCTGTGCTGTACTATGTAGAGCACTGGCAGCACTCTTGTCAATATTCTTTAAACCCTTTCCAGCTTAATGACGTATTTCCTGTAGTACCCTAACCAGAACTCCACACAATACTGCAAGTGCAGCCTTATCAATGCCTTATACAAATTACAGCATAACATCCCAATCTTATATTCAATGCCATGACACTTGAAGGCCAGGGTGCCAAAGGCGTTCTTCACCACCTGTCTACCTGTGTCTTTGGGAAATGGAAGCATCTGGGGAAAACTCTCAGTGGCAGGAAAACCTGCAAACTCCACACAGACAGCCGCAGAACTGAACCCACGCCAGTGGAGCTCTGAGGCACCTGATGTTCCACTGTGGTAGTCAACAGAGGCAGTGAGATCATCCAAACATTGATACCTGCATGAGTAGATATATACCTGGGAAGGGGTTGGTTTGGGTGGGAAGGTGATGAGTTAACTAGGGAGTTGCGGAGGGAACGGTCTCTGCGGAAAGGGGTGAAGATGAGAAGCTGTGGCTAGTGATGGGTTCCCTTTGGAGGTGTTGAAAATGTCAGAGTATAATGTGCTGTATGTGACGGCTGATGGGGTGAAAGGAGAGGACTAGGAGGGAGAGCAAGAGCTGAGCTGCAGGATACTGGGGAGACCAGTGTGAGGGCCTCATCTATGATGGAAGAGGGGACCCCCGTTCTCTAAACAATGAGGCCATATTGATTGTCCTGGTAATGAACACCTCATATTGGGCGCAGATGCACGTAGTCGGAGGAACTGGGGTTGGGGGTAGAGCCTTTGCAGAAGGCAAGTTGGGCAGAAGTGTAGTCTAGATAGATGTGGGAGTCAGTAGGTTTATATTAGACTAGACCAAGTGGGACCCATCGGGCCCATCCCCTCAACGCACGGGGGAGAGGGAGAGGGGATGAGAGTGGGGGCAAGAGAGGGTCGAGGGACAGATGGGGTGAGGGAGGGGGCGGAGGTGAGAGGGGGAGGGAGGGGGGAGTGGGGTGGAAGGGGGTTAGAGGGGGGAGAGGGGGGAAAGGGAAGGGGAGGGAGGTGGAGGGGAAGTGGGGAGGGGAGAGAGAGAGGGGGAGGGGGGAGTGGAGGGGGATACAGGAGGTGGGAGAGGGGGGTAGAGAGGAGGGGGGAAAGAGGGGCAGAGGGGAGAGGGGGGAGAAGAGGGAAGGAGTGAGAGGGGGAGAGGAGGAGGGGAGTGGAGGAGGGGGGAAGTGGAGGACGGGGGGGAGAGGGAGGAGGGGAGCCGGGCGGGCGAGCGAGCTGCTGTCACAGAAGAGGGTTAATTCCTGATCGCTCCCATTGGTGGCTTCAGGCTGCAGGCTCCATTCAGGATTCAGGGCTCGAGTATGGGGGGGAGTGGTCGAGGGGAAGTGGGGGGGAGAGAGGGCCTGTCCCACTAGCGCGCGATTAGACGCGACAAGCGCGACCTACCGTGGTCGCTTTAGTCGCCCGGCCTCGCGTGACCCTGTCCCACTGCGATCGCCGGAGTCTCGTCGAGTTGTGTGTAGCTGGTGTCGACATCGCGCGTAGTGTCCAAAAACCGACACTGCTTAAAAAATTACGCGCGGCAAAATCCTGTCGCGCAGAACGTGATTAACGTGATGACGTTTTGACGTTGTGCGTCTTCAGCGTGGCGTTGCGTGATGACGTCACTGCCCGACGTCGTGCAACGCGCATGCTCATGCGCATCGTCACGTGATGAAAAATAACGTCCTTCCTTCGGACGTCGCGCGTGTAATCGCGCGCTAGTGGGACAGGCCCTTCACTCGCACCGGGATCGCCTGACCCCCAAGCGACCCCCGCGTCCGAATTTGTCGCGCTTGTCGCGTCTAATCGCGCGCTAGTGGGACAGGCCCTTAAGAGGAGGGGAGAGAGGAGGAAAGGAGCAGAGAGCGGGCAGCGGGGCCCGTGTCAACCAGAGGACTTCAGCGGCTTCAATCCAGAGCCCGGGAGTGGGGGTAGAGGGGTTGGTGGGTGACGTCACTCACAGCGAGTGGAGTGTAGCGAGATCAGAGCCATTGTGACATGCGCATCTCGTTTATTTTCAAACATTTGTGAACATATTCATCAATAACTCAAGGAATGAAGCTCGAATTTTCAGTTAAGACGATTTTGGTCTGCACCGGATAAAACTCTACAAGAATATGTAAACATTTTACCGTAAGAGCGTAACAACACACAACACACACACCCATATACATCCAAGATCAGACTTTTAAAAGGGGAGGCGGGAGAGGAGAAGTGGGGGAGAGCAGGACGGGGGGAGAGGAGGAGGGGAGCCTGGCGGGCGAGTGGGCTGCGGGCGAGCGGGTTGCGAGCGAGTGCGCTGTGGGGTCCAAGGCGAGTGGGCGGCGGAAACTCGAGGGAGGCCTCAATCGGGCGTGATCTGAGGACGGTCAAAAGCAGCGGAGGCCCACCCGATCATGCCTTCCGCAAGCGGAAGCCCACCCACCTACGTGAAAGACGATCGGTGGGGGTGACGGAGAGGAGGTCGTCCCCCGTGATTTCCAGAGAATGCCAGGTGGGATCGGGATCACCAGCGAGGCAAGTGTGTCACGATTCCCCGAGTCCCTGCGATCGGTGGAGGAATCGCAGGTCTCCATAGACGGCCTCTCCCAGAGGGGGTAATGGGTGCCACGGCGATCTTCCCATTACGCTGCCCTTCACCCTCACCCACGCGGCGATATCGACCACTGCCGCCATGTTCTAGAACTTCAAGGAGCCCAGCGGAGCGTGCAGCATGACCTGAGCAGCAGTTTAAAAACGCTAAGTGACAAATTTAAAGAAGTGAAAGTTAAGAAGCCAAGAAGTACAGAAGACAGAACAGGGGTGACGTCTCTCGCAGCACGAGCAGAGGCAGGCAGTCAGATCCATTGTGACATCATCAGCGAGACCATCTCATTTATTTTCTAAGTTATTTGAGATTTGTGAACATTTTCATAAATAACTCGAGAAATACTGCATGACATTTTCAGATAAGTCGATTTTGACATTATGGCGTAAATCTCTATCGGAATATGTAAACATTTCACCGTTAGCTTGTCGTGTTTTCGAGTAGATGTGAAACGCACACGAGCATCACACACACACACAAATCCAAGATCAGAGTTTTAGACGTATAGAGATTAAATGGGAGTAGACCTTCCTTTACTAAGTTAGACACAAAATGTTGGAGTAACTCAGCGGGACAGGCCGCATCTCCAGGGAGAAAGAATGGTGCTGCCTGTCCAGCTGATTACTTCAGCATTTTGTGTCTATCTTCAGTTTAAACCAGCATCTGCAGTTCCCTCCTACGTATTCCTTTACTAAGCGTCTTTCACTGTGGTTTCACCACACATCTGAGTGTCCAGTACGACCAAGGAGGTTGGTGTCCAGTAGAAAGTCCATCATGTACATGTGAGCTGACCTGGTTCAGTGCAATAACAATGGCGGACACATGGGAATGTGATTGTGGTGGTGGAGGAGGTGGGAGAGTGAAAATACAGAGTAATTGACCTTGTGGCCAGTGAGTGTTGAAAAGGAGAGGAAGAGAAAGAGATAAAAACAAGAAACATGGAATAGTGTTCGACAAATTTGAAACAGTCATGAATCCTGTTTCCAAATTTGCAACGTCTCATTCACAAATCACCTTTGGTCAGCATCTATGCAAAGGGAGACAGAGTAAATACATAATGATAGAAGGGGGTGAGACACAAATGGCGGCATTACTCAGCGGGTCAAGCAGCATCCCTGGAGAACATGGGGAGTTCCCTTAGACCTTGTGCCAAGCGTTCAGCGAAACGATGGGTGAGTCTACGTTTGGTTTCGCCATTGTACAGGAGGCCAAGTCGGGAATACAATATTCAGTCGATGAGGTTACAGGAGGTGCGTGTGAACCTCTGTCACACCTAGAAGGACTGTTGGGTCCCTAGATGGAAGCGAGAGAGGAGGTACAGGGACAGGTGTTTCACCTCCTGAGATTGAGGGAGGAAGTACCTGGGGATGGGGTGTTTTGGAAGGGAAGGGATGAGTGAACCAGTGAGTTGCGAAAGGAGCAGTCTTGTCGGAAGGTAGAATGGTGAAGATGGGAAAACGTGTGATGGGATGAAGTTGGAAGTGCCGGAAATGTCGGAGGATGATGTGTTGGATCTGGACGCTGGTGGGTTGAATGGTAAGTATCACGGATCCTTTCTCTTTGTTGCATAAGGTGGGTTGTGGAGGGAAGGAAGATCTCCAAAACAGGGTGGGTATGAATGGGCTTTCCTGATGTTACCATGCAATTCTACCATATCTATCTATATTACTAAAAGTAAGATCTTGGCCGCTTTTGACTCACTGCGATGTGATTTCCCAGTGGAATGGAAGTGAAATGAAAATGCAATCAGCTGTTTGGCTTAGCCTGCCCTGTGCTTGAGACTGCAATGGCAACTTACGCAAAGTTAAAATGCCATCAGCAGTTTGGCTTGGCCTGCCCTGTGCTTGAAACCGCTATGGCAATGGAAGCGATGTGAAAAGGCAATCAGCTGTTTGGCTTGGCCTGATCTGTGCTTGAAACTGCAATGGCAATGGCAGTGAAATATAAATACAATCAGCTGTTTGGCTTGGCCCATGCTGTGCTTGAAACTGTAATGGCAATGGAAGTGAAATGAAAATGCAATCAGCTGTTTGGCCTACCCTGTGCTTGAAACTGCAATGGCAATTGAAGTGAAATGAAAATGCAATCAACTGTTCAGCCTGCCTTGTGGTTGAAACTGCAATGGAATTGGAAATGAAATGAAAATGCAATCTGCTGTTTGGCTTGGCTTTGCCTGCCCTGTTCTTGAAACTGCAATAGCAATGGAAGTGAAGTGACAATACAATCAGCTGTTTGGCTTGGTCTGCCCTGTGCTTGAAACTGCAATCGCAATGGAAGTGAAAGGAAAATGCTATCAACTGTTCGGCCTCTGCCTTGTGGTTGAAACTGCAAAGGAAATGGATGTTAAGTGAAAATGCAATCAGATGTTCGGCCTGCACTGTGCTTGAAACTGAAATGGTAATGGAAGTTAAATGAAAATTCAATGAGTTGTTCAGCTTTCCCTGTGCATGAAACTGCAAAGGCAATGGGAATGAAATGAAAATAGAATGAGCTGTTCGGCCTGCCCTGTGCTTATAATGAAAAGGAAATTAAATTAAATGAGTTGTTTGGCCTGCCTGAAACCACTGATTTCGGCCCGCAAGGCTCCTATTAGTCGAGAAACGAATTGCTTTTGCCCAAAATGCCCGTATTCGCCCAGGAGGAGCATTTTGTCCCAAAAGGCCTGTGCCAGGCTAGGAAACATCCAGAATAAGTGCCTTTCACTGAGATTTCACTCAGATGTTTTTTAAAGAGCCCCCTCGCCCCATCAGGCTTGTACTAGCCCAGGTGGTGTCCCTTCAGCCCATCAGTAAGTATTCCCCTGCAAGTATTAAACCTCATCCCAGTATTTTTCTCCCTCCCTTCATTTGCTCCCTGTGAGATCCAGAGAGCAGATAGACTTTCCTCCTTCATTGCTGCGATCTGCAGAAAAAGATGAAAAAAGTCTAAAATTGACTCTCCCCCTTCCCTCTCACGGAGTCTCTCGCCTGTTATGGGCAGAGTTTCTGGCAGTTTCTGAGCTGCCAGCCCACCAAGCCTGAGTGACTGAGCTGCCAGCCCACCAGGCCTGAGTGACTGAGCTGCCAGCCCATCAGGCTCGAGTGAGTGAGCTGCCAGACCACCAGGCCTGAGTGTATGAGTGGCGGCCCACAAGTCCAATCGGCCCACATCGTCCATACTAGTCCTCTGGAAACCAGTCCCTTTGACCTACAACAGCCATACTAGCGCTCCAGAACCCCCCCCCCCCCCCCCCACACTGGCCAGAAATATTGGAATTGGTGGAGAGGTGGAATATTACGTTGTGGGACCAGCCCTCCCATGTGAACACGGGATCCAACGGGTCCCACTTAGTGTAGTTGGAAAATGAAGAGGAAATTGCAAGTGCCCTGGCTGAGATTCACACGTGTTCATTAAATATGGGTGAGGTGCCAGAAGAATTGAGGGTGGCAAATGTTGTGCCTTTATTCTAGAAGGGCTGCAGGGAAAAGCCTGCGAACTACTGGCTACTGAGTCTAACATTTGTGTTCGGAAAGTTACCAGAGTGTATTGTAAGGGCTAAGATACATATGCTATTAGATGGACAAGGTCTGATAATGAGCCAGTAAACTACGGGTGGCGCCACGAGCCGGCAGCCTCGCCAGCAGCTGTTCGTCATTTCCACCTTTTTGTTTTGTGTTTTGTGTGTCTAAAAGTGTGTTTTAGTGTGGTGGGTGTGTGGGCGGGAATTTGGGGAATCTGTTTTTTAGTCACTTACCTCGGTGGAATGCTACTTTTCTCCAAGTTGCATTTCGTCCTCCCTCCCAGCCTAACAGCTTGGATTGTTGCGGCTTTTCCCGGAGTCGGGTCCAGCGCTGCAGCAGCGGGCGCAGCGCGGATTTTCATCGCGGAGCTGGGAGATCCCTTGTTGGGGATCGCCAGAAGAAGTGCTCCGATCGCTGGCCCGCGGACTACGATATCCTGAAGTCGCAGTCTGCGGAGCTTCTAGCTGCGTGCACGGTGTGGACTTTCGATTGGGAACCTGGGATCCCTTGCCAGGGATCGCTGGAAAAGAGCTCCGACCGCTGACCTGCGGACTATTACATCGTGAAGCCCCGGACTCCAGTAGGAAGCGGCCAATTAAGGACCTCCAAGCCGCAGAGTGTCCGTCCGACCCGACGTTGGAGTTTGGAGCATTCCGACGAGAGGGTCTGTACATCGGACCATCTGTGGCGGCGTCTGCGGAGGGTTCATGGCCCCGACCACGGATGGACAAAGGAGGAGGATTGACAAAGTCCTTGCCTTCCACCACAGTGAGGAATGTTGTTCCACTGTGGTGGATGTTCATGTTATATTCTATCGTGTATTGTGCTCTTTTGTTTGTATGGATGCATGGTGAGTCAAATTCCACTGAATCTTAATTGGTGCATGTGGCAATAAATGTGAACTTGAACTTGAACTTAAGGATAGTCTGCATGGTTATATATGTGGGAGGTCGTGCCTCGTACATCTGATTGGGTTTTTTGAAGAATGGACCAAAAAGGTTGATGAGTGCAGAGCTGTAGAAGTTGTGTATATAGATTTCAGCAAGGCATTCGACAAGGCATGGTAGGCTGCTGTGGAAGGTGAGATCATATGAGATCCAAGGAGAGATATCTGAATGGATAGAAAATTTAGTTCATGGCAGGAAGCAGAGGATGATGGTGCAAGGTTGCTTTTCAGTGCAGTCAAAGCAGGACTGTGGGTTTCAATGCCCTCGCTTGTCCACTTTTTCATTGTTCTGACCACAGGCTTAGCAGATTTTAGTTTCTGCCTGTAGGTCGGAATAAGGTGGACCAAACATTGATCAGCGAGTCCCAGATCCGCATGGGGAACAGTGCGATATGCGTTCTTGATTGTAGTATAACAATGATCAAGTGTTCTCTCCCCTCTTATGGGGCAGGTATCGTGATGTCTGTATTTTGGAAGCTCTCGGATGAGGTTAGCCTTGTTAAATCCCCCAAAGCAATGACCATGGAGTGCAGGAAGTCACACTGTTTGCTCATTACCTGGTCAGCGAGTTGTGTTTGTGCCTCACGTACGTAGGCTTGGGGGGGATGTAAACTCCAGCAAGAATAGAAGAGGTAAATTCCCTTGGAGAATAAAAGGGGTTGAAATTTATTTTAAAAGATTCCAGATTAGTAGAACAGAACTTAGACAGTACCGTGATGTCGCTGCACCAGCCCTGGTTAGTGTAGAAGCATATTCCACCGCCTCTTGATTTCCCCGCTGCCTCCGCTTCACGGTCCGCTCTGTGTAGTTGAAAGCCAGCCAGTTGCAGCGCATTGTCCGGAGTCAACTCACACAGACAGGTCTCGGTGAAGCACAAGGCAGCGGCTTGCAAATCTGCGTTCCCTCAACAACAAAGTGGACGAACTGCAACTCCTGTACCAAACAAACAAGGACTTCTCTCGTTGCAGTTTATCCACTTTGTTGTTGAGAGAACGTGGATTTGCAAGGAATATTCTTGGGAGCGGTGTGCAAAATCCTCATCGCCGGAGTCAGGTGAGTGTTCCAGAGCACTTCCCCCGGGTCCTCCTCTGTCTCAAGGCATTGAACACAGCCACAGCCCCGCCGACGAGTATGTCCAAATAATCCAGCGAGTGAGAGAAATCCGGAACAATGTGTGGAGGTACCGAATATCTGATGTTAATGAGTACCTCTCTCGTGAAAGTGATCTTTGTGGGATTTTCACAGACGACACAAATGAACAAACACAGACAAAACATTAAGAAGCAGTACACCATGGCAGGCATCGTCGGCACCAGCAGACTCAGTGTAGGGGAATTGAGAACCAGAGGACATAGGTTTAATGTGAGCAGGAAAATATTTAAATGGAACCAGAGTTGGAACATTTTCACACAAAGGGTAGTAGATGCATGGCATGAGCTGCTGGAACAGGTAGTTGAGACATCTACTATTACAATGTTTACATAATATTTGAACAGGTACATGGATGAGGAAAGTTCAGAGGGATATGGGCCAAATGCAGGCAGGTGGGACATGTGTAGTTAGCCGCAAGTAACATGTGCATGATAGCCATCTTGGGCAAATTCGACCCAAGGGCCTGTTTCCATGACTGTCTATGACTCTATAAGGAACTGATTCTTGAGACTCTTCACTTGTAATATCTATCTATTCTGAAAATGACCCATTTATTCCAGCTCTGTCTTCCTTGTGATAACCAGTCTTTAGTCCATGGTAACGTGGCAATTCTCGAATACCATGTTACCTTCTGCACTGTACAACTCTCTTTCCTTCTCACAATCTGCATCCTTGTCCAAAGGTGCGACCCTCCATCTGAACATATTGTTTTGTGAACCACATAATGAGTTCCCTTAAAGCAGCAGGAAATGTTTTTGATATGTCCAAGTAGGTGCTTGAATGTCCAAGTACAAGGCATCGAGCGCTCCCCTCTGTGCTCCTGCCGAGCTCCCATTACACCAGTAAAGGGACCGCCAGGGTCTCTACTTCTGTTCAAGCTCACCTCACTATTGGTTGGCCTGAATACACATTGTGATATTCTCCCGACATGCATCTAAAGTGTTATCAACTGTCTTCAGCTTGTGTCTCGGAAGTGCGATTTGAACCCACAGCCCTTTACCTCAGAGAAAAGCCACCTGCATTGCTGCCTGGACACAGGTGATAAATACCCTGCGTGGACCGTTGGGGCTGAATATGCTCCTTGGGCTGCAACAAGGAAATATTAAACTCGTTATTCATAGGGTCATAGGGACTTGGGGGATCAGGCAGCATCTCTGGAGAATGGATCAAATGACATTGGTTTGTGGTGAAGGGGAAAAGATTGAATAGGAATCTGAGGGGTTACTATTTCTCACAAAGGGTGGTGGGGAAATAGAACAATCTGCCAGAACTGAGGCCGGGACTATCCCAACGTTTAAGAAACAGTTAGACTTCTCCCTAGATGCTGCCTGACCCGCTGAGTTACTCCAGCATTTTGTGTCTATCTTCAGTGTAAATCAACATCAGCAATTCCTTCCTACATTCTCTAAACCTTTCCTAGCCATTCCGTTTTCAGCCCTATCCGATCACTATTTCCATCACACAGCGAAGTGCTGCCACTGCAAATGATATTGGCATCGAGTTTGAAGTCTGGAAAGGAGCTGTTGAGCTGAACGAACTGTTTCTGTTCAGTAACATATTAATAATTCGCTCTTGCGCCAGCAGCCATTTGAGAAACACTCAACAGGTTAATTTTGTTAACAGGAAACGCGCAGACGGTGAACAATATGATTTGCAGATGATGCAAATAAAACATAGTGAAATGTCTCATGCAAATTGAGCTAGAAGTGGAAACATGGAAATAAGGAGCGGGATTAGTGGAATATGCAGGGGAGAGAAGGGGAACAGAGACACAAAGAGAGACACAATTCTGCCCTGCTCTGCCATTTTGTTTGTAATGGAAAGCTCATAGGTACCTTTCATCCCAGTGGTGGGCTGTGGCGCGGGGCAAATTATGTTACAGGTAACATTTGCTGAAAGGTCACAGATGGAAACCGAGCCACAGATGTTCATGTAGAAATGGGAGGGATTGTCAGATTGGAGGGACAGGGAGTGCGAGAGATAAAAAAGAGAAAGAGGTGAGAAAAGGGGGGAAAAGAGAGAGTTTATTGAGTTTAGTTCATTGTCGCATGTACCAAGGTACAGTGAAAAGCTTTTGTTACCTGCTAACTGGTCAGCGGAAAGACAATACATGATTACAATCGACTCATTCACAGTGTACAGATACATCATGAACAGAATAACGAGAATAACGTTTAGTGCAACATAAAGTCCAGCAAAGTCTGATCAGAGATAGTCGGAGGGTCTCCAATGAGATAGGTAGTAGTTCAGGACTGCTCTCTAGTTGTTGGTAGGATGGTTCAGTTGCCTGATAATAGCTGGGAAGAAACTATCCCTTAATCTAGAGGTGTTTGTTTTCACACTTCTATAACTTTTGCCGGATGGGAGAGGGGAGAAGAAGGAGTGACGGGTTGCGACTCGTTCTGCAGCGAGAGGTGCTCATGGAGTCAATGGAAGGAAGGTTGGTTTGTGTGATGGTCTGGGCTTCAGCCATGATTCTCTGCAATTTCTTGTGGTCTTGGATGGAGCTATTCCCAAACCATTCTGTGATGCATCCCGATAAAGATAGAGATCGAGACAAAGAGAAAGAGTAGGCGAGACAGAGAGAGAGACTGGGTGAGGCAGATAGAGACTCATAGTCATGCAGCACAGAAGAAGACCACTTGGCCCCCTGTGTCAAAGATCACTGACCCTACCTCACCCATCAGCTGCCTCACACCCCCAGATACTACCACTGACCTTTCCACAAGGAGCAGTTTACTGTGGTCAATTAACCCATCAACCCACATCTTATAGTCATAGAGAACAGCACAGACATGGGCCCCTTGACCCAAATTGTCCATGCCAACTAAGATGCCGATCTCAGCTGGTTACATTTGCCCATGTTTGGCCAATATCCATCCTGTCTTTCGTGAAAATTAGAATGTATGTTAAATATTGTTATATACCTGCATAAACGACCTCCTCTGGCAGCTGGTTCCGTATACCCACCACCCCTGTGTGGAAAATGTTGCCCCATGGGTCTGTTTAAAATGTTTCCCCTCCTACCTTGAACTTTGCTTTTTGATTTCACTCTGCTGGGAAACAATCGGTGTGCACTCACCCAATCTATGCCCCCAGTGATTTATGCATCTTTATAAGATCGTGGTAGAGGAATATGCAGGCAGAGGATATTAATAGAGTGAGATTAAACGAGAACTTACCAGTTCAAAGTTTGATGCTTATTTTATGAGGAGTTACGATGAGGGATTACGTGAAGAAGCCCCGCCAGAACGCATGCTTGTCATACTTCAAAGCCGCGGCGTGAAAACACAGAAACCCAATAGTCGAAGTGACATAGTAAGGCTTTTATAAGACTAGAACTACCAGATGATCCTTTAGATTATGAGGGTGGGAGCGGAGGGCACTTACTCCCTCATCGTAACTCCTCATAAAATAAGGATCAAACTTCGAACTGGTAAGTTCTCGTTTAATCTTACGATTTTTCTTCAGAGTCACTTGAGTGACTACGTGATGATTTCAAAGCTCTGTGATTTCATGCCGTAGATACAGTTCCATACGACACACTGCCTTGGTTGACACAGGATAACCAAATAATGTATCATATATTGATACATTATTTATACATTAAATGTCTTAAACAATAAAACATTTCACAACAGTAATAACCCCTCTTTCCCAGGGGAAATTACAAAGGAGAACTCAAACAGAACCCAAAACTGCTTGCCCAATATTTGTATTGCGAGGACAGGTTTGTCATAAACCCTAAAAGGTTCCTTAACTGGACTATCCTGCGGTGAGGATTTGGTCTAATGGCACGTCCTGCGCCTTTGCTGCGTACGTTGATGCCGCCCTGGTGGAGTGATTTAAACACATCAGTGTCTACTCCAGCAAAATGCAAACATGTTTCAGTCATCTAGCAATAGCTTGTACTGACACCTTTGTATGAGGCTTTATGTGGCCGATGACCATCACTGTTTCAGAGCCTCTGAGACTCTTGATGACCTTGATATTATTAGCTCAGATGCGTAATCACATATAGTCTTAGATCGGTATATTTTAAGCTTATTTTGGTTCCAGCCATCCCTGGCCTGCTCTGTTTGATTAGATCATATGCATAAAAGACAATATCATCTACAGAAGAATGCATGCTGTCCAGTCATAACTTTTGCAATATTTGGACCCATAATGCTGCCACTAGCACCATGAACATGATCACTTTGAGCGTTAACTTCCGGAAAGGCAGAGATGTAATTGGAGCCCATTGCCAAAGCAGTGTGAGAACTATGCTCACATCCCAGTTTTCTGAATATGTACGTCTGGGAGGGTTTTGTTAAAATACCTCCTATGAATCGGCCAACAATAGATGACATCCGACAGAGTGTTGTCCGGACCCTTGCCCAAAGTAGGAGGACAAAGTACTTCTAGCACTATAAATTGCACTGTAGCTTAACTGCTCGTCAAAATGCAATGAGGCCAGGAACTCCAATACATCCGGTATGCCTGCAACTTATGATAAGATATATTTAACTGTCAACAGGACATCTCCCATTTCTTAGTATGAGATACATATTGTTTTTTAGTATTATCTCTCCAGACCATCGTAATCACATCGACGGTTCTACTCAATAGCCTGAGTCTCTGGAGCAGTCTGATCAGAAGATACAAATCAATAAATTAATATGCTCATGGAAAGGGGAACTTTCCTCCTGTCCCAGTGTGAACCAACAAGTTACTGTAATTGGGATGATCATGAATGCTGTGTCATCCGTCTCAAACCAATGGGACCATGCTGTGGACCAGTTTAGAACCCACTAAATACCTACATGTAGTCATACTCTATTTTGGTGAGATCTTGATTGAATGAGGAAGAAATGGGGAAAGCGTAAGAACGTACATCCCCAATGTAGCGAGAATGTATCCTCCGCTACTGCCCCTAGATTTGGTTCCCATGCCGAATACAGGTACTGGTAATTTAACCCAGATACAACAGATCTATGTCTGGCAATCCATACCGGCTAACAATGATTTTGAAACTTTTGGATTCTTAACTTTTTTAATTTATTTTTCTTTCTTCTTTTATTTGTCATGGAATTTACATGACCTGGTGTCTGCAACTTTCGCATTATCTCTACCTGATAGGTAGATATCTGAGACCCAGATGTTCCTTGTAATGCACCAGTGCCAGATGAGGCTAGGCAGACTGTTACAGAATAATGACCTCATTCTACCCATGTGATTGATATGGGTACCAGCTGTGGTATTATCAATCTGAAGCTGCACATGCAAATCATGCATTGTTGAGCAGAATTCTTTAGGCCATAGAATGCGCCCAGCAATTCTACGCAGTTTACCCCAGCCTTTGCAGGGTTAATGCTTCTTTCACATTTTATCTGCCGCCCCAGCCAGACTTGATATCAGTGGCTCCTCATCCTGAAGCTCACATCAGTTTGTAAACTAAAGGTTATTGAGTCAGAATGTCTCTAGTGCATCGCGAGACATTAGTTACAATTTTGGTCATAGGCAAAGTACTGCCATGTTAATTATCCAATGATGATCTCAAATAGCCAATCATTCTAAATGGTACTAATCTAAGTTTAATTAGATGGGTGAGGACCTAACCTCTCAGCAGGTGTGCGGTAGCTGAATATTTATCTTTCAGATCTATGGCTGCCATATAACACCCTTTTTTATCCCAGTTACAATACTGACATTTTTATTTAAACCTTTTATACTGGCCCTTAAGGGTTAAGTATGTTCTGGCCCAGAATGACTCGACACCCACGATCATCCTTTTGGCTGGGGAATTGGACACAATTGTTAAGGCTGATATGCATCATCCACCTGTAGAGTTAGGGGTATTGAACCCCAATACCCAACTATGTGTATTTTGTACGGGTGGATGTACTTCCGAGATACCTATTCGAGATCCCCAGATACAGTCCAATATTCACTTACTGTTTCTTAATCTGAAACGATATGGTTTCGAGGTGGCATCCTGGCCTCAGTTTTAGTCTCATCGTCCAGGTGTTCCCCTGGGTACTAGAGGCTCTGCGCAAGGCTGTGACCGTGTTGAGCGTAGGCTGGATATTTATTCGTAAATATTAAACTAACAAATGGGTATTACACTGCAGGGTCCTTATCCTGCTGTGTTTAGATAGTGGCCTTGCCATTTGTCCAAACGCCATAATTCCTGCTTCAACCAGTTTTTTATTTTTCCCCTCCCACCTCTCTCTCAACCCCTCCCTGAACCCTCTCACACCTTCCCCCACCCCCCTCTACTCCTCCCTCTCCCCCTCTCCATCTCCCTCTCCCTCTCTCCTTACCACTCCCACCCCCTCTCTCTCCCACCCTTCTTCATCCCCATCTCCCCCCAAACCCCCTTCCCATCGTTCTTGCACCGCTCCCTGCTACCCCTCTTCCCCTCACTCACCACTCTTCCCCTCTCCCTCCCCTCCCCACCTCTCCCCCTCTCCTTTCCCTCTCTCTCCCCCCTCCTCCCTCACCCCCTCTCTCTCCACACCTCTCTCCCTCTCACTCTCTCTCCCCCCCTCCACTCTCTCTCCACCTCTCCCCTACCCCTGTTTCTCCCCCACTCCTCTCCCCTCTACCTCCCTTTCCTCCCCTCATGTGTAGTTTTTCCGCTGACTGGAGTGTAAAAAACGCTTTTCATTGTACCTTGGTACACGTGACAATAAACTACACTAAACTAAAGTCAGACCATGTCAACCAGTGCCACCATGGAGCAAAGGTCACAGGGGAAGCATAGATAGAGTGGATGTGGAAAGGATGTTTCTACTTCAAAAGTCAAACAAACTTTATTGTCATTTAGAAATACATTGATACATGCAGTTCCAAACGAAATTACGTTGCATTTGGCTCCCTGTGCAACACAATAAATAAATTAACCGAAGGATAGGCATGGATGAAAAGGATAAATAGACAATAGTGGCAGCCCATTACATGGCATTCAGGAGTCTGATGGCTTGTGGGAAGAAGCTGTTGCGGAACCTTGATGTTCTGCTCCTTATGCTGCGATATCTTTTTCCCGAGGGCAGCAGAGTGAACAGTCCGTGATGGAGATGTGTGGGGTCTTTTATGATACTGCTGGCCTTAGACACGCAGCGTTTGGTCGCAATATCCCCGATTGAGGGGAGAGAGGTCCCTGTGATTTTTTCCGCTGTCCTCACCACTCTCTGCACGGACTTCCAGTCGGAGGCTCTACAGTCCCCAAACCAGACAGAGATACAGCTGGTCAAAATACTCTCTATGGTGCCCCTGTAGAAAGTGGTGAGGATTGGATGGGGGAGATGAGCTCTTCTCATCCGGCGCAGAAAGTGCAACCGCTGCTGCGCTCTCTTAACTGTTGATGAGATGTTATTCGACCAGGTCAGACTGTTAGTGATCTGCACCCCCAGGAACTTTGTGCTACTGACCACCTCCACATCGCTGTCATTGATGTGAAGTGGTGTGGGACTGTGCCAGGTTTTCCTGAAGTCGACGATAACCTCCTTTGTTTTTTCGACATTCAGGATCAGGTTGTTCGTATTGCACCAGTCCACCAGTTGTTTCACCTCCTCCCTGTAAGCCAGCTCATTGTCGTCCCTGATGAGGCCCACCACTGTTGTGTCATCTGCGTACTTCATGATGTGGTTTGTACTAAACCTGGCACAACAGTCGTGAGTCATCAGGTTGAACAGCAGTGGACTCAGGACACAGCCCTGAGGGGAGCCGGTGCTCAGAGAGATGGTGTTGGAGGTGTTATTTCCAACCCTCACAGACTGGGGTCTGTCAGTGAGGAAGTCCAGTAGCCAGTTACACATGGGGGTGAAATTCATGAAAATGAGATTTAAAAATTATGTTATATTGTGGATTATTGTGTGAATGTTATTTGGACACTTAGGCAATTTTAAAAAAGTTTATCTTTTCTTAAGAAATGGATAGATGTTTAGATCTACTCATTGAATTTTGTAATTAGCTACAATTGGATAACTAACTAATTATATGCTTTAATTTCAGGTCATCCAAGTAAGATTGTTTCATTTTTTTTCAGAATGCTTCAATCTATAATAAGTGAAAATTGCATTGAGTTCTCTTAATTTTTAAGAAAGTTATGGGCTTTTAACTTTTCCAGATCACAGCTTTTGAGTTAAGTCAATTGAAAGGCAATGGGGAGCAAGATGCTAATTTCCGAGTATGACAATGGCCATAACTTTCTTAATACTGAAGATATGAAAGTAAATTAGGTGTCAAATTAAACTTCTGTTTATGCGTTATCTGATGGGATAAATTGCAGACTTGATTTTTTAAATCTCAAAATTTTGTAACATTGCTACATTTTCCCGTTTGTTTAATATTCACAATATTCAAAGGACTCCATTACTCCACTTTGAAGAGGTCACTGCTTTTCTGTTTCTAAACTCTCTCTCTTCCCCCACCCCTCTCCCACCTCTCTCCCTCCCCCACCCTCTCTCTCCCCTCCCTCCCTATCTCCCCCACCCCTTTCCCTACTCTATCCCTCTTCCACCACTCCCCCTTCCCCCTCTCTCTCTCCCACTTCCACCATTCTCCCCTACACCACTCCCCCTCCCTCCCCATTTCCACTTCTCTCCCCCCATCCCCCACCTTTCCCCATCTCCCACCCCCACCCCTCTCTCCCCCCACCCTTCCCTCCCCCTCCCCACTCTTCCCTCTATCTCCGCTTTCCCCATCTCTCCACACTCTTCCCCCTCTCTCCACCTCCCACCCCTCTCTCAACCCCTCCCTGAACCCACTCACACCTTCCCCCACCCCCATTCTCCTCCTCCCTCTCCCCCTCTCCATCTCCCTCGCTGCTTACCGCTCCCACCCCCTCTCTCTCCCACTCCTCTTCATCCCCATCTCCCCCCACCCCCTTCCCATCGCTCTTGCACCACTCCCTGCTACCTCTCTTCCCCTCACTCACCACTCTTCCCCTCTCCTTCCCCTCCCCACCTCTCCCCCTCTCCTTTCCCTCTCTCTCCACCTCCGCTCTCACCCCCTCTCTCTCCACACCTCTCTCCCTCTCCTTTCACTCTCTCTCCCTCCCCCTCCACTCTCTCTCCACCTCTCCCCTACCCCTCCACCTCCCTTTCCTCCCCTCTTCTCCATAACCCCTCTCCCCTCCCCTTCCCCTTCCCCTTACCCCACCCCTCTCTAAGCCCGTCACCCACCCTCAGGGACATGCTGCCCCACCCCCCCCACACATGTGACTAGGGGGACACTGCACCACTCCCCCCACACATGTGACTAGGGGGACACTGTACCACTTCCCCCACACTTGTGACTAGGGGGACACTGTACCACTTCCCCCACACATGTGACTAGAGGGACACTGTACCACTTCCCCCACACTTGTGACTAGGGGGACACTGTACCACTTCCCCCACACATGTGACTAGAGGGACACTGTACCACTTCCCCCACACTTGTGACTAGGGGGACACTGTGGCTCTTCCCCCCACACATGTGACTAGGGGGACACTGTGGCTCTTCCCCCCACACATGTGACTAGGGGGACACTGCACCACTTCCCCCACACATGTGACTGGGGGGACATTGCTTGCTCGCGTTGCCTTTGAAACCTTTTCCAGAAAATTCTTCCCGATTGGTAATTCGGACTTCGTTTCTCGACAGCGATCGATCTAAATTATTTTTCATTTTCAAAATCTTATTATTTGATTTAGTTCGACAGGAAAGTCAACTCTCCCTCCCCTTTCTCTCTCTCCCCTTCCACTCTCTCCCTCTCCTCTCTCTCCCCCTCCACTCTGTCTCCACCTCCCCTCCCCCTCTTCCTCCCCCTCTCCTCTCCCCACCACCTGTCCATTTCCTCCCCTCTTCTCCACCACCCCTCTGCTCTCATCTCCCCCTCTTCCCCCCTCCCCTTCCCCCACCCCTCTCTACTCCCCTCATCCCCCTCCTCCTCCCACCCCTTCCCTCTCTCCCCCACCCCCATCCTTCTCTCCACCTTCCCCTTCCCTCTCTCCCCCGCCCCCTCCTCCCTACCCCTGTGCCTCTTCCACCACTCCCTCCCACCCCCTTCCCCTACCCCTCTCTCCCTCTTCCACCACTCCCCCACCATCCTCCCCTCCCCCTCTCCAACTTCCACCACTCCCCTACCCCTCTCCCCCTCCCTCTTCACTCTTCCACCTCTCTCCCTTCCCCCACCCCTCTCCCACCCCACCTCTCTCCCTCACCCACCCTCTCTCTCCCCTCCCTCCCTATCTCCCCCACCCCTTCCCCCAACTCCGCTATCCCTCTTCCACCACTCCCCCTTCCCCCTCTCTCTCTCCCACTTCCACCACTCTCCCCTACACCTCTCACCCTCCCTCCCCACTTCCACTTCTCTCTCCACCATCCCCCACCTTTCCCCATCTCCCTTCCCCACCCTTCTCTTCCCTCCTCCCTTCCCTCCCCCTCCCCACTCTTCCCCCTCTCTCTGCTTTCCCCCTCCCTCCCCACTCTTCCCCATCCCCCTACCGCTCTCCCCCTTCCTCCACACTCTTCCCTCTCTCCCCTACCCCTCTCCCTACCCCTCCCCCCCTCCCTCCACACTCTTCCCCCTCTCTCCCCTTCCCCTCCCACCCCTCTCTCAACCCCTCCCTGAACCATCTCAAACCCTCCCCCACCCCCTCTCCTCCTCCCTCTCCCCTCTCTCCATCTCCCTCTCTCCTCACCCCTCCCACCCCCTCTCTCCCCCACCTCTCTTCACCCCCATCTCCCCCCCACCCCCTTGCCCTCGCTCTTGCACCGCTCCCTGCTACCCCTCTTCCCCTCACTCACCACTCTTCCCCGCCCCCTCCCCACCTCTCCCTCTCTCCTTTCCCTCATTCTCCCCCTCCTCTCTCACCCCCTCTCTCTCCCTCTCCTGTCTCTCCCCCTCCACTCTCTCCACCTCTCCCCTACCCCTATTTCTCCCCCTCTCCTCTCCCCTCCACCTCCCTTTCCACCCCTCTTCTCCGTAACCCCTCTCCTCTCACCTTCCCCTCTACTCTCCCTTACCCCACCCCTCTCTACCCGCCTCACCCACCCTCAGGGACATGCTGCCCCCCTACATCTGCCTCAGCCACACACCCCCCCCCCCCCCCCGCCTGATGTTCCAGCACGTTCCATTGTGTGATGTCACAATGCCATCCCTCACAGATGGCCAATCGGAATGCATCTCATTTACATCTGTCTTGGCCCCACCCCCGGCCCCTCCCCCCAGCAGCCTGTGTGGACATGTGACTGGGGGGACATTGCCGGCTCACGTTGCCTTGGAAACCTTTTCAAGAACATTCTTCCCCAACGCTCATTCGGACTTCGTTTCTCGACAGCGATCGATCTAAACGCTGGATTTCTGCCGTTATCTCATTTTTCATTTGACACGTTTGTTTTGAAAATCTTATTATCGATTTACACTTTTTTCAAAAGGTAAACATAGACGATGTTTTCAATATTTATTTATATTTGAATAATTCTTTTTATTAAGTTCTCCGTTATTTGCTCCGCCAAATTAACACACATTTTCCCGTTTTTTTAATATTCTCTCTTTATTCAAAGGACTCCATTACTCCACTTTGAAGAGATTGCTTTTGTCTTTGCCGATTTCCACAGCCGTGTTATCAAATGTTATCTTCATTTTCAATTTAATTGATATTGAACAGATAATTCTTCCTTCTCTCCCCCTGCCCCTTCCCTCTCTCCCCCTGCCCCTTCCCCCTACCACTGTCCATTTTCCACCATTCCCTCCCACCCCCTTCCCCCCCCACTCTTCCACTTCTCTCCCCCCCTATCCTCTCTCCCGCGCACCCCTTTTCCCCTACCCCTCTCTCCCTCTTCCACCCCTCCCCCTACCCCTCTCCCCATCCCTCCCCACTCTTCCACTTCTCTCTCATTCCCCCACCCCTCTCCCACCACACCTCTCTCCCTCCCCCACCCTCTCTCTCCCCTCCCTCCCTATCTCCCCCACCCCTTTCCCCTACTCCTCTATCCCACTTCTACCAGTCCCCCTTCCCCCTCTCTCTCTCCCACTTCCACCACTCTCCCCTATACCTCACCCTCCCTCCCCACTTCCACTTCTTTCTCCCCCATCCCCCACCTTTCCCCATCTCCCTCCCCCACCCCTCTCTCCCCCCTCCCTTTTCTCCCCCTCCCCACTCTTCCCCTTCTCTCCACTTTCCCCCTCCCTCCTCACTCTTCCCCTCCCCATACCCCTCCCCCTCCCTCCACACTCTTCCCCCTCTCTCGCCTTCCCCTCCCACCCCTCTCTCTACCCCTCCCTGATCCCTCTCACACCTTCCCCCACTCCCCTCTCCTCTTCCCTCTCCCCCGCTCCATCTCCCTCTTTCCTTACCGCTCCCACACCCTCTCTCTCCCACCCCTCTTCATCCCCATCTCCCCCCCACCCCCTTCCCATCGCTCTTGCACCACTCCCTGCTACCCCTCTTCCCCTCACTCACCACTCTTCCCCTCTCCCTCCCCTCCCCACCTCTCCCCCTCTCCTTTACCTCTCTCTCCCCCTCCTCTCTCACCCCCTCTCTCTCCACACCTCTCTCCTTCTCCTTTCACTCTCTCTCCCTCCACTCTCTCTCCACCTCTCCCCTACCTCTCTTTCTCCCCCTCTCCCCTCCACCTCCCTTTCCTCCCCTCTTTTCCATAACCCCTCTCCTCTCACCTTCCCCTCTCCTCTACCCTCCCCTTCCCCTTATCCCACCCCTCTCTAACCCCCTCACCCACTCTCAGGGACATGCTGCCCCGCCCCCCCCCTACACATGTGACTAGGGGGACACTGCACCACTTCCCCCACACATGTGACTAGGGAGAAACTGTACCACTACCCCCACATATGTGACTAGAGGGACACTTTACAACTTCCCCCACACATGTGACTAGGGGAACACTGTACCTCATCCCCCACACATGTGACTAGAGGGACACTGTACCTCATCCCCCACACATGTGACTAGGGAGACACTGTACCACTTCCCCCACACATGTGACTAGAGGGACACCGTACCACTTCCCCCACACATGTGACTAGGGGGACACTGTACCACTTCCCCCACACATGTGACTAGAGGAACACTGTACCACTTCCCCCACACATGTGACTAGGGGGACACTGTACCTCATCCCCCACATATGTGACTAGGGGGACACTGTACCACTTCCCCCACACATGTGACTAGGGGGACACTGTACCTCATCCCCCACACATGTGACTAGAGGGACACTGTACCACTTCCCCCACACATGTGACTAGGGGGACACTGTACCACTTCCCCCACACATGTGACTAGGGAGACACTGTAGGGAGGAGGTCCAGCACTTAGCAGCATGGTGCGCTGACAACAACCTGGCCCTTAACTCCAAGAAGACCAAGGAGCTCATTGTAGACTTCAGGAAGTCCAGGGGCGGCACGCACACCCCCATCCACATTAACGGTACAGAGGTAGAACGTGTTTCTAGCTTCAGGTTCCTGGGAGTCAACCTCTCCGACGACCTCTCTTGGACCCACAATACCTCAACTCTGATCAAGAAGGCTCACCAGCGTCTCTTCTTCCTGAGGAGACTGAAGAAGGTCCATCTGTCTCCTCAGATCCTGGTGAACTTCTACCGCTGCACCATCGAGAGCATCCTTACCAACTGCATCACAGTTTGGTATGGCAACTGCTCTGTCTCCGACCGGAAGGCATTGCAGAGGGTGGTGAAAATTGCCCAACGCATCACCGGTTCCTCGCTCCCCTCCATCGAGTCTGTCCAAAGCAAGCGTTGTCTGCGGAGGGCGCTCAGCATCGCCAAGGACCTCTCTCACCCCAACCATGGACTGTTTACCCTCCTACCATCCGGGAGGCGCTACAGGTCTCTCCGTTGCCGAACCAGCAGAACCAGCAGGTCCAGGAACAGCTTCTTTCCGGCGGCTGTCACGCTACTCAACAACGTACCTCGATGACTGCCAATCACCCCCCCCCCGGACACTTATTGTTATTTATTCAAATCATTTGCTGTGTCGCTCTTCCAGGGAGATGCTAAATACATTTCGTTGTCTCTGTACTGTACACTGACAATGACAATTAAAATTGAATCTGAATTTGAATCTGAATCTGAACTGTACCACTACCCCCACACATGTGACTAGAGGGACACTGTACAACTTCCCCCACACATGTGACTAGGGGGACCTGTACCACTTCCCCCACACATGTGACTAGGGGGACTCTGTACATCATCCCCCACATATGTGACTCGGGAGACACTGTACCTCATCGGCCACACATGTGTCTAGGGGGACACTGTGCCACCTAATATCCCCCTCACATGTGACTAGGGGGACACTGTACCACTTCCCCTACCCCTCTTCCCCTCCCTCCCCACTCTTCAACTTCTCTCTCCCTTCCCCCACCCCTCTCCCACTCCACCTCTCTCCCTCCCCCACCCTCTCTCTCCCCTCCCTCCCTATCTCCGCCACCCCTTTCCCCTACTCCTCGCTCCCTCTTCCACCACTCTCCCTTCCCCCTCCCTCTCTCCCACTTCCACCACTCTCCCCTACACCTCTCACCCTCCCTCCCCACTTCCACCTCTCTCTCCCCATTCCCCACCTTTCCCCCTCCCTCCCCCACCCCTCTCTCCCCCTTCCCTTCCCTCCCCCTCCCCACTCTTCCCCCTCCCCCTACCACTCTCTCCCTCCCTCCACTCTTCCCTCTCTCTCCCCTACCCCTCTCACCCTCCCTCCACACTCTCCCCCCTCTCTCCCCTTC
Organism: Raja brachyura; assembly: GCA_963514005.1. The sequence goes on from OY740810.1 coordinate 33,686,202, forward strand.
CCCTCCCACCCCTCTCTCAACCCCTCCCTGAACCCTCTTTCTCCCCCTCTCCTCTCCCCTCTCCTCCACCTCCTTTTCCTCCCCTCTTCCCCATAACCCCTCTCCTCTCACCTTCCCCTCTCCTCTCCCTTACCCCACCCCTCTCTACCCCCCTCACCCACCCTCATGGACATGCTGCCCCGCCCTCCCTCCCCTGCAACCGCACGTTGGGGGAACAGACCCAACGGGTCTCCACTTGGTCTAGTATATATTAAAACTGTGTGGCTGCTGCCGACAACCGTTTGCCGCGTCTCCGCCCTTTGATGTCGCGCTCCGCCAAAACTAGAACCTCAGACGCCGCTGTTTGTCCCACCGGCCCGGACGTTACGCTCGCGCTTTCCCAATGGCGCTCCCCGTCACGTTTGGACGTCGTTATGTACACCGTTTTTAATAAAATCCGTCCCCCCCCCTTTTTCGAAAATCAAACTGCTCTCACCCATAGAATGTTGGTAAACATTCCATCGTGCGATGTCACAATGCCCAAGGCTCACAGATGGCCAATCGGAACGGATCTCATTTACATCTGCCTCAGCCCCAGCCCCCCCTCCCCCGCCTGAGGTTCCAGCACGTTCCATTGTGTAATGTCACAATGCCATCCCGCACAGATGGCCAATCGAAACGGATCTCATTTACATCTGCCTTTGGCTCAGTCTGAAGAAGGGTCTCGACCCAAAACGTCGCCTATCTCCTTCGCTCCTTAGATGCTGCTGCACCCGCTGAGTTTCTCCAGCTTTTTGTGTAACCCTCGATTCTCCAGCATCTGCAGTTCCTTCTTTAGAACTTACAAAGGACCCGCTGTGTGTGACGACATGCGCTCCTCCCCCCCCCCCGCACAGCAGCTTTGGTGCGTGAGACGATTTCCATTTGTCTCCAGATAAAAATCTGCTCCTATAGTTAATTGTCATATTCAGCTCATTTTAATTTTTCAGTCGTTTGTTTGGCAGTAAGACATCATTTTGAGACAATTTATCTTTCTGTCTCCATTTAATTTGTAATTCTTAAAGAGTGCATTTCATTTAAAATATTATGTTTTTCACATTAACATTTGATTGAATTTCATTGTTAATTTCTTTATTTGTTTTTAATTGAAATGTTTCTCATTTAACTTTGCGTTATAAATATTAAAGAGTGCATGAGTCCCGGCCCCGCCCCCCCGCCCCCACGCCGCTGTGGATTAAAGGCGCAGAAAGATCGAGAACGTTCTCCAGATCAAAGATCCTACAGCTGCATTCCGCTATAGCTTCTTTGTTCTACAGATCTCAGATACAGGGGCAGCAACTCCTCACGCGCTGAACTTTCTCCTGGGTTACACAAAAAGCTGGAGAAACTCAGCGGGTGCAGCAGCATCTAAGGAGCGAAGGAGATAGGCGACGTTTCGGGTCGAGACCCTTCTTCAGACTGGTCAGGGATCAGGGAAACGAGAGATATAAACAGTGATGTGGAGAGATAAGGAACAATGAGTGAAAGATATGCAAAAAAGTATTGGTGACAAAGGAAGCAGGCCATTGTAAGCTGTTTGTGGTGTGAAAATGAGAAGCTGGTGCGACTGGGGAGGGGGGGGGGGGGAGATGGAGAAGGAATGTCAGGGCCAGAGGGCTGAGGGAGAGGTGGGGGGGAGGCAGTCTGGGTTAGCAGAATTGAGAAAATTCAATGTTTAAGCCCAGAGGATGCAGACTCCGCAAGCGGAATATGAGGTGCTGTTCCTCCAACTTGCGGTGTTGATCACTCTGGCCGTGGAGGAGGCCCAGGACCGAGAGGTCGGATACGCAGTGGGAGGGGGAGTTGAAGTGCTGAGCCACCGGGAGGTCGGGTTGGTTATTGCGGACCGAGCGGAGGTGTTCGGCGAAACGATCGCCCAGCCTCCGCTTGGTCTCACCGATGTAGATCAGCTGGCATCTGGAGCAACGGATGCAGTAGATGAGGTTGGAGGAGGTGCAGGTGAACCTCTGTCGGACTTGGAATGACAGCTTGGGTCCCTGAAAGGAGTGGATGGGGGAGGTGAAGGGACAAGTGTAGCATCTCTTGCGGTTGCACCTCACAGCCGGCGCAGCTCGCGAAGCCCCGCCCACCTGCGCACCCCTCCCATCCCCCGCGCGCTCATTCCAGCTGTGGGTTTCCAGAGAGTCAGAAGCCGGTGCTCCTTTGCTGTCAACGCTCGCTCCTGGGCGAACGCGTCTTGCCTTAGCGACTTTAAAAGGCTGTTGTCAGCTGGTTGTTATCAACGGCTGTGGGCGTTGTGAGGCCGAGTTACGTCAACCCAATCCCCCTTCCCCCCCTCTCCCTTCCCCCCTCTTCCTCCCCCTCTCCTCTCCCCGCGACCTCTCCCTTTCCTCCCCTCTTCTCCACCACCCCTCTGCTCTCACCTCTCCCTCTTCCCCTCTCCCCTCCTTCCCCCACCCCTCTCTACTCCCCTCACCCCCTCCTCCTCCCACCCCCTTCCCTCTCTCCCCCCGCCCCCTTCGCCCCTACCCCTGCCCCTCTTCCACCACTCCCTCCCACCCCCTTCCCCCTACCCCTCTCTCCCTGTCTCCCTCTTCCACCACTCCCCCACCACCCTCCCCTCCCTCTCTCCAACTTCCACCACTCCCCCTACCCCCCTCCCCCTCCCTCCCCACTCTTCCACCTCTCTCCCTTCACCCACCCCTCTCCCACCCCACCTCTCTCCCTCACCCACCCTCTCTCTCCCCTCCCTCCCCATCTCCCCCACCCCTTTCCCCTATTCTATCCCTCTTCCATCACTCCCCCTTCCCCCCCTCTCCCTCCCACTTCCACCACTCTCCCCTACACCTCTCACCCTCCCTCCCCACTTCCACTTCGCTCTCCCCATCCCCCACCTCTCCCTCTCCCTCCCCCACCCCTCTCTCCCCTCCTCCCTTCCCTCCCTCCACACTCTTCCCCCTCTCTCCTCTTCCCCTCCTCCCTTTCTCCCCCTCCCCCATCCCCTCCCTGAACCCTCTCACACCCTCCTCCACCCCCCTCTCCTCCTCCCTCTCCCCTCTCTCCATCTCCCTCTCTCCTCACCCCTCCCACCCCCACTCTCCCCACCCCTCTTCACCCCCATTTCCCCCCCACCCCCTTCCCATCGCTCTTGCACCACTCCCTGCTACCCCCTCTCCCACTAACTCCCCACTCTGCCCCTCTCCCTCCCCTCCCCACCTCTCGCCATCCCCTTTCTCTCTCTCTCCCCATCCTCTCTCACCCCCTCTCTCCCCACCACTCTCCCTCTCCTTTCTCTCTCTCTCCCTCCCCATCCACTCCCTCTCCACCTCTCCCCTACCCCTCTTTCTCCCCCTCTCACCCCTCCACCTCCTTTTCATCCCCTCTTCTCCATAACCCCTCTCCTCTCACCTTCCCCTCCTCTCCCTTACCCCACCCCTCTCTACCCCCCCTCACCCGCCCTCAGGGAAATGCTGCCCCGCCCTCCCCGCTGCCCCCCCCTCCCTGCAATCGCACGTTGGGGGAACAGACCCAACGGTCTGCACTTGGTCTAGTATACTTTAAACCCTTCTCAGCTTAATGATGTATTTCCTGTAGTACCAAACCAGAACGCCACACAATACTGCAAGTGCAGCCTTATCAATGCCTTATAAAAATTACAGCATAACATCCCAATCCTATATTCAATGCCATGACACATGAAGGCCAGGGGTGCCAAAGGCCTTCTTCACCACCTGTCTACCTGTGTCTTTGGGAAATGGAAGCATCTGGGGAAAACTCTCAGTGGCAGGAAAACCTGCAAACTCCACACAGACAGCCGCAGAACTGAACCCACGCCAGTGGAGCTCTGAGGCACCTGATGTTCCACTGTGGTGGTCAACAGACGCAGTGAGATCATCCAAACATTGATATCTGATTGAGTAGATATATACCTGGGAAGGGGTTGGTTTGGGTGGGAAGGTGATGAGTTAACTAGGGAGTTGCGGAGGGAATGGTCTCTGCGGAAAGGGGTGAAGATGAGAAGCTGTGGATAGTGATGGGTTCCCTTTGGACGTGTTAAAAATGTCAGAGGATTATGTGCTGTAAGTGACGGCTGATGGGGTGAAAGGAGAGGACTAGGAGGGAGAGCAAGAGCTGAGCTGCAGGATACTGGGGAGACCAGTGTGAAGGCCTCATCTATGATGGAAGAGGGGAACCCCCGTTCTCTAAACAATGAGGCCATATTGATTGTCCTGGTAATGAACACCTCATATTGGGCGCAGATGCACGTAGTCGGAGGAACTGGGGTTGGGGGTAGAGTCTTTGCAGAAGGCAAGTTGGGCAGAAGTGTAGTCTAGATAGATGTGGGAGTCAGTAGGTTTATATTAGACTAGACCAAGGGGACCCGTCAGGCCCATCCCCTCAACGCACGGGGGAGAGGGAGAGGGGATGAGAGTGGGGGCAAGAGAGGGTCGAGGGACAGATGGGGAGAGGGAGGGGGGCGGAGGTGAGAGGGGGAGGGCGGGGGGAGTGGGGTGGAAGGGGGTTAGAGGGGGGAGAGGGGGGAAAGGGAAGGGGAGGGAGGTGGAGGGGAAGTGGGGAGGGGAGAGAGAGAGGGGGAGGGGGGAGTGGAGGGGGATACAAGAGGTGGGAGAGGGGGGTAGAGAGGAGGGGGGAAAGAGGGGCAGAGGGGAGAGGGGGGGAGAAGAGGGAAGGAGTGAGAGGGGGAGAGGAGGAGGGGAGTGGAGGAGGGGGGGAAGTGGAGGATGGGGGGGAGAGGGAGGAGGGGAGCCGGGCGGGGCGAGCGAGCTGCTGTCACAGAAGAGGGTTAATTCCTGATCGCTCCCATTGGCGGCTTCAGGATGCAGGCTCCATTCAGGATTCAGGGCTTGAGTATGGGGGGGAGTGGTCGAGGGGAAGTGGGGGGGAAGAGTAAGTGGAGGGGAGAGAGGAGGAAAGGAGCGGAGAGCGGGCAGCGGGGCCCGTGTCAACCAGAGGACCTCAGCGGCTTCAATCCAGAGCCCGGGAGTGGGGGTAGAGGGGTTGGAGGGTGACGTCACTCACAGCGAGTGGAGTGTAGCGCGATCAGAGCCATTGTGGCATGCGCATCTCGTTTATTTTCAAATATTTGTGAACATATTCATCAATAACTCAAGGAATGAAGCTCGAATTTTCAGTTAAGATGATTTTGGTCTGCACCGGATAAAACTCTACAAGAATATGTAAACATTTTACCGTAAGAGCGTAACAACACACAACACACACACCCATATACATCCAAGATCAGACTTTTAAAAGGGGAGGCGGGAGAGGAGAAGTGGGGGAGAGCAGGACGGGGGGGAGAGGAGGAGGGGAGCCTGGCGGGCGAGTGGACTGCGGGCGAGCGGGTTGCGAGCGAGTGCGCTGTGGGGTCCAAGGCGAGAGGGTGGCGGAAACTCGAGGGAGGCCTCGATCGGGCGTGATCTGAGGACGGTCAAAAGCAGCGGAGGCCCACCCGACCGTGCCTTCCGCATGCGGAAGCCCACCCACCTACGTGAAAGACGATCGGTGGGGGAGACGGAGAGGAGGTCATCCCCCGTGATTGCCAGAGAATGCCAGGTGGGATCGGGATCACCAGCGAGGCAAGTGTGTCACGATTCCCCGAGTCCCTGCGATCGGCGGAGGAATCGCAGGTCTCCATAGATGGCCTCTCCCAGAGGGGGTAATGGCCGCCACGGCGATCTTCCCATTACGCTGCCCTTCACCCTCACCCACGCGGCGATATCGACCGCTGCCACCATGTTCTAGAACTTCAAGGAGCCCAGCGGAGCGTGCAGCATGACCTGAGCAGCAGTTTAAAAACGCTAAGTGACAAATTTAAAGAAGTGAAAGTTAAGAAGCCAAGAAGTACAGAAGACAGAACAGGGGTGACGTCACTCGCAGCGCGAGCAGAGGCAGGCAGTCAGATCCATTGTGACATCATCAGCGAGACCATCTCAGTTATTTTCTAAGTTATTTGAGATTTGTGAACATTTTCATAAATAACTCGAGAAATACTGCATGACATTTTCAGATAAGTCGATTTTGACATTAAGGCGTAAATCTCTATCGGAATATGTAAAAATTTCACCGTTAGCTTGTCGTGTTTTCGAGTAGATGTGAAACGCGTGCGAGCATCACACACACACACACACACACACACATACACACACATCCAAGATCAGAGTTTTATAAGTATAGAGATAAAATGTCAGTAGACCTTCCTTTACTAAGTTAGATACAAAATGTTGGAGTAACTCAGCGGGACAGGCAGCATCTCCAGAGAGAAAGAATGGTGCTGCCTGTCCAGCTGATTACTTCAGCATTTTGTGTCTATCTTCAGTTTAAACCAGCATCTGCAGTTCCCACCTACATATTCCTTTACTAAGCGTCTTTCACTGTAGTTTCACCACACATCTGAGTGTCCAGTACGACCAAGCAGGTTGGTGTCCAGTAGAAAGTCCATCATGTACATGTGAGCTGACCTGGTTCAGTGCAATAACAATGGCGGACACATGGGAATGTGATTGTGGTGGTGGAGGAGGTGGGAGAGTGAAAATACAGAGTAATTGACCTTGTGGCCAGTGAGTGTTAAAGAGGAGAGGATGAGGAAGAGATAAAAACAAGAAACATGGAATAGTGTTCGACAAATTTGAAACAGACATGGATCCTGTATCCAAATTTGCAACAAGTCTCATTCACAAATCACCTTTGTGCTGATCGAACATAGAATTTGCATCCTAGTATTCAATCTCCTTCATTGTCTTTCTCCTCCCTGTCCATTATAGTTCCATATAATTCGGTAGATACAGTATACTGTATCTATCTTTTGCTCAGCATCTATGCAAAGGGAGACAGAGTAAATACATAATGATAGAAGGGGGTGAGACACAAAAGGTGGCGTTACTCAGCGGGTCAAGCAGCATCCCTGGAGAACATGGGGAGTTCCCATAGACCTTGCGCCAAGCGTTCAGCGAAACGATGGGTGAGTCTACGTTTGGTTTCGCCATTGTACAGGAGGCCAAGTCGGGAATACAATATTCAGTCGATGAGGTTACAGGAGGTGCGTGTGAACCTCTGTCTCACCTAGAAGGACTGTTGTGTCCCTGGATGGAAGCGAGAGAGGAGGTACAGGGACAGGTGTTTCACCTCCTGCGATTGAGGGAGGAAATACCTGGGGAGCGGGTGTTTTGGGTGGGAAGGAATGAGTGAACCAGAGAGTTGCGGAGGGAGCAGTCTTGTCGGAAGGTAGAATGGTGAAGATAGTGCCGGAAATGTCGGAGGATGATGTGTTGGATGCGGAGGCTGGTGGGTTGAATGGTAAGGATCACGGAACCTTTCTCTTTGTTGCGTAAGGTTGGTTGTGGAGGGGAGGGAATATCTCAAGAACGGGGTGGGTTTGAAAGGGCTTTCCTAATGTAACTGTGCAATTCTACCATATTGGATTATAGAGTCTTACAGAGTGGAAACAGACGATTCAGCCCAACCTGCCCACACTGGCCAACATGTCCCATCTATACTAGTCCCACCTGCCTGTGCTGGGCCCATATCCCTCTAAACTTGTCCTATCCGTGTACTTGTCTCAATGTTTCTTAAATACTGCTCTAGTACCTGTTTGAACGACCTCTTCCGGCAGCTCGTTCCAGACACTCATCACCCTTTATGTGAAATGTTTACCCCTCAGATTCCTATTAAATATTTCCATATTTAAGGCCCTCGCTATAAGCCTATGCCCTCTGGTTCTTGATTCCCCTACGTTGGGCAAGCTGTGCGTTTTCCCAATGTATTCCTCTCATGACCTGTGATCTGTACAAAAAGGATGGGTTGCACTTGAACCCGATGGGAACCAATATCCTGGCGGGGAGATTTGCAAAGGCTACTGGGGAGACTTTAAACTAGATCGGTTGGGGGGGAGTTACTCAAATAGAGAAAGCAAGTAGACCGTGTGTGAGGCAGGAGGCAGAGAAGGGAAGCAGTCAGATGCAACACGTAGGGGGGGAAGAAGAAAAAAATAATAAACAGAGAATAAGAGGTGGTGGGTTTCTTAAATGTGTGAGCAGAGAGACAGAGGGGCGTAAAATGAGGATAGAAGCAATAGGTAGCAAGGTGAAAAGTGGCAGGCAGACAAATCCAGGGCAAAAATCAAAAAGGGTCACCTTTCAACATAATTATAAAAGGGGCAAGAGTGTTGTAAAAACAAGCCTGAAGGCTTTGTGTCTCAATGCGAGGAGCATTCGTAATAAGGTGGATGAATTGAATGTGCACATAGCTATTAATGATTATGATATAGTGGGGATCACGGAGACATGGCTCCAGGGTGACCAAGGCTGGGAGCTGAACATCCAGGGATATTCAATATTCAGGAGGGATATTCAGAGAAAAAAGGAGGTGGGGTAGCGTTGCTGGTTAGAGAGGAGATTAACGCAATAGAAAGGAAGGACATTAGCTTGGAGCATGTGGAATCGGTATGGGTAGAGCTGCGAAACACTAAGGGGCAGAAAACGCTAGCGGGTGTTGTGTACAGGCCACCTAACAGTAGTAGTGGTGTTGGGGATGGCATCAAACAGGAAATTAGAAATGCGTGCAAAAAAGGTAAAACCGTTATAATGGGTCACTTCAATCTACATATAGATTGGGTGAATCATAGAAACATGGAAACATAGAAAATAGGTGCAGGAACATTCGGCCCTTCGAGCCTGCACCGCCATTCAATGTGATCATGGCTGATCATCCAACTCAGTATCCCGTACCTGCCTTCTCTCCATACCCCCTGATCCCTTTAGCCACAAGTGCCACATCTAACACTCTCTTAAATATAGCCAATGAACTGGCCTCAACTACCTTCTGTGGCAGAGAATTCCAGAGACTCACCACTCTCTGTGTAAAGAATGTTTTCCTCATTTCGGTCCTAAAGGAATTCCCCCTTATCCTTAGACTGTGACCCATTGTTCTGGACTCCCCCAACATCGGGAACAATCTTCCAGCATATAGCTTGTCCAACCACTTAAGAATTTTGTAAGTTTCTATAAGATCCCCCCTCAATCTTCTAAATTCCAGCGAGTACAAGCCGAGTCTATCCAATCTTTCCTCATATGAAAGTCCTGACATCCCAGGAATCAGTCTGGTGAATCTTCTCTGTACCCCCTCTATGGCAAGGATGTCTTTCCTCAGATTTGGAGACCAAATCTGTACGCAATACTCCAGGTGTGGCCTCACCAAAACCCTGTACAACTGCAGTAGAACCTCTCTGCTCCTATACTCAAATCCTTTCGCTATGAATGCTAACATACCATTTGCTTTCTTCACTGCCTGCTGCACCTGCATGCCTACTTTCAATGACTGGTGTACCATGACACCCAGGTCTCGTTGCATCTCCCCCTTTCCTAATCTGCCACCATTCAGATAATAGTCTACCCTCATGTTTTTGCCACCAAAGTGGATAACCTCACATTTATCCACATTATACTGCATCTGCCATGCATCTGCCCATTCACTCAGCCTATCCAAATCACCCTGCAGCCTCCAAGCATCCTCCTCACACCTAACTATACCCCCCAGCTTGGTATCATCTGCAAATTTGGAGATGTTGCATTGAATTCCCTCGTCCAAATCATTAATATATATTGTAAATAGCTGGGGTCCCAGCACTGAGCCTTGCGGCACCCCACTAGTCACTGCCTGCCATTCTGAAAAGGACCCGTTTACTCCTACCCTTTGCCTCCTGTCTGCTAGCCAGTTCTCTATCCACATCAATACTGAACCCCCAATACCGTGTGCTTTAAGTTTGTATGCTAATCTCTTATGCGGGACCTTGTCGAAAGCCTTCTGAAAGTCTAGATATAACACATCCACTGGTTCTCCCTTATCCACTCTACTAGTTACATCCTCGAAAAATTCTATCAGATTTGTCAGACATGATTTACCTTTCGTAAATCCATGCTGACTTTGTCCAATGATTTCACCACTTTCCAAATGCGCTGCTATCTCATCTTTAATAACTGACTCTAGCAGTTTCCCCACTACCGATGTTATACTAACTGGTCTGTAATTCCCCGCTTTCTCTCTCCCTCCTTTTTTAAAAAGTGGGGTTACATTAGCTACCCTCCAATCCTCAGGAACTACTCCAGAATCTAAGGAATTTTGAAAAATTATCACTAATGCATCCACTATTTCTGTGGCTACCTCCTTGAGTACTCTGGGATGCAGACTATCTGGCCCTGGGGATTTATCGGCCTTCAATCCGTTCAATTTACCCAACACCACCTCCCGTCTAACCTGGATTTCATTCAGTTCCTCCATCTTATTTGACCCCCGTTCCACTGCTATTTCCGGCAGATTATTTATGTCCTCCTCAGTGAAGACAGAACCAAAGTAGTTATTCAATTGGTCTGCCATGTCCTTGTTCCCCATGATCAATTCACCTGTTTCTGACTGCATGGGACCAACATTTGTTTTAACTAGTCTCTTTCTCTTCACATATCTATAAAAACTTTTGCAGTCAGTTTTTATGTTCCCTGCCAGTTTCCTTTCATAATCTATTTTCCCTTTCCTAATTAAGCCCTTTGTCCTCCTCTGCTGGATTCTGAATTTCTCCCAGTCCTCCGGTAGGCTGCTTTTTCTGGCAAATTTGTATGCCTCATCTTTTGTTTTTATACTATCCCTGATTTCCCTTGTTATCCATGGATGCACCACCTTCCCCGATTTATTCTTTTGCCAAACTGGTATGAACAACTTTTGTACTTCATCCATGCAGTCTTTAAATACCTTCCATTGCACATCCACTGTCAACCCGTTAAGAATCACCTACCAGTCTATCTTGGCCAATTCAAATTGGAATCAAATTGGCAGGGGTGCTGAGGAAGAGGATTTCTTGGAATGTATGCGGGATAGTTTTCTAAACCAACATGTAGAGGAACCAACGAGAGAGCAGGCTATTCGAGACTGGGTATTGAGTAATGAGGAAGGGTTAGTTAGCAGCCTTGTGTGTGGCCCCTTGGGCAAGAGTGACCATAATATGGTTGAGTTCTTCATTAGGATGGAGAGTGACATTGTTAATTCAGAAACACGGGTCCTGAACTTAAAGAAAGGTAACTTTGAGGGTATGAGACGTGAATTGGCCAAGAGAGACTGGCAATTGATTCTTGAAGGGTTGACGGTGGATGTGCAATGGAAGGCATTTAAAGACTGCATGGATGAACTACAACAATTGTTCATCCCAGTATGGCAAAAGAATAAATCAGGGAAGGTAGTGCATCCGTGGATAACAAGGGAAATCAGGGATAGTATCAAAGCAAAAGCTGAAGCGTACAAATTAGTCAGAGAAAACAACCTACCAGAGGACTGGGAGAAATTCAGAGTCCAACAGAGGAGGACAAAGGGCTTAATTAGGAAAGGGAAAATGGATTATGAAAGAAAACTGGCAGGAAACATAAAAACTGACTTCAAAAGTTTTTATCGATATGTGAAGCGAAAAAGATTAGTTAAAACAAATCTAGGTCCCTTGCAGTCAGAAACAGGTGAATTGATCATGGGGAGCAAGGACATGGCAGACCAATTGAATAACTACTTTGGTTCTGTCTTCACTAAGGAATACATAAATAATTTGCCGGAAATAGCAGGGGATCGCGGGTCAAATGAGATGGAGGAACTGAGTGAAATCCAGGTTAGCCGGAAAGTGGTGTTAGGTAAATTGAATGGATTAAAGGCCGATAAATCCCCAGGGCCAGATAGGCTGCATCCCAGGGTACTTAAGGAAGTAGCCCCAGAAATAGTGGATGCATCAGTGATAATTTTTCAAAACTCTTTAGATTCTGGAGTAGTTCCTGAGGATTAGAGGATAGCTAATGTAACCCCACTTTTTAAAAAAGGAGGGAGAGAAAAAACGGGGAATTACAGACCAGTTCGTCTAACATCGGTAGCGGGGAAACTGCTAGAGTCAGTTATTAAAGATGGGATAGCAGCGCATTTGGAAAGTGGTGAAATCATGGACAAAGTCAGCATGGATTTACGAAAGGTAAATCATGTTTGACGAATCTTATTGAATTTTTTGAGGATGTAACTAGTAGAGTGGATAAGGGAGAAGCAGTGGATGTGTTATATCTGGACTTTCAGAAGGCTTTTGACAAGGTCCCACACAAGAGATTAGTAAACAAACTTAAAGCACACGGTATTGGCAGTTCAGTATTGATGTGGATAGAGAACTGGCTGGCAGACAGGAAGCAAAGAGTAGGAGTGAACGGGTCCTTTTCAGGATGGCAGGCAGTGACTAGTGGGGTGCCGCAAGGCTCAGTGCTGGGACCCCAGCTATTTACAATATATATTAATGATTTGGACGAGGGAATTAAATGCAACATCTCGAAGTTTGCGGATGACACGAAGCTGGGGGGCAGTGTTAACTGTGAAGAGGATGCTAGGAGGCTGCAAGGTGACTTGGATAGGCTGGGTGAGTGGGCAAATGCATGGCAGATGCAGTATGTGGATAAATGTGAGGTTATCCACTTTGGTGGCAAAAACAAGAAAGTAGACTATTATTTGAATGGTGACCGATTAGGAAAAGGGGAGATGCAACGAGACCTGGGTGTCATGGTACACCAGTCATTGAAAGTAGGCGTGCAGGTGCGGCAGGCTGTGAAGAAAGCAAATGGTATGTTGGCATTCATAGCAAAAGGATTTGAGTACAAGAGCAGGGAGGTTCTACTGCAGTTGTACAGGGTCTTGGTGAGGCCACACCTGGAGTATTGCATACAGTTTTGGTCTCCTAATCTGAGGAAAGACATTCTTGCCATAGAGGGAGTACAGAGAAGTTTCACCAGACTGATTCCTGGGATTGCAGGACTTCCATATGAAGAAAGATTGGATAGACTCGGAAGGATAGATAGATTGGATAGATTGGAAGATTGTTCCCGATGTTGGAGAAGTCCAGGACAAGGGATCACTGTTTAAGGATAAGGGGAAATCTTTTAGGACCAAAATAATTTTTCACACAGAGAGTGGTGAATCTGTGTAATTCTCTGCCGCAGAAGGTAGTTGAGGCCAGTTCGTTGGCTATATTTAAGAGGAAATTAGATGCGGCACTTGTGGCTAAAGGGATCAGGGTGTATGGATAGAAGGCAGGTACAGGATACTGAGTTGGATGATCAGCCATGATCATATTGAATGGCGGTGCAGGCTCGAAGGGCTGAATGGCCTACTCCTGCACCTATTTTCTATGTCTATGTTTCTATGACTGTATATTCTTATGATTTTGTTCCCTTTGTCTTTTTAGCCTCCATTAAGCTGTAAGCCAGCCTCTTAGGCACTCTTTAGGCCCTTTTAGACATCCTATCATTTTGTCTCCTTTTCAGCCTTAGTCTATCCATCTGCCCACCTCTTCCCGCACCCCCTCTTAGTACAGTACAGCCACAGAGGGGGACGGTACAGAGTACTCGAGGGGGACGGTACAGAGTACTAGAGGGGGATAGCACAGAGCAATAGGAGTAAGTACAGTAATAGAGGGGTAGTACAGAGCAACAAAGATGTGGAGTACAGAGCAACAGTAGGGGGTAGTGTAGAATGATAGATAGGTACAGGCGTATGCAGGTTGAGTGTAGAGTTATAGAAAGCAACAGTATTAAAGGTACAATATAGAGGAATAGGGAGGTACATCATGGAAACAGACCCTTTGACCCGCACGGCCACAAATCTCACGTTATTTTCCCCACATTCTCATCCATTCACCATTCTCCCTCACACTCAGCACAATTTACCGTGGGCAGTTAACCCACCAACCAACAAGTCTGTGGGAAATTGGAAGAAACCGGAGCACATGGAGGATTCCCAAGTGGCCATAGGAGACTGGACAATCTCTACACAGACAGCACCCAAACTCAGTGTTGAACTTGGGTGAGATAGCGGCTCTACCAGCTGTGCCACTAAAGTTCCAAACTGCGCCAATGATGCTTCAATGTAAGGCCCAGTGCAGAAACTAGACTGTTAATAATCCAGTAGTGCTTTATCCTATGGCTGCTCCTTCTCTGGACACTTGTGTCCATAGCTGTTTCAGTGTATATTGGCAGGGGTTTATGCAGGTTTTACATTCTCTATATGTGTAGGAAGGAACTGCAGATCCTGGTTTAAACCAAAGAGAGACACAAAAAGCTGGAGTGACTCAGCAGGTCAGGCATCATCTCTGGAGAAAACAAATAGATGACGTTTCGGGTCGAGACCCTTCTTCAGACTGAGAGTCGGGGGGACTCTCATCTCTACCCGAAACACCACCTATTTTCTCCAGAGATGCTGTCTGACCCGCTGAGTTACTCCAGCTTTTTGAGTTTATATTCTCTATATATTGTTAACAACTATGTTCATTACCATTGCAGCCAGCTGCTGAATGTGAACCCAACACTCATGCCGTGCATGTCACAGGAGGGGAACAATAGCCTCTTCATTCCACAACGGATGTTGATTTGTTTATTTTGTTTATTTTGCATGTTTTTCCCTATGATTTGCCAGTTGTGCCTCCACAAAGCTCAGGTATCATTCAGTCCAGAAGCCCGTGAGCAAGGCAGTCGACAAGCTTTCACCGAGCCTGACGTCTCTCACAGCAGATTGTCCCCGAGACTGAGGAGGTTGCAGGTGGCCCCATCTCCCTCCATCTACAGTAGGACACTGGGGACTTGGGTAAGAAGACAGCTCCAATTACTCAGACTTTTCTCTTGTTCATTGACGTGGTTATGTGTGTGCGTGCGTGTTTACGTGTGTTTGCCTATGTGTGAGCGTGTTGTGCTGCATGTACGATAGACTTTGTGGATTGGGAAGAGAAAAGTGGAAGAACGGAGAGCAATTAAATATTTTCTCTTAAGGAAATGAAATGAAATGACTGGACTACAAGGTTTCCAGTGAGGGGGATTGGGGCAAGGGGTGGTAAGGAGGAAAGGGATCTCACTTGTCTAGGGACTAGTGAGGGAGAGAGAGAGTGTGTGTTCTCACCTCTGTTGTGCCACGGAAGGAGAGTAAGAAAGATCTAATTTTTGTCGGTTAGTTCCTAGTGAGGGGGAGAAGGAGATCACACTCTGTCCGTGGGGTCACCGTAAGAGAGAGAGGGAGATATCCTCATACAGTCACTCAGCGTGGAAACAAGCCCTTGACCCAAGCTACCCACGCCGACCTAGTTGACCATCTACACTCGCCCACCTACCTGTGTTTGGCCCATATCCTTTAAACATTTCCAATCCATTTACCTGGTTTTAGTCGCAATTGAAAGGAAAGATGTTGTTAACCTGGAAACAGTGCAGAGAAGATTTACGAGGATGTTGCCAGGACTAGACGGTCTGAGCTACAGAGAGAACTTGAGCAGGCTGGAACTTTATTCCTTATAGTGTGAGGGGGATGAGGGGTGATCTTATGGAGGTGAACAAAATCATGAGAGGAATCGATCAGGTAAACGCACAGAGTCTCTTGCCCAGAGTAGGGGAATCGAGAACCAGAGGATATAGTTTTAAATGTAGAGGGGAATGATTTAATCAGAACCTGAGGAATAACAGTTTCACACAATGGGTAGTTGGCATATTGAACAAACTGCCAGATGAGGTCGTTGAGACAGGGACCAGCGCAACGTTTGAGAAATATTTAGACAGGTACTGTACATGGATTAGATAGGTTTGGAGGGATATGGGCCAAACACAGGAAGTGTAGATATACGAAGGTAGACACAAAATGCTGGAGTAACTCAGTGGGACAGGCAGCATCTCTGGAGAGAAGGAATGAGTCACGTTTCGGGTCGAGACCCATCTTCAGACTGAAGCCTCCGGGGAGTGTTGCAGATCTGAGGGATTAAGGAGTACAGCTACACAGGTCCTTGAAAGTGGTATCACTGATAGATAGAGCAGTCAAAACGGCTTTTGGCACATTGGCCCTCATCTGTTTGTAACCTACTGTTTGTCATCTACATCAATGATTTGAATGAGAGCACACAGGGAAAGATTAGCAAGTTTGCTGATGATACAAAAGTGGGTGGTTTTGCAGATAGTGAACGTGGTTGCGAAAGATTGCAGCAGGATCTTGATCGATTGGCCAGGTGGGCTGAGGAATGGTTGATGGAATTTAATACAGAGAAATGTGAGGTGTGGCATTTTGGGACGTTGAACAAACGTCTAACAACACAGTGAATGGTAGGCCTCTGGGGAGTGTTGTCGAGCAGAGGCATCTAGCAGTGCAGGTGCATGGTTCCTGAAACATCGTCGCAGGAAGATAAGGTGGTCAAAAAGGCTTTTGGCACATTTGCCTTCACCAGTCATAATATTGTGTACAGAAGTTGTGAGGTCATGTTACTGTTGTATAAATCATTGGTGAGGCCACATTTAGAATATTGTGTTCAGTTTTGGTCACATTGATATTGGAATGATGTTGTCAAGCTGGAACGGGTGCAGAGAAGATTTACGAGGATGTTGCCAGGACTCAAGGGCTGCTGGTATAGGGATAGGTTGAGCAGGCTCAGACTTTGTTCCTTTGAGCACAGGAAGATGAGGGGATGCCTAAAAAGGAGACATTGGACAGGTATATGGATTAGATAGGTTTAGAGGGAAGTGAGCCAAGGCGGGCAGGTGGGACTACTGTAGATGCGGCATGTAGGTCAGTATGGGCAAGATGAGCCACATGTTTCCACGCGCCATGACACTGTGACTCTGTGATATAGACAATGTCTGTGGCTTTGCCCTCATTAACGTTCTTAGTTACATGTTAAAAAAACTCACATTTGTGCAAAATATCCCTAATCAGCCGCTACCTCACCAAATGCTTACAGACAGTATGTTATCCCTCAGAAGACTCTCCAGAAACTTGCCCACCACAGATGTTAGGCTCACTGGTCTACAGTTCTCTGGCTTTTCCTTGCAATGCTTCTTAATTAGAAGCAAAACATTAGCCTCCCTCCAGTATACCAGCACCTCACCTGTATCGAATGCTGAATTGTATATATCAGCAATTCCTTTTCTAGCTTCTCATGGTGTCCTTGGATATATCTGATCAGGCCTGGGAGATTTATCCACCTTCATCTGCCTTAAGACGATCAGCACCTCCTTGACTTAATACTGAATGTCCTCAAGATATTTCAGTTAACTGTCCCAAGTTCCCCAGTCTTCACATCTTTCTCCACAGTAAACACAGAGGAGAAACACTCATTATGGACCTTGCCCATCTCCTGCGGCTCCACAGAAATGACAGCTTTGGTTTCTAAGGGATCCTATTCTCCCTCTAGTCACCCTTTCCCTTAAAGTAAAACCTCTTAGGATTTCCCTTAATATTATTTGCCTGAACTATCGCCTTCTGATTTACTTCTTAAATATGCTCCTTAGTTCCCAAAACTCCTCCAGGATTACACTTGATCCGAGATGCCTATACTTTCCCCATGCTGCCTTATTTTTCCTGACCAGCCTCAGTTTTTCCTGTCATCCAAGGTTCCTTACTCCCACCGGCCTTGCCCTTCAATTAGTTCAGTTTGGAGATACAGCACGGAAACATGCCCTTCCGCACACTGAGTCCGCACCAACCAGCGATCCCCGCACACTAATGCAATCCCACACACACTATGGACAATTTTACATTTTTATACCAAGCCATTTAATCTACAAACCTGTACGCCTTTGGAGTGTGGGAGGAAACATCTCAGTGAAAACCCACGCAGGTCACGAGAAGAACGTATCAATTCTGTACAGACAGCACCCATAGTCGGGATTGAACCCAGGATTCTGGCGCTGTAAGGCAACAACTTTACTGCTGCACCACTGTGCCACTGGAACATGCGTGCCCTGAACTATTGTCATCACACTTTTAAAAGCATCCCGCTCTCCGGACACTCCTTTGCCCACCAACAACCCTCTCCAATAAATGTGAGAAAATTCCTGTGTTATCCCATCAAAATTCCCTCAATTCAGAATTCTAACTCATGAGCCAGATCTGTATGCAGAATATATATTTCACTGTTCCTGGTACATGTAGTAATAAAAAAAAACATGAAACCATGCTAAAGCTAATAGACCAATGGTCGCTGATCCCAAAAGCCTCATCCACAGACAATTCAGTCACTTGCCCATCTCAATTTCCCAAGAGTAGATCCAGATTTTCCCTCCCCCACACAGAGTCCTCTACATATTGCCTGAGGAATCTCTCCTGAACATATTTCACATATCCAGAGCTGCCAAGTTTTGTCAGAGCATTTCAGTATTCTAGTACCTGAAAATCAGTATTTTGCTGAGGAAATCAGTATTTTTACGTGGTGCCATATGTACTATATCCTCTAATTCTTACGTACGGCGTGCACAGCCTAAAGTTGCAGGACAACTTGTTGTATTTGATCTTATTTGATTGTGCGCACCGGGTTGATTGTATTCAATGAAACAGGGTGGGCCACGTGAAGGTTGCAATCTTCCACCCCATATAAGAGTACAAGAATGCATAACTTTTCTACCAATTGACATGTCTTCCACGCACCTTACTTGACAATGCATTCATTGCCATCTCTTTGTATACAGCTGTTTGAATGGCTGCTTCCTGCTTTTAGCACCAGATGATGATGTAGAAGCCATTTTGGAAGTCTTCCTCTCCCTCCCTCACTCCCTCTCTCTCTATCCCTCCTTCCTCTCCCTCGCTCCCTCCCCTCCCCCTCCCTCCATCCCTCTCACCCTCCCTCTCCCTCCTTCCCTCCCCTCCCTCTCTCTCCCACCCTCCCTCCCTCCCTCCCTCTCTCTCTCTCCCTCCCTCCCCTTTCCCTCCCACCCTCCCTCTCTCCTTCCTTTTTTGCTCCCTCTCTTATTCCCACCCTCCCTCTCGCCCTCCCTCTCCCTTCTTCCTTCTCCCTCCCCTCACCATCCTCTCCCTCTCCATCCCTCTCTCTCTCCCAGAGCTGCCAAGTTGTGTCAGAGCATGTCAGTATTCTAGTACCTGAAAATCAGTATTTTGCTGAGGAAATCAGTATTTTAACGCGGTGCCATTTTGTTGAAATTTGTTTAATGTGTGGTCATACCCATGTAAGTACAAGAATGCATAACTTTTCTACCAATTGACATGTCTTCCACGCAACTACTTGACAGTACATTCATTGCCATCGCTTTGTATATTGCTATTTGAATGGCTGCTTCCTGCTTTAAGCACCAGATGATGATGTAGAAGCCATTTTGGAAGCTTCCCTCTCCCTCCCTCACTCCCTCTCTCTCTCTTCCTCCTTCCTCTCCCTCCCTCCCCTCCCCCTCCATCCACCACTCACTCCCTCCCTCTCTCCCTCCCTCCCTCCCTTTCTCCCTCCCTCTCTCCTTCCTTCTCTCCCTCTCTCCTTCCTTCTCTCCCTCCCTCTCTCCCTCCCCCCCTCTCTCCTTCCTTCTCTCCCTCTCTCCCTCCCTCCCTCCCTCCCTCTCTCCCTCCCTCTCTTCCTCCCTCCCTCTCTCCCTCTATCTCTCCCTTCCTCTCTCCCGCTCCCCCTCCCCCTCCCTCTTTCTCTCCCTCTCTCCTTGCTCCTTCCTTTTTTTCTCCCTCTCTTATTCCCTCCCTCCCTCTCTCTCCCTCTCTCCTTCCCCCCTTCTCCCTCTCTCCCCTCTCCATCCTCTCCCTCTCTCCAGCCCTCCCTCTCTCCCTCTCTCCACCCCTCCCTCTCTCCCCCTTGAGCCCACCCACCATTCTGTCAAATCAAGGCCAATTCCAACGTAACTGCAATCCCACTGTTAACCTTTCACCACTAGGCTTATCCAGAATTCTAACACTGCCTGAAAAATAATCAAAGGCTCAACTTCCACTGAGAAAGAGAATTCCAAAGACTCATTGTTATACGAGAATTGTCCTGAACAGTCTGTGACCCATACATCTATGGCCATAGTGCTATAGGTCACAGACTGTTCAGGACAATTCTCATATAACAATGAGTATTTGGAATTTTCTTTCTCAGTGGAAGTTGAGCCTTTAATTATTATGTGTAAAGCCCATAGCACTATGTTTAAAGCCCATAGTGCTCCAGCCGGCAGCGCTATATTTGGAACCCACAGCCGACTGCTCTTCGTTTAAATTCCCGTGCGTTAAACCTGCAGCACTCTGTTTAAACTTGGAGCGGGATAGGTAGTGACTCTGGAGAGAAGGAATGGCTGACGTTTCTGGTCGAGACCCTTCTTCAAACTGAACTGAACTCTGTATTTAAAATCCGTATTTAACAACACAAAATCGTACATCAGTATTCTTGTGCATTTCCGTACAAAATACGGAAAATCTGTATTACTTGGCAGCTCTGCATATCCCAACCTGTCCAAGCCCTTGGCAACATGTCCCAGCCATAAAGCAACTCCCCCTCCTCTTTTACCCCAACCTCTATCTCTCCTACAGCACCTGTACCCTGGAACATTGAGCTGTCAGTCACGTCTCTCAGCCAGGTTTCCGTAATGGCTACAACATCCCAGTCTCACCTACCTATCCACACCCTGAGTTCATCCGCCTTACCAATCTCACCTCTGTGTGTGGGTCCCAGTGATGGAGAGAGAGGGATCTCACCTCTGTGTGTGGGTCCCAGTGATGGAGTGAGAGGGATCTCACCTCTGTGTGTGGGTCCCAGTGATGGAGTGAGAGGGATCTCTCCTCTGTGTGTGGGTCCCAGTGATGGAGAGAGAGGGATCTCTCCACGAGTGGTGTCCCTTTCAGGGGAAGATGCCGATCTCGTGTCTATGTGAGGGAGTGAGCTATTTTGCGCATTATTGATGTTTGTCCCAGAATACAGCTTCCTGGACATCGAATATCTCCTTTATCTCCAGTTTTAATTCCCTGCTTTCATTTCCAGAATGTCACCTGGTGAAATGAAGATTCTGTTGCTGATCCTGGGTTGTCTGAGTGAGTAGTTAACAACAAGAGTGCGACGGGGGTAAACTGTGGTGCTGTATATCATTAGTGGATGCTGGTTATGTATCGTCTGTGTGAAAAACATCATCTAAACCCTCCTCAGTGGCGCAGCGGTAGAATTGCTGCCTTACAGCACCAGAGAGCTGGGTTCGATCCTGACCACGGGTGCTGTCTGCATGGAGTTTGTACGCTCTCCCTGTGACCACGTGGGTTTTCTCCGGGTTCTCCACTTTCCTCCCACATTCCAAAGACATGCAGGTTTGCAGGTTAATTGGCTTCTGTAAAAAATGTCCCTCTCTGTGTAGAATAGAACTAGTGTACGGGTGATCGCTCATCAGCATGGACTCAGTAGGCTGAAGGGCTACGCCATTTTCCACGCTGTATCTCAGAACTAAACTAAACTAAAATGTGAACGACCTAGTCTGCACCATCCTCCGGAGTAGAGAATTCTGGGGATTCACTGCCCTCTATGAGAGGAAGTTCCTGTGCAGTTTTAAATGACTGCTCTCTTATCTTGTAACTGTGTCCTCTCATTCGAGCCTCTGCCACATAGAGCTCTAGAGTTGGACAGCATAGAAACAGGGTCCTGGTCCACTGTGCTTATGCCAGCCATCATGCCTAGCAACAAATCCCACCTCCCTACGTATCCCTGACTCGGTCTGAAGAAAGGTCTCCACCCGAAACGTCCCCCAATCCTTCTCTCTGCTTGTCCCGCTGAGTTACTCCAGCACTTTGTGTCTAATCTCACACTTATCTGTATTGAACCCTCATTTCCTCCCACTTTCCAAAGACATGCTGATGGCTTGTTCATTGGCTTCTGTAAACCAGCCCCAATGCAGGTAAGTTGTGCAGAAACCAAAGCACAGTGGAGGGGATGTGAGAGAGAGTGAATACGTTGCAGGGTTAAACAGACAAATATGTGTGTGGGAGGGGTGGGAGAAACGTTTAGTCTCTTCCTTCGGGAGGGACGCGACTTTTCTTGTCGTATCCCCCGTGTCCGTCTGTGCTGAGGCCTAATGGCGGAGCTGGCAGCATTCAACTACGACCAACCTCGAGGCTCCAGAGGCAGAGCCAGCCAGGACGTACCAGCGCAAGGCTGGCTGACTTCGGGGCTGTGGCGGGTTCAGGCATTCAGTTGTTCTGGCTGCCCGACTCGGAGCTGTGGCGGCTTTCCGGTGGCGGCGTCAACGACTTCGGAGGTTCGGCCGCGGGCCCAGTGGACGACATCGTCGGGAGCTCGCAGGTCACGGGGTGGTGACCTGCTTTTCCGGAGCTCCCGCGGCAACAGCTGCGTCCGCTGGACTGGAGGGCGGCAGCTTCGACCGCCCCGGGCCGCGGAGTTGAAACGGCCCGTTCGTGGAGCATGGTTCAGCCGCGGGACTTACTTACATCACCTGGTGGGGTCACAACATTAGAGGCCCGGATCTCTTCAGCGCAGAGGAAGAGGAACAAAACAAGAACGGAAGAGACAAACACTTAAGATTTTGCCTTCCATCACAGTCAGGAGGTGTCTGGTGAACTCACTGTGATGGATGTTAAATTTGTGTTTATTGTGTGTTTTTTTATTTACTATATGTATGACTGCAGGCAGCGAAATGTCATTCAGACCGAAAGGAAGTGCAATGAAACTCCGATAATCCGCCATCCCACTACAGTTGGAAATACTGATGATTCAGCATCTTGCTCTGCAGATGTTGATAGCTGTCCTTCCATTCACCTCCAGGTACCCTGTTCCCAGAGCTTGCTCCCACTCACTGAGATCCCTGTTCCCAGAGCTTCCTCCTTCCCACTCATCAACACCCTAGTTCCCAGAACTCTCTCCCTCATACTCATCAACACCTCCCGTTCCCAGAGCTCCCTACCACTCACTGAGACTCCCGTTCCCAGAGCTGTCTCCCATTACTGGGAACCCGGATCTGGTACTCCCTCTCACTCACTGGGACCCTGGATTCCACGCTTCTCCCCATTCGCTGAGACGCTGTATACCACACTCCCGCCCACACGCCAGGATCCGGTACCGAGCTCACTCCCACTCTCTGGGTACCAGTGACTCAACCTGACCTCGGCTGCTGTCTATGTGGAGTTTGCCCGTTCTCCCGGTGACTGCATGGGTTTCCCTGGTGCTCCAATTTCCTCCCACAGCTCCAAGATTGTGGAATATTAATCAGCAGCTGCAAAATGGCCCACCGTGTGGAGGTAATGGCTATCGATGGGCAGGTGTCAGAAAACGGCCAAGTTGCAGCGATACATGGTAGTGAGGAGAGGGAGAAGGGGACTGATCGGATCAATCACTGACAAGAAGCTGATGGGTCACGAGGTCGTTGTTGGGGCAATCAGTACACGGTGGGAGAGCGATGAAGCTGAGTTTAGAGACGTGGGATTGGTCCCAGTGTTTATCCGGGCTGTGGTGTCATTGGTCAGGGAGTGAACGGGAGATTATTGGAGCTCGGGGTTGGTGACGGTGGAGATACAGATGAGGGAGGTGGGGAACAAGAGGCTGGGGACATGAGCTGAACTTGACATTAACACCGAACATCGCTCTGTCCCTCAGCCACAGACTCCGCACCCGGTGACCCGTGTGTGACCCACACCGTCCTGGATCAGCCCTGGAGGAGCACGGATTGTTCCAACACTGAGTGCAGCGCTGGGACATTGATGGACGATAGAAATCTCGCAGTGGGATGGTACAGATTCAACAGGTAACGTGAGGACTGTGATGGACAATGTGGGGTGTGTGAGGGGGAAATGTAGGGAGACCGGATCATCAGTTGCTGCAATAGGACGGGCGTCAGTACAGAGAATGGAGAGATCCCACATTGTGGAGAGAGAACAGGGGAAGATGGAAGGGGAGAGAAAACAACATTGGATTCCCTGGAATGTTGAACAAGGATGGGGTGCGGACATTAATGGCCTCGATTCCCGGTCTCTCTCTGGGTGAACAAACCCCCTCAGTTCAGGGGCTGACTCTCTGATTGTTGTTTCAGTTCCGGTGGATGGAAGATTCCGGAGACTGTCGTTCGAAAGTATCACTGCTCCGGGCAGTACCCAGGCTGGTTAGACGGTAGGTTCAGAGTTTACAATAGATTGCTGACAGTCGGGCTACGGATCCGATCTTCCCGCTGTCCGTGCTCCGGATCAGAGCCGGAGCAGTTTCAGTGGAGGGGCAGCTCACAGGGAGCTGGGTCAGTCTTGGGACACCCACAGTTCACAAACGAGGCGGAGAAATTAACATTGAACACAAAAGTGGATCATTATATTTAAGTGCTGGAGTAACTCAGCGGGTCAGGCAGCATCCCCAGAGAACACAGATTGGTGACGTTTCTGGTCGGGACGCTTCTTCAGGCTGATTGCAGTTGGGTTGGGAAGAAAGCTGGAAAGCTGGAAGAGAGAAGCGGCAGGACCATGCATGGCACGTCACTGGTGAACGGAGGCAAAGAGGGGATCTGATGGGAGAGATGGATGGCTGAAGGCCAGAGTTGTGATGCTAGAGGAAGGAATGTAGATGGAGGGGGAAGGGGAGAGCAGAGGTAGGTGCAAGGCCAATAGAGAATCAGGGGTAGGGGTGAAGAAAGAAAGGAAGGGGTGCGGTATGGGAGGGGAAGGTGCTGGTGCTTCCATCAGGTTACCTAAAGATGGAGAATTCAATGTTCAGACCGTTGGGTTGTAGGCTACACAAGTGGAATATAAAGTGTTATTCCTCAAGTAGTGGATGACCTGACTCTGGCAATGCAGGAGGCTCAAGGTAGAAAAGTCCATATGGGAATGGGAAGGGGAGTTCAAGTGGTCAGCAACCGGGAGTTGCCACAGGCCTTGATGGACTGAGCACATGTGTTTGGTCAAATGGCTGTCACGTCCCGGCTTGGGTCTCACCGATGTACAGGATGCCACATCAGGAACACCAGGTTGGAGGAGGTGTGTGTGAACCTATGTCTCACCTGGAAGGACTGCTGAGATTCCTGGATGAAGGCGAGGGAGGAGGTATAGGGACAGGTGTTGCATCTCCTGCAGTTACAGGGACCTGAAGCAGGTGTGGTATGGGTGTCATAGAGTCATCCGTGCCAAACCTGCTATGCCTTCTCAGGAAGTAGCGGCATTGATGTTGCTTGGTTGTTGCTTCAATATGGGTGCTCAATATGGAGGTTGACGGTGATATTGACTCTGAGGAATTTGAATTATCAACCATCTCTAATAAGCGAGTTCGGTATTCTGAAAAACGCAAGGAATCATGGGATTTGTCAAAGGTCACTCATGATAAACACTCGGCAACCGAGCCGCTACATGCACACAGATCTACGCCTCATCCGCAGCCAGGATCGAACCAGGGTCCCCGGTGCTGCAAGTGCTGCAGAACTGCCACTGGCCCGTCCCTGTCCCCTCGCGAGTGCCCCACCCCCGTCCGGGGGCAGCCGGAGACGTCTGGGGCAATCGCGGACCGACGGGAGTCAAACGGGAGCGGCGGCCCAGGCCCACAGCCAGCACGGAGAAGAAGCAGCAACTCCAGCCCAACTCCACCCGTCCCGCCCCAAGCGACCGCCCCAGACCAACTGGACACGGCGCGTCGCAGCAGTGGCCCAGGCCCACAGCCAATGTAGAGAAGAAGCACCAACTCCACTGCTGCAGCCGGTGTCCCGTCAGTCCAGGGCCGTCGGTCAACCCGGCGGGACAGGCAGAGCTGAACTGGACACATCGCCCCCCCTCCGCGCTGGCTGCAAGCCTGGGCCGCCACTCCCGTCCGAATCCCAACAGCCCAGGGCCACCCCGGATATCCCCGGCCACCCCCGGACAGGGACAGGATATTCGGGAGGGGACAGGGATGACCCAGCAGGAACTCAACAGCGCCGCAGACCCTGGCCCGACCCTACCACGGACAAAATGCAGGTCAGCACCCATGCAGCAGCACAGCTGCCGAGAGTGTTGATCGCGAGCGACCCATGACCTGGGCATGCGCAGTCGGAATACTAAACTCGCTTATTCGGCACGTTCAATGCAAATTGGGGCATGTTTACCACTTTACTTCCTGAAGTTTATCACCATCTCCTTTGTCTTGCTGACATTGAGAGAAGCGTTGTTGTCTTGACATCAGGACACAAGGTTTTTGATCTTCTTCCTGTCCTCCGTCTCATCAGATAGCCCCAATGCAGTCATCAATGCAGCGGGGAAAGGGTTTTGGGTCGTAGAGCGATACAGCGTGGAAACAGGCCTTCAGCCCAACGTCCAAACTGGCCAACATGTCCCAGCTACACTAGTCCCACCTGCCCGCGTATGGTCTATATCCCTCCAAACCTGTCCTATCCATATACCTGTCTAACTGTTTCTTAAATGTTGGGATAGTCCCAGCCTCAACGTCCTCCTCCGGCAGCTCGTTCCATACACCCACCACCCTTTGTGTGAAAGAGGTACCCCTCAGATTCTTATTAAATGTTTTCCCCTTCACCTTAAACAATGACATCAGGTCCTCGATTCATCTACTCTAGGCAAGAGACTCTGTGCATCTACCTGATCTATTCCTCTCATGATTTTATATCCCTCTATAAGATCATGGAAGAGACTCAGCCTACACAACCCTTCCTAAAGCTCAAGCTCTCTATTCCAGGCAACATCCTCATATATCTTCTCTCTACTCTTTACAGGGTCGGTGTACTAGGGGACCGAAGATCTAGTGGGAGGGAGGAACTGAAGGGAATCCACATTAGTCAGGAAATGGTGTTAGGTAAACTGTTGGGACTGAAGGCTTATAAATCACCAGGGCCTGATGGTCTGCGTCCCAGAGTACTCAAGGAGATGGCCTTAGAAATCGTGGATGCATTGGTGATCATTTTCCAACGTTCTCTCGACTTTGGATCAGTTCCTGTGGACTGGAGTGTAGCAAATGTAACTCCACTTTTTAAGATAGGAGGGAGAGAAAAAATGGTGAATTATAGACCAGTTAGCCTTACATCGGTGGCGGTGAAGATGCTTGAGTCGATTATTAAAACTGTTATAGCAGCGCATTTGGAGAGCAGTGACAGGATCAGTCAAAGTCAGCATTCATTTATGAAGGGGAGATCATGCTTGACTAATCTTCTGGATGTTTTTGAGGATGTAACAAGTAGAATGGATGAGGAAGACCTTTGACAAGGTCCCACACAAGAGATTAGTGTGCAAAGTTAGAGCACATGGTATTGGGGTAGGGTATTGTCATGGATAGAGAACTGGTTGGCAGACAGGAAGCAAAGAGTAGGGATTAACGGGTCCTTTTCAGAATGGCAGGCGGAGACTGGTGGGGGTGCCGCAAGGCTCGGTGCTGGGACCCCAGTGATTTACAACATATTTGAAAAATGATTTAGACAAGGGAATTAAATGTGATATCTCCAAGTTTGCGGACAACACTAAGTTGGGTGGCAGTGTGAGCTGTGAGGAGGATGCTATGAGGCTGCAGGGTGACTTGGATAGGGTGGGCAGAAGCATGGCAGATGCAGTATAATGTGGATAAATGTGAGGTTATCCACTTCAGTGGCAAGAACAGAAAGTCAGATTACTATCTGAATTATGTCAGATAGATAGGTGAGACTGCACCTGGAGAATTGTGTGCAATTTTGGTTTCCTAATTTGAGGAAGGACATTATTGCTATTGAGGGAGTGCAGTGTAGGTTCACCAGGTTAATTCCCGGGATGGCGGGACTGACGTATGATGAAAGAATGGAGCGGCTGGGCTTATATGCGCTGGAATTTAGTAGGATGAGAGGGGATCTTATAGAACCATATAAAATACTTAAATGATTGGACAGGCTAGATGCAGGAAAAATGTTCCCGATGTTGGGGGAGTCCAGAACCAGGGGTCACAGTTTAAAAATAACGAGTAGGCCATTTAGGACTGAGATGAGGAATCATTTTTTCACCCAGAGAATTGTGAATCTGTCAAATTCTCTGCCATAGAAGTGGTGGCCAATTCACTGGATGTTTTCAACAGAGAGTTCGATTTAGCTCTTAGGGCAAAAGGAATCAAGGCCTATGGGAAAAAAGCAGGAACGGGGTTCTGATTTTAGATGATCAGCCATGATCACATTGATGGCGGTGCTGGCTCGAAGGGTTGAATGGTTTACTCCTGCTCCTATTTTTCTATGTTTCTCTCATTGTACGCCTGGATTGTTCGAGTTAACTGAACAAAAGGCAGGCAGTGTGTGTGTATGTGTGTGCGTGTGTGCGTGCGTGTGTGTGTGTGGGTGTGTGTGTGTGTGGGTGTGTGGGTATGTGTGTGCGTGTGTGCGTGCGTGTGTGTGAGTGTGTGTGTGTGTGAGTGTGCGTGTATGTGTGTGTGTGTGTGTGAGTGTGCGTGTGTGTGTGTGTGTGAGTGCGTGTGTGAGTGTGTGTAGGAGAGAAGGGAGTGAGGGAAGTAGCGAAAAAAGTGAGGGAGGGAAGGAGAGAAAGAATGGGGGGAGGGAAGAAGGGAAGGGAGGAAGGGAAGGGAAGGAGAGAAGGGAGGGAGAGGGCCTGCGGCGGGAGCGGATGCCGGGGTCCGGGCGAACAGGTGTGAGCTGAGGCCAAGGTTTGTAACGTTGCTCCAACCCCATGCCCGGCCCTCCCTGTATTGTTCACCGCGTCTCCCTGGGGAGAGAGAGCGGGGAGCCGGGGCTGTGTGTGTGGAGCATGGCAACTGGAGGGGCGGGAACGCTGCCTCGGGACCGTGAGGAAACAACCCCTCTCCCACTTCTCCATTCCCCCTCACACCCCCCTCCCCGTCTACCCCTTTCTTCTACCTCCACCCCTCTACTCTCTCTCCACCCCTCTCTACCCCTCCACCCTGGGTAGATCCACCCGAAGATCCTAGAGCAGAGCTGGATTACTCTAGCGCGGGGCCCCCTTAGGCGCGGGGCCCAATTGGGAGCAATTGGTCCAATTGGCTTAAAGCCGCCCCTGGAGTGTGGGTGGGGAGGGTGAGGGCAGCAGCTCGCCGCTGACTGAGGCAGGTTAGACCCGACCCTGGCTTGTGATCACTGCCTTACACTGGCTCCACATTCACATTCCCCGCCGCACTGTGGCACTGGGTACCATTTACAATGTTTATCATCCTCGTTCCAGGTGCCCATCCCAGCGTGGGAGACGGGGAGGTAACCAGGGCAGTCTGTTTCAATGAGGGCAATTACCTGTGCCACAGGATCCGGGGGATCAGGGTGAAGAACTGCACCGGTTACTTTGTGTATCAGCTATGGCCGACACCCTACACCAACGGTGTGTATTGTACAGGTAGGTCTCCGCTCCCCAGTGACACGGGCTGTTGGGGTTGTGGAGATATTCTGGGACGTCCCGAGTCACCGACACACACAGTGGGCTGAGTGTTCAGGTCAGCTCTGCTCTTGGCCAGTGATCACCTCGCTCCTCTCCCCCTCCTCCCACTCTGACCAGTGACCCCACTTGGTCAGACCACCCCATCGATTCCCCCCCACTCCCCCTCGCCCCTGGACCCATCCCTCCACTGTACCTGCCCCCCCTCCCCCATGGACCTGTTGTGCCCCACTCCCCACCACCACACCCTCCCCCTGCCCTCCAAACTCGCCCTTCATCCTCCATCATCCCCCACTGACTGTGGACCCAGCCCTCGTACTCCCCCAGCCCTCCATGCTCCACCTCCCCTCACCCAGTACCCATCAATAGGTCCTCAGCCTTGACCTGCTCCCCCTCCCCCTCACCCCTCACCCCCCGGATCCGTCCCTCCCTCCCCGTCTCCTCCTCACACCCGGACCCATCTCTCCTCCCCTTGCCCCCAACCCATTTCCCTGCTCCCTTCCCCTAGACCGTCCCTCACCCCCTCACCACTGCACTCCACTCACTCCCCCTGCACCGTCCCTTCCCCAATCAACACAAACCTGTCCCTTGCCCACGGTGTCCTTGCACTCCCCCCTCGCCCCAGCATGACCCCATCCCCCCACATGGTCTCCCCCTCACTCAGCACAGCCCCTCATCCCTGAAACTATCTCTAGCCTGCCCTGCTCTACCCGGCACCGACACCTCGCCCCTCACCCGGTCCCTTCCACTCCCCCCCCCCCCCCCCCCCCTTGCCTTGGCCCGGAACCAGCTGCCCTTTCCCCATGCTCTGTCGGTACTTTCCTATTGAACTTTCCGTGTTCACAGTGATTCTCCTGTGTGATGGGTAAGTCATTGTTGTGCTAATGGAATAAGTTTCCGATACTTGAAGATCTGCTTGGCTGGCATCACACAAGTCCCAAGCATGTTGTAATAACAGAAAGCAATGCTCATCTCTTTGGATTGAGCTGCAACAAGGTGGGCTCATGAAAGGAGTTTCAGGTTTGACCGTCCCTGGACTGCTTTGCGGACGTGATAAGTAGAACATGAGGGCAAGCAGTGGCTGTGGTGTGGTGGGATTTTCAGAAGGCACTTTGGGAATTGCTGCACAAGAGGCTGCTCCTCAAGACAGAGCACAGGGAAGCACAGACACTGACATGGATTGAGAACTGTCAGAAGGCTCAGGAACGGAGAGGACGCGAATGCAGGCAAACCGAGACATGCCCAGGAGAAAACCAAAACCAAAACGTAACCGACTGGTTAGTCAGCAGGGAATGAATGTAGATAATAGACATAACCTTTATATATAGCAGGTATACAACCCTTGGCTGATGAGGGGAGCAGAGTGAATGCAGGTGTAACTCATGATTAGATCAGGGAAGGCATGTGGAGACTCTCAATTGTCTGGAGGTGTGGCAGTTGTGACAGAGAATGGCCTCTCCCCCCTCCCCCCCTTCTTCTTCCCCCCACTTCTTCCGCCCCTTTCCTCCCTCCTTTCCCCCCTCCTTTCCTCCCGTTTCCTCCTGTCTTTCCTCTCCCCCCTTTCCTCTCCCCCCTTTCCTCTCCCCCCTTCCCTACCACCCTTTCCGCTCCCCCCTTTCCTCTCCCCCCTTCCCTACCACCCTTTCCTCTCCCCCCTTTCCTCTCCCCCCTTCCCTACCACCCTTTCCTCTCCCCCCTTTCCTCTCCCCCCTTCCCTACCACCCTTTCCGCTCCCCCCTTTCCTCCCCCCCCTTTTTCCCCCTCCCCCTTTCCTTTGCCCCCTTTCCTCCTCCCCCACTTTCCTACCGCTCCTTTCCTATCCCCCTTTCTCCCCCTCTCTCCCCCTCTCCCCCTTTTCCCCTCTCCCCTTTTCCCCTTCCCCCTACCTCCCCCCTCTCCCCATTACACCCCTTCCCCCCCTTTTCTCTCCCGCTTTTCTCCCCCCTCCCACGTTCTCCCCCGTTCTCCCCCTTTCCTCCCACCTCCTTTCCTCCCTCGTTCCTCCTCCCCCTTTCCTCCCCCACTCCCCTCCCTTTCTTCAACCCCCCATTCCCACCATTCCTCATGCCCTCCCCCTCTTCCCCCCTCTCCCCCCTCTCCCCCCGTTCCACCCCCATCATCCTCCACTTTCCTCCCCCCTTTCCCCCCCTTTCTTCCTCCCCCCATTTCCTACACCCCTTTCCTACCCCCCCCCGTCCCCCACTCTCCCCCTCACATTCTTGCTCCTCTCCCCCTCCCCTCCCTCTCTCCTACCCCCCTCTCCCGCCACTCTCCCCCATTCCTTCCTCTTCCTACACCACCCCTTTCCTCCTTCCCCCTTTTCTTCCCCCTTTCCTTCCCCCACCACTTTCCTCCCCTCCCCCCTTTCCTCCCCATTTCCCTCCATGTTTCCCACCTCCTTTCCTCCCCTCCTACTCCTACTTCCCCCATACCCCCCTTTCCTCCCTCCCTTTCCTCCCTCCCTCCCTTTCCTCCCCCCTTCTCCCCCCTTCTCCCCCCATTTCCTCCCCTTCCCCCCTTCGCCTTCCCCCATTCCTTACCCACTTTCCTCCCCCCTTTACCCCCCCTTTACTCCCCCCCCCTTTCCCCATTTCCTTTTCCCCATTTCATCCTCCCCCATTTCCTCCTCCCCTTCCCCTGCTCTCCCCCTCTCTCCCCTCCTCTCCCCTCCTCTCCCCCCCTCCCCCACTCCCCCCCTTTCCTCTCCCCCCATTCCCTCTCCCCATTCCCATCCCCTTCCCCTCTCCCCCGTCCTCACACCCCCCCTTTCCTCCTCCCCTTGCCCTCCTCCCCCCCCCAATTTTGTCGTCCCCTTTCCACCTCCCCCTTTCCTCCTCCTCCTTTCCTCCCCTTCCCCCACTCTCTTTTCCTCACCCCTCCCCCTCCCCCTCCCCCACTCTTTCCCCCCTTCCCTCTACCCACTTTCCCCACCCCCCTTTCCTTCACCCCCTTCCCCCCCTCCCCCCCTTCCCCTGCCCCCCCATTCCTCCCCCCCCATTCCTCCCTTCCCGGTCTCCCCATTTCCTCCCCCCCTTTCCACCTCCCCCTTTCCTCCTCCCCCTCCCTCCTTTCCTCCTGCCCCCTCCGCCCCCTCTCCTCACCCCCCCTTTCCCCCCCTACCCCCATTCCCCCTTTCCTCTCCCACCTTTGCTCCCCAATTTTCTCCCCCTTTTCTCCCCTCCTTTTCTCCCCCCCATTTCCTCCACCCCATTTCCCCCCTTTCCTCCCCCCCCTCTCCCCCACTTTCTCTCCCTCCCCTCTCTCCTCCACCTCCCCCCCATTCCTCCCCCCTGTTCTTCCACCCCATTCCTCCCCTTTCCTCCCCCTCCCTCACCCCTTCCTACTGCCCTTTCCTCACCGCCCCCACGCTTCCTTTCTTCCCCCTTTCCTCTCCCCGTTACTTTCCCCCTCCCCCGCTTTTCTCCCCCCTTTCACCCCTTCCATTTCTACCCCTCTCTCCCCCCTCTCTCCCCTCTCTCTCCCCACTCTCTCCCCCCTATCTCTCCCCCCTATCTCTCCCCCCTCTCTCCCCCCTCTTTCCTCCTCAACCCCCTCTCCCCACCCCAATCTCCGCCACCACCCGCCTTCCGCCCTCTTCCCCCTTTCCTCACCCAACTTTTCATACCTCCCTATCCTCCTCCCCATTTCCTCCTACACCTTCTTTCCTGCCCCCCTTTCTTCCTCCCCCTTTCCTGTCCCCCTTTCTTCCCAACCCCTTTCCCCCTCCCCTCTCTTTCCACTCCCCCCGCTTTCCTCTCCGTCTCACCCCTCTCTCCATCCTCTTTCCCCCTCTCCCCTCTCTCCCCCCTCTCCCAGCCCCCGCCTCACCCCCCTCTCACTCCCACCCCTCCCCTCCACCTCCCCCTTCCCCCCATTTCCCCACCTTTCCTCCCCCCTCCCTTTGATGCCCTCTTTCCTCTCTCTTTCCTCTCCCTTTCCTTCCCCCTTCTCCACCCCCTTTTCTCCCCCACCTTTCCTTCCCCCTTTCCTCTCCCCCTTTCCTCTCCCCCTTTCCTCTCCCCCTTTCCTCTCCCCCTTTCCTCTCCCCCTTTCCTCTCCCCCTTTCCTCTCCCCCTTTCCTCTCCCCCTTTCCTCTCCCCCTTTCCTCTCCCCCTTCATCTCCCCCCTTGCCTCCCACCTTCCCCCCCCCTTCCTGCCCCCTCTTCACCCCCTTTCCTCTCTCCCCATTTCCCCTCCCCACACTTTCCTTCCCCCCTTTCCTCGCCCCCGCTTTCCTCCTGCCCTTCTCCCCCCATTCTCCCCGCCCCTTCTCCCCCTTTCCTCACCCTCTTTCCTCTCCCCCTTTCCCCCCCCCCCCCTCTACACCCACTTCCCTCCCCCCCATCCCTCCCCTCCTTTCCTCCCCCGCTCCCCCTTTCCAGTGTTTATCCGGGCCATGGTGTCATTGGTCAGGGAGTGAACGGGAGATTATTGGAGCTCGGGGTTGGTGACGGTGGAGATACAGATGAGGGAGGTGGGGAACAAGAGGCTGAGGACATGAGCTGAACTTGACATTAACACCGAACATCGCTCTGTCCCTCATTCACAGACTCCGCACCCGATGACCCGTGTGTGACCAACACCGTCCTGGATCAGCCCTGGAGGAGCACGGATTGTTCCAACACTGACTGCAGCGCTGGGGCATGGATGGACGATAGAAATCTTGCGGTGGGATGGTACAGATTCAACAGGTAACGTGACGACTGTGATGGACAATGTGAACAGGACAATGAGGGGTGTGTGAGGGGGAAATGTAGGGAGACCGGATCATCAGTTGCTGCAATAGAACGGGCGTCAGTACAGAGAATGGGGAGATCCCACATTGTGGAGAGAGAACAGGGGAAGATGGAAGGGGAGAGAAAACAACATTGGATTCCCTGGAATGTTGAACAAGGATGGGGTGCGGACATTAATGGCCTCGATTCCCGGTCTCTAACTGGGTGAACAAACCCCCTCAGTTCAGGGGCTGACTCTCCGATTGTTGTTTCAGTTCCGGTGGATGGAAGATTCCGGAGACTGCCATTCCAACGAATCACTGCTCCGGGCAGTACCCAGGCTGGTTAGCCGGTAGGTTCAGAGTTTACAATAGATGGTCTCAGTTATTGTTGGGGAGGGTCAGACTGACAACCCAGATCTCTCCAGGGGGCCCCTCGCACGGACACAGAACCCAAACTCCCTGAGAGGTTCCCCCACAGTCACTCACACCCTGGATCCCGGAATCGGACAGTAATGTAGCTTATGGAAGGACCATTGAGAAACCAGATAACAGAGGGGAAGAACCTGTTCCTGAGTCTGGTAGTGCGTGATTTAAAACATCTGTATCTTGTGCCAGATGGGAGTGAGGAGAAGGAATGACTGGGGTGGGACGAGACTTTGATGATGTCGGCTGCTTATCTGAAGCAGCGTGAAGTGTAGATGGAGTCAGTGATGGGTCAGACCTGCCCTGCATCACAGAATGAAACCTGTCATCCTGATTGTTTCCCGACAGTCGGGCTACAGATCCGATCCGCCCGCTGTCCGTGCTCTGGATCACAGCTGGAGCAGTTTCAGTGGAGGGGCAGCTCACGGTGCTGGGTCCGTCTCACGACACCCACAGTTCACCAACGAGGCGGAGAAATTAACATTGAACACAAAGTAGATGATTATTCATTATTCAGATTCAGATTCAGATTCAATTTTAATTGTCATTGTCAGTGTACAGTACAGAGACAACGAAATGCATTTAGCATCTCCCTGGAAGAGCGACACAGCAAATTATTTGAATAAATAACAATAAGTGTCCGGGGGGGGGGGGGGGGGGGGGTGATTGGCAGTCACCGAGGTACGTTGTTGAGTAGCGTGACAGCCGCCGGAAAGAAGCTGTTCCTGGACCTGCTGGTTCGGCAACGGAGAGACCTGTAGCGCCTCCCGGATGGTAGGAGGGTAAACAGTCCATGGTTGGGGTGAGAGAGGTCCTTGGCGATGCTGAGCGCCCTCCACAGACAACGCTTGCTTTGGACAGACTCAATGGAGGGGAGCGAGGAACCGGTGATGCGTTGGGCAATTTTCACCACCCTCTGCAATGCCTTCCGGTCGGAGACACAGCAGTTGCCATACCAAACTGTGATGCAGTTGGTAAGGATGCTCTCGATGGTGCAGCGGTAGAAGTTCACCAGGATCTGAGGAGACAGATGGACCTTCTTCAGTCTCCTCAGGAAGAAGAGACGCTGGTGAGCCTTCTTGATCAGAGTTGAGGTATTGTGGGTCCAAGAGAGGTCGTCGGAGAGGTTGACTCCCAAGAACCTGAAGCTAGAAACACGTTCCACCTCCGTACCGTTAATGTGGATGGGGGTGTGCGTGCCGCCCCTGGACTTCCTGAAGTCTACAATGAGCTCCTTGGTCTTCTTGGAGTTAAGGGCCAGGTTGTTGTCAGCGCACCATGCTGCTAAGTGCTGGACCTCCTCCCTGTAGGCCGACTCATCGTTGTTGCTGATGAGGCCAATCACCGTTGTATCATCTGCATACTTGATGATGGTGTTAGTACTATGTACAGGTGTGCAGTCATAGGTGAAGAGGGAGTAGAGGAGGGGGCTCAGCACACAGCCCTGTGGAACGCCGGTGTTCAGGGTGAGGGTTGAAGAGGTGTGCTTGTCTAACCTAACAGACTGGGGTCTGTTGGTTAGAAAGTCCAGTATCCAGTTGCAGAGGGAAGGAGCGATGCACAGATTACCAAGTTTGGCGATCAATTTATGTTGTGATTGCTTGTGGTTAAGGTCATTAGATTCAATTCCAGTTTGTAATTGTTGACATTTGTTTATGTTGCTTTATAGAAATTATAATTGATTGCAATTGGCTTTGGATATTGTTTGTAAATGTCACTGAACATCCGTGTTAAATAGTGAGTTTAGAATGGCACAAAGTGCTGGAGTAACTCAGCGGGTCAGGCAGCATCCCCAGAGAACAGATTGGTGACGTTTCTGGTCGGGACCCTTCTTCAGACTGATTGCAGTTGGGTTGGGAAGAAAGCTGGAAGAGAGAAGCGGCAGGACCA